>JAIOKQ010000123.1:0-600000 GCA_020654165.1 Oryctes rhinoceros
CTCCCAGCATGGCTCTACGTAAGCAAGTCTTCTATCAATTATTTACCAATTTCATAACAACAATATGACACTCACACCAAGAAGTCTATTATCTTGGAGTATTTTGTTTCTTGCTAGGAGAGCGTTTGACTATGTTCCTTACGACCAATTACTGAATACATCTCTTCATACTTCTTTCATTTACATGGTCTTAGCATGTCTTGGCTGCGTATCAATAAAAGAATGGACCAGGAACATCAGAAATGCAGGAAAAGACATATTGGCCAAACTAAAGGAAGCGCTCAATGTAAATCTGCAATAATTAAGCACTTCTTAAAGCGGAAACCGTCGACTATGACAATGCGAAGGGCCATCCATCACTACCAAAGAGTGGCACAGAAGTCCTTAAAAACGTTCTTAAGTTACACGTTAGCATAGGGAGGAAGCGTAAACATGCTTAGTTACATTCATCGCTCACAAATGCTTCATTTTCAACCTACGACCAATAATATATCTTCTAAGTAGATACAAATTCAGAAATATAACATTATATTAGTAACTTTCAACGATCATTGCTGGCTCCTATCATTTGTGTTGCACAAATTTGCAAGTAGAAGTTTACTTTGAACCTTTTGTATAAGACTGCCCATTTTCGAATATTTATAACACAGAAGGTATTAAACAATAGTGGACAAATAACTGAAGTTGGTATATCTATCAGGTCCAAACCCAAGGCAACATTCTCCGACATTCAATAGATTGCAATTTGTGCTTTTTAATTAGGAATAAAGACACCAGGGCAATTGAATCGATAATAATTCAATGTGATCAAAGAACTTTGATAAAACCGAGAAAGAATGTCAACACTTTAATTTTGTTTAATTAAGTAAAAGGCGCTAGATAATATACCTTGGTTAAGGTGAATTAAAGAGAATTTCTACGTAATGAAAACGAGCTATATTACAACAATGGAATAAAAACTAAACACGTATAAAAGAGATGTAAAATGTAATTGAAACCAGTGTTATAAGAAACTTAACCATTAATACTGATAACCTACAAAATCTGCAGGTATAATAAATAAATCTAAGAGTATCAAAATCATAAGTTCGTAGATAACAAACGCTTTTCAGTAGGTTCTTTCTTCTCCTCGTTCAAGCTAGTATTAGAAGCCAGTAAATTTTCTACGGAATTTATCGTCTCTAACGTGGCACCACTGAATTGTCTATTGTATATTCCTCTGTCCGACGTTAAGCCGTCGATATCCTTCTTCATTCTGAAGGAAGGGAACCTGAATTGGCTGGATCCCATCGAACTTTCGCTCTTCCGGGATACCGGAGTGCTTACCGACGAATGCAAATCCCAGAATTGCTCCTGCGGTCTAGTTGCTTCGTCCAACAGCCCGGCAAGTTCTTGAGCGCTACATAAAGGTGTATCGCATTCGATTATTTCGTTAAATTTATCGTCGTCAATTACGTATTTATGCTCCTCTTTATCGTAACTCACGCAAGGAACAAAACGGTAACCCCAACAGATTTCCTTGTTCATATACGAAGTTTGACTTTGCGATGATTGTCCTGTTGTTATAGAATCGCCTTCTAGGATAATCATGATCTCAAATCTAAAACAAAGGACAAATTGGTTCCTTAATAGTTTCAATAATTATCGAAATCCATCTACTCACCTTGCTTTGTACAGCGATTGTGGCGACATACCCCATAAAGGGCTTTCGTAGGTTATTTTATGGACTATCTCTAAGGGCCAAAGCATCAAGCCATGTTTTTCTAGTTTTAAATTTTCGAAGTAATATGCGAGCGGTTCGCCTTCGGGTGAGTTTCGCCGTTTTATCAAGACTGCTTTTATCATCGTTCTAGCCCAGTGTTTTCCCTTAAGATCGCGAATTCTGAATATCAGACATAGTATGCCATCCCTCATTGAAATCTGCAAGAATTCAAAAATCTTTATTAATATTTTAAAACAGCCGCACAAGAATTCGTATAAATCTAGTGGTGTAGATTAAGTACGACTGTTTCTTCTTCTCGGTGCTTTATCGCAACACCACGCGACTGCATAGGCGATAAAATGAGCTACTCATAGTCTTTATTTGTATCATTTATGGGCAAGATATTTCAGATGCAATTTAATTTTTGTGGACAATTTAATTAACATTTAACAAAGCATTCGTCAAAAATTAAGTCGCTTTCGGGCTCACACGCTTCTTGAAATGAGTAACTTCTTATACTGAGAATAGCTTACAAGTAGTTGCATTAATACATATAAGGGTTCCGGTATAGTAAGTGGTATGAACCAATCGCGAATGCAAGAGCTACAGCTACAAATAGTGTATTCTACCTGCAGGTATTGAGCTTCAGCTCCAGTTTAGATTTTTATGGCAAGATAGAACGGGAAAGTTTCTGTTCGTTTTGTCTTTACCCTTCCGTAAAATATATTATATTGTAAAATTGCATGTACCTTGTCAGCTTCTTTCTGTTGGATCATTGACGATTCCCTTAATCATCTTTACCTCACTCCTTTTTTTATTTTTTATAGTTTTAATATACGTTCTAACTTAAGGACCGCCAAAGACAACATTTAATCAAGAAAACCATTGTAGCTGTGTGACAACGATCAAGGAAGATGGACATGTGATACTCCACAAAATCGACACTTCTTTAAGCATTTCAAAGATCTTATTTCGAAAAATTCTGCACGATGAATTCGGTTAAAAAAAGTTAGTTTTTCGTCGAATCCCACACCTTCTAACTGAACAACAATAGTAACGTGAATGGTGACAAATCATTGATTTATTCCAATCTGTTGTGCAAGTATTTGACGTTTACATGAAGCCAAACAAAAGTTAGGTCACTTTGCTGCTGTACCTTCAGAAAATCGAAGAACGGCTAACCGCTACCAGACGTGATAACGGTGATAACCACGCTAACCCCCGAATTTATACTAGAGCTTAGTCAAAGTCGGTTGAGTGTTTAGAGCAGCAAAACGTCGAATTACTAGATCATCCTCCGTACAGTCCTGACTTAAGTCTTAATGGTCTTTTACGTTCCCTAGAATCAAGAACGGGAGGTGACGGTTGCAGTAGTTTGAAGAAGCTGTGACAGTTTTATTGTTATCCGACCTTTTTTTTCTCATTGTCTTCTCATTTCTCTCATTTCTCATTTGTCCCTTCTCTTATGAACCTTAGTGACGATCAAACGTGATTGCAGAAAAGTAGTATTAAATTGCCAATTACCTTTCTCGAGCATACATACTACATAAAGACCGACCTTACAATATTACCTTCTTATTGAATTATTGAATTTGAATTTCGAAATTGTTTCGTTTTTTGCCTGTTTCTACTCTGCCACTTTCAATTATTTCTTCCTTTAGTCTCGTGCACATGTTGCAATGATTTGCATGATTTTGCATTATTTCCCTCCCTAAATCGATCTATTAGCTTCTTTTTTGGTATTTTTAGGTATCTAGAAAAGAACAAAGATTGACGGTACAACCTACGTTGATTCGACCGTATCTGGAATCATTTCTAAAACGAATTCGAGGTGCCAACAAACCAAACCTAAAATCATATTCGAGGTACCAGAAAATCACATCTGGAATCACTGGTTCTTTATTTTTATCTTTTTTTTTAATTTTATTTTTAAATATTCAACCTAAAATAAGTTTCTCTGTGTGTTACGTCTTTCCAAGTCAATAGGAGGTGTAACAAAGCTCATTTTCTTGGTAATCTTAAAAAAAGGAAACTTCTGGCGCCCTTTTTGAGGTACTTTTTTTTTGAGACTCTATTGGACCTCTGCATATCCCACCCTGAGCGCTGTCCTAGTCGGAGGCGCAAGATGTGCTAATTTTAGTTATAAAGCAACCGATACTTCTACAAGGGAGATTATTACTATTCCAACTAAAGACTATAGCATAACTGCTTTAAACGTTAGTTTGACGAAATGAAAGAGCGTAGCGGTATTTGCGGGGAACACTTCGCAAAACGATAAAGCACTATAAGTCAATTTGCTGTACATTGTTGTACATATACGAGTATTCCAGGAAACTCGCTAATTGGAAGTTTGAATCATGACCTATGAATATGAAATATTTACGCCTACGCCGACTTTCATGAATTAAATACAATTGTAATCATTGCATGTAAACAAATTATATTGCCCCACCTTATCCACAAAGTCAACTGTCAACAAATCATTTATGATCATGTTGATTTTAGCACTTTAGCGCTGCTCTTGTCGAAATTTAATATCTGAGAATGTGACGAAAATGAAGGTATTTACTTTTATAAATTCTCAAATATAGAACCTTCAAATTGAGAAAAGAAACCCTTTTTATCACATGGACAATAGTATCTTCGTCTACGCTATTGGATTGGGAAGAAGGTTTCATGTACCTGTTCCGTTGTATAGTTAAAGATAGCATGATGCATTTGAAAATTTTTTTTTTCAATTTCAAAATATTTATATTTGGGAATAGTCTATGGAGATTCCGTATAAAAACTTTGTAACGATAACGATAAGGTGTAGTACCCAAATAAACACTATAATCTCCATTAAGTTCTCAAATATTTAATTTCAATAACAGCCGTGCAAATGCACGAATTTCAACATGGCCGAAAGTGTCTCGAGAACTTGTTGACTTTAGAGATCAGGTGCCCGAATAGAAATTATCTACAAGCAGTGTGCCCAATGGATTATGTTGGTAACATATATTTAATCTGCTTAAATTAGGAAAGAAATGAAAATCTTCTCCGTTCATAATAACATGATTATTCTAAGTAACGAGTTTCGTGACTTGTTCTATGCAAAACTAAAATTGTTATTTGAGTAGCAATACTCAAACAACTTGCTTCTTTGAAAGTGTAGAATTTTTCCCATCAACTTGGATTAACTATGTGTGTAATCTTAACAAAGAAATTAAAGAAAAAGGTATTAAATTAACATTACATTCGACAATGTATGGATTGATCCTTATACAAATCAATCTAAAATTTTATGGTTAAAATGAAACTTTACTGGTATTTGAGTATTTTTCTTCATGTTCCTCTTCTAATAAACAACAAGCCTCTCGGACTTAAAAGAGTGACAGTCGCCATTGCGAAAAATAAAAAGACATAAAATAATATGCAGAACGTTTCGTTGAAATGTTAAATTTAAATTTAAAATATAAAACTTACCACCGCCTTTCTACTAAACAATCTTACAGGACTCTTGCTAGTAGGCTTAGACATCTTAACGAAGACAGCCGTAACTATGGCGCCTTCTATAGCAACGTTCGTCAGCGCTTGCAACGTTAAAACCATCCAGCTCGGCTGGCATTCCGTCGGATATTGCAATCCATAGCCTATCGTGCTGACGGTTGTCATGCTGAGCAAAAGATAGCCCGTGAACGAATTGGCGCCGTATATACAGGGCGGAAAATCGCCCCGTCTATCCTCATCGTTGTCATCATTTATAACGGCGATCAGCATCCATAATCCGGCGAACACTACGTAAGCCACGGCGTTCGCCGCGCATAAGCTGAGCAGAATCCATCTCCAGCGGGTATTGAGCAGCGTATTACCCATATCTTTGAAGTAGCGAAAGCTTTTCTCCGGAATATCTGTCGGAATAATGTTGTTTCTTCCGCATTTTTGAATGATGCGGTTTGAGGATGCTGCATATGGCCGATGGTAATGTCTAGAAGAAAATAAAAAGCATTGTTATATGTAAGTTTCCTTGTAAGTGCGTCTTTGAAAAGGATAGGATAACAAAATAAGGAAATCTAGTAACAAGTAATGGCTTATAACGTAATATCGGTTAAATTTGCACAGTATAGAAATATACAGGAAGTATTGTTGCGTTTATCATTTAAATAAAACGCGAAGTGTATACAATATATTAAAAAATATATGTACGTAGTAAAATTTGGTGGAAATTCTGGGTTTATCGTTAGTTTAAGACAAATTGGGAATTTGCCGTTGGGATAAGAAACGCTTAGCAATTTATTTTGAAACGTAGAGCCATGGAAGATGTTTTATATAATCTCGTTGAATTCAGGACAACATTCAGAGGTTTGTATATGCCATTTTCTTCACGTTGCACGTGCATTTTACATATTACGCGATATGAAAATTACCCCACCAAGAAAGGGGAGCGAACGTTTTGATCAAAATTGGCAGAAACGTATAAACTATTCAATACCTCTGTTAACTGTGAGGCAACAGTGATAGAAGATAGAGATAAATAATACTCCAGAAACCACGTTGATGACGCCGAGTAGGCAGAAACATGTCCGTGTGTCAGTGTTTTTTTTCTCTTCTTTTATTACATTTGCCGTGAATTATTCCATCAATACCATGAGGATGCTAAGCTATCTTAGCATTATATTCGTCGCGTTATTCAATACCTGATTAAAACTAAACGTAATCTGGGCTTGGATCGTGTAATGGTTAATCGAAAACATAACTGCCGCTGTTGATTTTCGCCCTTAGCAAAGTTCACACGCTGACTTGCCGGTATTAATTAGTTTTGCCTCTTGCGTGGTTTAAACGTTGGGTTACTATTGGTCTACTACGTTTCCTTCTCTTAGAGAAGCCCTTGGCGGAACGTCGAGTTTTCGATTACCTGCACGATCCGTACCAATGACACATTTGTATAGAGCACACAGGCGTATCTTCGCATAAAGCAGCTCTTGCAAATGCTTTCAAGAAAACTTTTTTGGTGTGATTAATTAATTCGATAGCATTCGAAAATTGCTCTCAAATAAATTCCACGACTCTATAGAGACTCTGGTGGGTGGTGTATATACGACATATTTCTTTAAGATGTTTTTAAGCAGCTTTAAACATATAAGCTGCAGCGTCATTCCCAAAAAGCAAAACCTTCACTCTCTTCTTCACATCTTCGAAAATGTCGTCAATACTGACAACTACGGGCTATGACTTTGTTGAGAGATCTGCATACAAAACCCCAACAATTTTTCAATATTTTCGTCTGCGTTCAACCCGTAGTAATTATCCCCTACATCAGCTTTAATTTTGCTTGGAGCTTTCTGTGTGCATTTTCGTACCGTTGATTCTCCTACCCGTATATTTTGCCAGACTGGATCGAAGCATATATTTGCAGTTATAAACACGTCACAAAAATTGCTTTAAAAATTCTCAATCGAGACAACAGGATTGCGATGAACACGCAACTTTTCGGTCCGTGAATCGAGATTTCTTGGAACATTTTGCAGTAACTGAGCAAATTGTGCAAGCAAAGCAGTCATGATCCATAATCCAGGTATTCATGAGCTCTTGGCAGATATGTTTGCTAGCCAACATGATAAATATAAGAGAAAACAACGTCAGCACATAAATATAAATGAACAAATTAAAAAAAAATAATTCCAGTAATAGGCGATAAAAGGAAATCAAATTTAATTAAACCCTGAAAATGCTCGGTTAAACGGTATGTAATAAGTCAGTAAACCGTGACTAAAATGTGAGAATAAAGATAATCGAAAAAAATAAATAACTGTAGAGGAAGTTAAGCAGTTAACACTATATTGAACAGGTATTAAAAAGCAGGAAAAATTAACCTTTCCAGCAGGATAATGTCCATCCCGCGTAACGAGTATTTCCATTACATTATACTAAGCAACAGAAATGCACGAAGGAATCGAAACGTGGGAATTGACCCTCCAATTGCAACACCACCCACCGCCACTGCTTGATTACAATTTTTTATTTACTTTGTTTTAATTTTATCAATAATGTTCCAGTAAAGCACAAATAACAGTGTTTAGCTAATTACAAAGCAAGTAAGAAACAAAAGAAAGAAATGCTATCGATTATTGGTTGTGCTGCCTATAATGTAACATACTACAAATTGATTCGTCATTGAATTGGAATTCAATACAATGACGTATCGATTTTTCGCGTACATCGTTTATAAAATTATTTTAATCATTTTTTATTATTATATCTTTCCGTACAACTAACTTTAGAATACGATTTTCGAAGTAATGACTAGCAACAATACAATTTTTAACAATAACGTTTTTACACCTTTGGAATTAAATTATTATAATCATATCAATACGACGTGCGTCGGAAAGGTACTCACCGTTTGAGATCTTCTTTTGTTAAGGACTCTTACTAAACTACTTGTATTAACTAATAAAGTTTGAGCACTTTTCAACATCAATTTGACACCTAGTTATCTCAATTTTTTTTTACTTTCGCATACAGGATGATCATTTATAGTTGAAAAGTTACTTTTCAATATAGAGAACTACATCAAAATTTCAGTCCGCTACCTAAAAAAAATGCCTTTTTTCTGAATACCCTTTATAGGCTTCACATTTACATCTACTCTGCTTAACATATTCGTAGCTGATATGACTAATAAATAAACTAACGGAAGCTAGTAACTCTCTTGAAGATGTTATCAAGAATTATTGAACTTTCTACGTGTTTTCGATGCATTTGTTCGAACTAAGACATGAATGAATTTTGTGTAGAAAATTGTTTACCTTTCAACACTGACAAGACAAAATAACCAACATTTATAATTGAACTGTGGCGCATAAATACATTAAATTATGTAAAATCAGTTATCATATTTCTGCGTATCGTCCGTCCCTTTCCATGCAGATAATGGTTCTTCGCAAATTTCATGAGGTTAATTATGAAACGCCCTAGTATTAATACCGCATGTTCGGTAATAACGTTTTCAAGATGGGCTTGATTGCAGAAGGGTCGTTCTTGATAAATTTTGAATTTCAAATAACCTAACCGCAAAAAATCTAACGGGGCGAAGCCCGGCGATGTTGTGTAGGTCATGCGTCCAATCCACTTACCGTCGAACGTTTGACCCACGAAATTTCGTACTTGTAAGGACATGCGTTTAAAAGCATTTAATATATCACTAAGTTAATTCTGTAAGTACTGAAAGTATCTCTCTTAGTTGAGTTATTCTTCCCTGAGGAAAACGAGCCAGTTATTCTACTATTCACAAAACCACATCAGGCATTAGTTTGAAATAAATATTGATCCCTACGGCCTACAATGAAGTTAAGGTTTTCTTAAGCAAACCACCTGCAGTTCTGAAACCGCACAATATCGTTAGGCGTAAAAGTAATTTCGCTTGAACAAAAAATTTTATTTGGAAGCGTTCTGTTATATTCTCGTTCACCTTCAAACCACGCACAAAAATCAAATCGGGGAACGAAATCTAGATTCACAGGGATACGTTCACCAGTCATGAGATTTTTTTATGTATTTTCAAGAGAACCGGTGCCTTTAAATTTTCACAAAATTCTTATTACAATTGTATGACTAATTGTGTCTTTCGTTAGTAGTCCAAGCTGCTTATCTATGTAGCGTTAAGTCACCGTAAAGTAATATAATTCCTCTTTCGTTTCGCAAAGAAGACACAAAATCAAGCACGCGAATTAGAATAAATTATACATTAAATGTCACTGTTGAAAATTGAAACATCTGCTTTCAAAGCTGGCTGCATCAATTTGAAAAAATATTTGTGACCTGTTGCAAACAAATCCTTTAACGAAAAGAAAGGTTTGGGATATTACTCATCTTAATGCATAACCTTTAGAACGGTTTGCATTCATATCCTAATTCATCAAACTGACAGATTAAATGTAAAGGTAGAGAGCATAAAGGTAATCTAGAAAGAAGGAAAATTTTCTATTTATAGACTAACAGGCTATGATTTCATATTTGAATTGATTTTAAGATGCTTGAAAGAGTAATAAAAGCATTCTCAGCACTTTTCTCTTGCACCACGGTCACAATCATGTCAAAATTTAAGCCATCGACAGATAGACTTGGGACCTGGTTCTAAAACTTGTTTATTTGCCTTGTTTACTTGGATATTTGGCAAAATTACATCGCACGAGCAATATAAACGTAATTTCAATTCATCTCAATAAGCGAGTATTATATACATTTTCAGCCTTTCTGAAGATAGCGAATATTCTAGTGGGCTATTAAAAATGCGATGTTTTATGTATTACACTACAAAGTTCGCAACTAGTGCTACGGAGATAATCACTGCTTTAGCAGTGATAATCTTCGTTTTTTTTTTAGATATATATGTAAATATGAATATATAAATCTTAGTTATTTTTAAATAGCTACGATATCTCTTGAACTTTTTCGAAATGTGATCAAGGAATTGCCACGAAAGTTCTTAAGTGTATTTCACAAACTGAAATGTAGGTTCATATTTTGAACCTGGAGAACATCGCTAACACCTATCGATATGCTGCGAAGGAAGAGTTTCACTACTCGTCTCTGTCGGGATCAAGATAAACCGGACATGAAGGGAAGGTCAAGAATTGTGACAAACTATTAACTATGACGAAACTATTTGTATATTCGTACTACTATGGCAGGAGACCATTGCGTCTATCTTTCTGTGAGTTTCGCATATCCGATCTTTAGTGTACGTAGGCGGCAAAAGTAGGTATTTATAAATAATATTTCTTTTCTCGAGAGTAGGGATAGAATAGGCATCATCTTATCGCATCATTCGGTCATAACGTTAAAAATGAGAATCGACGCAACCACCAAACAACTATTACGAATTAATTCAACTTATATGGTGATGCGGACTGTGCCGGTACTTTAATGTTGTTCGCCATACCGTCCCTCAACCCTTGCTATCGTCATTTTTCAAAAGCGGCAAAATTCAAAATTAGTAGTAGTAATTGTCGATGCAATTATTTATGTGCTGTAGTATAATTTAGATAACGTCCTTACAATTTGATTGAATGGATAATGGTTTGAAGAAAATATACGTCTAATTGTAAATCTCTCCTTAGATTATGATTGATTTATTTGTAGACGATAATTTTGAATTTGCAAGTAAGATTCGATACCTTTATCTAGACATAAAAGTTACGTCCAAGGTAAAATAAAGAATCGTTCGTCATAAAACTAGAAATTAAATTAAAATCTTATCTACACTTAACAAACCACGCTCTCTCTCATTGCCGGCTTTACTTTCTAAAATGAATTCGAAGGTATGGATACGACTAACAAATAAGTAGTATTAGCAACCTAATACTATTTAAAAGCATTAACAAAGACTTCTTATTATTTGTGAGATATAAAGGGTGCTTATAAGGTATAATAACCGCTCAGTCTTAGCCACAAGTATAACACTCGCACAAGAACAACATGCAGATTCCGCACTTCACGCAGGGCTGCCAGCGTGGAGTGCCCAATGACACTGAGTATTAAGAGTATAGTAGTTATATAGTAGTTTAGTTTTTTTTTTACTAATTTTTCTTAGCGCTAGTGAAACATTCGATTTCAGCCGTTGTTTATATTTCTTTTGTCCTATTTAGTTTAGTTATCCTGTTGCGTTTTAAAAGTTTTGCATTGGTTTTTTAAAACTATTTTTTAAATATTACGACAATTTTTTTATTATATCGTATCAGAATCGCTCTTGTAGCGTAAGCATAATTGTTTATCTTATGAGCAGTAAAACCTTATTAATACCTTAGTTATACTGCTGTGAGAATGAATGAGTGATGATCAAAGAGTCCAAACGATGTGCCCGAGCCCGAGAGAGTTTACCAGAATAACAGTGCGCTTATTTAAAAATAAATATATTGAATTACTTTACAAAACGTTAAGAAAAAACATAAATAACTTACCTAACATGTTTACATTGTTGCATAAATATCCGGATGTGCGCGATGGTCGGGCACATCGTTTGGACTCTTTAGTGATGATGATACAATGATAGAATCTTTCTTCTTACCTTTGGACAATTTTCGAAGTGTAAGTTTTGTATTATGCTTTATGAGTGGCATTGCTTTATACGGAGAAATATCATTTTCTGGTTTTAATGTACCTTCGCTTGCAGATCCATTTTCGTTTTCCAAAACAATGAGTTGATGCGAGATTAAATATAGATATTATAATTACTTCTTAAGCAAATATTTCCTTTTCATAGACGCTTATATAGAAAAGAAATGTACCAATATACCGGGCAAAGAAAATGAATACCGACATGAAGATGTCATCGCCAATTAATGCAAACGTTGGTGTAACAAAACAAAATTATTATATAGGGCTTGATGGATGTAAAGATTATAGATGAGAATGTTGTGGAAGGGTTGCTTATGAGGAATCAATAGTTCCGGTGCCGAGTAATATAGTTTGATAAGAATTTACATATTAACTTGAGACAGTGTAAGTAAAGAGTTTACCGTTATTGTAATTTTTTGTAATTTATTAGTAAACGTTTTCAAAATGTCGTGAAGAAAAATTACAGAATTGTTAATCTACAATGTTTGTAATAATAATAATTTGTTGAAAATTTTTAGATTGAAAATCAAATATTTCTTGTTATAATGAGTCTTTTATTTATTTATATGATTTAGATATTGAATGTCTTTCTGAAATCATTATTACTGTATTATTAACAATGTTTAAATAATCCTGATTTTATTTATCTGCCATTTAAGATACCTTCTTTTAGATAATTTTTCATTCTTTCAGATCTTTAAACTTAGTATGCTTCAAACGAAACGCTTTGAATATGATATATCTTTACTATATTTTAATGAACAACATGAGTTGAAATACATATAAAGCAAATGCTTTTTGCATGCCAGTTCCTCGTTTTTGACGATCTTAACACATTTTTATACTGTGCAATGCAAGAATACATATTCGGCATCCATTTTTCGTGTCCAAATAATTTTGCTATTCGAATAGAAAAAGTGCTACGACTGAGGGCCTAGCTCATGCTTGAGAAAAGCTTTTGAAAACAAACTTCAAAGATACCGAAAAGCGTTGAAACTACTGCGTAACGCTATACTGTGGCGCAGAATACGCCGGTGGAAGGGAGAATCTCTTATTGCCCCAAACCATAAAGACGCCAAAGTAAAATCATTTACATGCAAACAACGAAGTGTTAAAAAGAAAGTTTCGTTCCTCCCAGGCAATTCACACTTCAATGGTCGCCAGGACAAAAGCTTAAACTGATACATCACCCACCTTGTTCACGCGATCTGGTCTGAATAACTTTTTGTTTCCTAGGCTGAAAGTTTCGCTCGCAGGACAAAGAATTTCATCGAATTCACTAGATGCCAAGTAGTAATTGAACGAATTAGAGAAACGCGAGCATCACTGAGAAAAGCGGCTGGAAACTCTTTAAGCTACCGCCGCATGTATGAAATTTTCTAAACTAAAGATATTTTCTATCGAATTCTCAAGTTCTTCTAGGGAATCTAGTGTCGGCATATTAACTTTCGATTGTCTCCTGAAAAAGTATTCCAAAAACATTCCACCGTTCGCTTATGTGAATATTCCAAAATCGTATCCCATCACTAAAGAGGACAAAAGCGAGTGAAATCATACCGTTTTTGCAGCGACTAGACAGACTCATGCTTTGTCAACTCTCGGGGAAACCAGTAGGCAACACGAACCCTTTCTCGTGAAACGAATGGACACGAGTCTATCTAGTCGCTGCAAAAAAGGTATGACTTCACTCGCTTTTGTCCTCCCTACTCATTACAATCATTGAAAATAGAAAGAATTTAAGGATATTTGTTAATACCATTTTAGAACAATAATCTTTTATTTAATTATTAGTACAATCGCTCATGTTCGCAACTACAACTGCTTGAAATACACAAACGTCATTTCGGTATATTTTAGCTTCATACGTTTATCTCCAAAATGCAATTTAGGGGTTAACTCCAATCTTTGGGGGTAGCTTCAATCTAGGCTAGACACCGAAATTTTTTCCCAACAATTCCAAAAATGCATCAAAATTGTTTGGCCCCTAAACAGGCGTTTGACACTAAACGTAGTCGCGATAAATAGAACAACAAATATTTTATTCCCGTTGTTTAAATAAAACTATTGTTATCTTCATGCGATCAGCGATATAATCAGAAAATAAATATAAAAATAAGTATTTACATATATGTACGTATAACAGTTTTCTTTTTAATATTTACTATACCATTGCTGGTCAGCTCCATAATTTGCAATTATTTAACCTTAAAAATTGTATTGGTTTCTTTTCATAACCCTTTAATGGACTATGATGACAAAAATAACTACTATCCCATTTTATTAACAATAGTTTTCGTCTCTGAAGCATTTGCTCTAGAAATATAGGATGGTAGATTTATTCTAACATAAATAAGATTAATGAACAGCTTTGAAAAACAAAAAACATATTTCAAGCATCGCTAAATAAAAACACCGTAACAAATTTAAAATGTGAAGTATTGAGTAAAGCAGGAAAATTAACTATTAGCAACATTCTTTTCATAATATTTCTAGAAAAATAAATAAAAGAAATCTCAGGACAGTAAAATTATACATCTATAAAACATTTATCAACCCAGTAATGTATGCAAACCTTAGAATTGTAGAAAGAAACATAATGGGGGCAATACCAGGACCCGTAAGAACTTATAATAATGAACTACTAACTATAATGAACCGCAAGATACTCCAAGAGCAAGACTTCGTAAAGAAAGTAGATACAAACGCCGAAGTGGTGTGTTGATCAATAATAGCGCTTGTAATTCTTAGATGAAAGCCAGAAGCTAGAAAAGGGTGCGGAAGGCCTAGATCTGTATAGAGAGAAAAGGAACAGGAGTAAGGAACTCTGATGAAATATTAATAGGAAGATATTTGTGTAGACATGGAAAAAGGAATTGACCGTCCTCGAAGAAATAGAGCATCGAAAGGACCCAAAGAGTGCGGTGCCATTGTGTAGTGGACGTATAATATAATAGCAAATTACGGTATAACTCCGGTAATTTAAGCCAATAACAAAAGTCAATGGAAATCATTTAGCATGACCTCCATTTGGATAGGATAAGACCACCAACCTTTCCTCCAAATTATACATCGCATTATATAACATGTTGGGTCATTACACCAATTTGCTCTTTAACACTGCTTTTTAATTTTAGCAGCGTTCTTAGTCATATTCCGAGCATTTATTTCTTTAATAATCTCAAAGCCAAAATTCCATTTTGATGTTAGTAGCCATATATTAAACATCAATTAACAAGGCAACATTCAATTGTGTCGTCATTCTACTGTATAATCCTTGGTCTTCTTTATCTCAGTAGGTTAATCACAGGCACACCCTGTTCATTCAAACTTATTAGTTAAATTACTTTCATTTTGCAAATGCCTATTCTCGAATCCATTCTCGTACAAGATTAACAGTGTAATTTCAGTCAGTAATGTAGTTCAACACAGTGTTTCTATAAAAATGGCAAAGTGTAGAATATCAAGCCGCCAAGTCACTAAATTCTTGCATTTGAAAGGCGATACGTCTACTAAAACTAAGAGCCAGATGGATGCTCTTTGCGAGAACTCTGCACCGTCACTAATCACGGTAAAACTATAAGCAGCTGAACTTATACGTGGTCGTTCCAGCTTGGTTGACGATGAAAGTTCGAGATAGCCAAAAACTGGCAAATTTCACCAAGTGATACTAAACGACCATCGAATTACAGTTACGAAGACAGCACAGGGTGTAGGCATCTCAATTTGGTGATGAAAAAGCTAAGCGCGCGTTAGATGCCGCTCTTGCTCAAAACGAAAATCTTATTGAAACGAACGTTTCCAGAGCTCTATGGAAGCAATTTAAGTAAAAGAAGTCTGATTGATTGATACACCAGTATGTTTCTGATGCCAGAACAAGCGTGAAGGTTTTCTGAAGCAGTCTTAATCTACTCTCATGAAAAAGTAAAACAATAGCAAAGCGTACTACTCGTCATTACTTGACAAGATGAAGGCAGAAATAATGGGAAAATAACGGAATTTGAATAGAAGAGAAAGCTTCGTTCCTCCAAAGCAACTCACACTTCAGTGGTCGCAAGGTCAAAAGCTCGAATTGATACACCAGTCATCTTGTTCACCAGATCTGGGCTCACTAATTTTTTGTTCCCTAGTCTGAAAGTTTCGCTCGAAAGATAAAGAATCTCATCGAATGAGAAGACCATGATATTCGTGACTGCCAATTCTGCAAAACAAAAAGGCCGACTACGATCTGAACAGATTAGAGAAATGAGAGCTTCAATGCGATATACATTCCTAAGTTCTTCTAGAGTATCCAGTATTGGCATATTAATTTTCAAATGTCTCCAAGAAAGGTAATCCAAAAATCGAAGAAGACACTCAATCTGATCTCCACCCCATTCGCTTTTAAATTTAAAAAAAAATTTAAAAAATATTGTAGAATCGTGTCTTATTAATAACATCATCATTGAAAATAGAGAACAGAGGATATTTAAGGAGATTTGTTAATACCAGTTTAGAACAATAACCTTTCCAACTATTATTACAATCGTTGATGTTCCCAATCGCAACTCCTTGAAACACGTCAGTCTATTGGAATAAGATATTACATGCAATGTTTATTTACGTACATATATTTATACATAAACATCGCTCAAAATACATATGTATTTACCAAAGTGAGCAACTTGAGAAAATGACGTACGTGGACATAATATTTAACTAAATCTATTGTTTTACTGCGTGAAATACCACAACCTATGAATTATTGTGTTTTCTTGCGTAAACAATTTAAACGCCGCGAATATGAATCTATAAGATATGCGTACAACATCGTAGAATAAGCATTGTACCTTCGCTCTCTTCTCCTGCCCTCATTTGGAGTTATCGGTATTACGGTGGGCTGGGAGGCATCCTGGCGAGAAACCTCCTCACTAACCACTTCGATCCGATCACTATCAGTACTGGTACAACTTCCTGCGCCTATATTATTACCACTCGTCGCCATTTGAACGCGTACACTGACTTTGAGAAGAAAAGAATTAGTTAACGCGACGATCGACCGCTACACGGAACACACATAGCAAAACATTTACCATATGCCAATATTGACTTATGAAAAACAAGTACGCGTCGGTACTATTATTTTTGCGGACATAATTTTTTCACGCCTACTTGTGACTCTCGAAGTATCGGCGCACGAATTCTTTTCAAAAGAGAGACATGATCACGCATACGTTTATCTTATCTCGGCGGGATTAAACAACGCTTTGTATATATTGTACCACTCTCGCTACAATTATAATGTTTAAGTACTAGGTTTTACGCAAAGATAAGAGTAGATTAAAGCGACAGATTATTAGCAGCGCTAATCTAATCTAAAAAGATGATATCATGGATGTTTAACGATTATTCATACAAGCGTTCAATAGAATATTCGTAGAACGGCCAACCAACGTATCTGTTTATTGAGAAATCGTTTTGTGTATAAATAGATAATCGGCAATAACGTAATTGCTTATTCAAATACACATAGTACGGCTGTTTTTTTGCCCGCGCGCGATAAGACTCCATATTTCAACAACATTTTTTAAATTATCTCGAGTAGAAAAGATAAATTTTATTGCTAAAACATTTTCTCTTGAATTTGTTGTTCTAATGTCGAAGATCATGTGATAGGAATTAATAGCACCGAATTGTATTCCATGTCACGCTTTATCTTGTAATTCAATTGTCAACTGATCTTCGACAATCGTTATTTCATAATCACCATTCGATACATCGTGATTTAAAAAAAAAATCAAGGATTATTAGGTATTTAGTCGTAATACAACAAAATAATTTGATTATAGTATAAAATTTGAAACAATGAAGATACGAAAGCAATAAACAGAATTTATTTATGATCAATTTCAAATAGAAAGGCAATAAAAGCAATGACTTCCTTCGTCAAGTTGTAAATAGAGATGACAAAGGCAGGTGGAATTATTCCTTTTTGGATATTTTTATTTTATATTAAATAAAATAAAAATATTCTCACATTGACTATCGGTATGAGGCAAAAGGTCGGGTACGCTCCGCATTAAAAGTTTTTTTCGCTTGTTATCACGCGTGACGTACTATCTGAATCAAACGTTTTGAAGCTCAAAATTATTTCAATAACTTCGTTGTTCTCACAAATGTTTATCTCGGCGTAATGTGACTAT
Source organism: Oryctes rhinoceros (assembly GCA_020654165.1). Taxonomy (NCBI): domain Eukaryota; kingdom Metazoa; phylum Arthropoda; class Insecta; order Coleoptera; family Scarabaeidae; genus Oryctes; species Oryctes rhinoceros. The sequence continues at coordinate 17,980 of JAIOKQ010000123.1, forward strand.
GATTTAAAATTTATTCAAATTTAAATATTGCAAATATCATGCTTATTTATGGTTTTCGTAATGCATACCATCTGAACTAGCTTCTCGACAAGGCTTATAAGAAATAAAAAATATCCTGGATTTAATAGAGGATGCAGCGAGCGTCTCACGGAGAATTGGCGCTCAATCGGGCATTTCACAAGAAGTAATTCCACGAGCAAGGTTTCTATTCATACCATATTCCGCATAAACAGCACATACAACCGGAAAGTTATGCTAAGATCATAGAATTTTCTCGTCGAAAGTAGTTTTCGGTAAACGTGTGGCACGGTAGTTCATGGTTATTTAATTGGCCCTTTTATTTCAGTGAATTACATTAATTAAATTTTTTACGAAATGAACTCCAAGGACTACCGGGGCTTGTTCCTTTAACGATGAAAATGTAAATGTATTGTCAGCATAACGATGGGTTTCCAAAGGTTTACATTGCCCGTAGTGGTCTAATTAATTTATGCCGCTGGCTCAAAAATAAACGAAACAAAGAACGCTCAAGATGCACACAGGATGGCGTATTAGAAACCTGCAACTGCAACCGATATTAAGGAGAGACACGAAGCAACCAGGAGAGCAACTACAGTAGACAGCTAGGTTTTGGTTCGCTTCTCCTAACGCATCCTATCTACTACAATATAAATAAAACGACCAACTAATTTGCATTTCGCTGTTCACTTACACATCACAAGATCGGGCCTGCGACCAAGCGTCGCTGCCAGCGTGACAGCGTAAGGAGAGGATGGGAGTTACGTCTCGCGTTGGGAGAATCGTTCTCTTCCAAACTTATCATATATCCACTAGTTTTATACAAGGTTGGGATAAAGTATGGAGCCAAACAAATAGAAATAGTGATACTGATGAAACTTTACTACTGATTTTTTTTTCGTTACCGCAATTACCCTCACCTTCTCTCACTTAAATTGATATTTTTATGGATTATAACAGATCTTATTCTTCTGGATTTATCCATATTAGTCTTAGTACTATCGTTTATTAAAAAATGAAAAAGTAAAGGATTTCACATTTGCTGTTTACGTACTAGCATAAAAAATACGGAGATAAACATGAATAACTTTAATTTTTATGCATTAATGAAAATATACGTTTACCATATAGTAGGTAACTGTTGAAGAACTCGCAAGTTATATTTACTTCACATCTAATTACTGATTCTACGCCCGAGAGAAAGAGCTTGTTGAAATTTCAATTAATAGATAGAACTCGTGCATACGTGTCTTCTTTTTAATCTTATGATTTGCATCCCGAACATTTTCTTTGATTGAAATGGTTAAAACCAAAAACAGGGAGACCGCAACTAACGAAGTACTAAGAAAAAACATTGCTAGAAGAATCACCTCAAACATTTACCACGATTTCGGCATTAAACCATCGTATAAGTCGTGGTTGAATAGGAACAATACTGAAAAGAGAAGAATACCATCCGTGTAAAGTACACTTGATTCAAGAATTGACGATTTTTTCCGACGGCTGAAGTTTAATAAAAATTTGTAATCTAAACGAACATTTTACAATTAATGTGGCTACCGAGGAGGCAACTTTTTGTTTAAATGGAACAGTGGTCGCCATAATTCAAGGTATTATTGATTCTCATTTGAATAATCTCACTGACAAGAAGCCCATACTCAAGATCCACAAAAAGTGAATGTTTGGATGAGATTAATAGAAAACCGGCTTATAGACCCATTTTTTATATAAAACTTGAACGGAGAAATAATCAATGCATTCAAGCAAGTCTTAACATTAAGACCAAAGAACCTAAATTTGACCCTTCTGCTACTGGAGATGTTGCAGATAAAATTCTTATAGAAGGCGTATTGCATTCGTCGATGAAGATAAGATGAAAGGAAGATTGTAAGATGATTGCTGAAACCAAAGAAAGCCAACTTCTCAATTAAAATTAGCCATCAATATGAAGTACGGCAAGTTAATCTTTTCTCCATGAGGCCGTATTGGTCGAGCGAAATACAATTTTTGATATGATAATAGATCTGCGAACACAATAGGTTATCGAGTCTTCGCGAAAATATCTAAAAGAGATATTGGCTTTTGATTGCTGCTGATCCACGTTCAAATATGGAACATCTTATACGAGATAAGAAAAACGGCGGTGATTAAAAAGGTTGAAAATGATTGTTAAAAGTTGCGCCACCTTGCACAATCAACATTTGATATCGGGATTGAGGTAGGAAAACCAGGTGCTGCCATAGAATGGTACCAAGTGTACGAAGACCTCGATTTTTAATTAACCGTTAATTTAAAAAAGACTTTGTCTACAGTAACTTGATTCTTTGCATTAATCTACTCATATCGATCCACATATCGTTTCAAGTAAAATATAATTACGTAACATGAATGAAAGTTACGCTGCAATACATTTCTCTAAGCGGCACCGTTTAAGTTCCCTATATTAGCAGGAAGCCAAAGGAATCCTAGCTTATTTTCCCTTGAAACGTATCCTACAAATAGATGAGAAAAGTTACGTACAACATCTCTGTATTATAGAACGAATTAACTAACCGCTCAGAACAGTATTATTGCAATTACCTCGCGTAATTAGTGAGAATTATTAACGTTACAATTTCCATATTACAAGCGAGACATCACTCAAGCAGCAACGCCGGTTATAACGCAGACAAACGCATACTAGCGGCGGCGGCGGCAGCTTAAACCGTTTAAATTGTAAGACCTCGTTCTCTTCCGTAAGTATGAATTATTATCACCTACCTAATGTTAAAGCTGCCACATTTATTTCCACGTTCGTTACTACGTGCCGGGCGATAAATCATAAAAACCATAGACATCGTTTAGAAAGGGGGTAGAGCGAGATGGCGAGAGGGACAGCGCGGCGCGGGAAAATAGAGAATGAGCGGTAATTTCCCGCGGTAAGGAAAAGCGCGTTAGGAGCAAATTTTCTTTCATTATACATGGCGCCACTTGAGGTAATCCTCTTAAATCGGATTACAACTAATAAGAGTGAAATCGTAAATTTTAACTGAGGTACCATTTCCTCAGCGGCGCATCCGCCAAAACTAACACACGTCCAGAATAGCTCGCGTACGCTGCCGTCCATAAATTTGATTGTGAAAGGCATAGTGAAACATGAAATTGATTATTATTGGACCTACTAAGAATGTCTGCAACAAAAATTCGGAAGGTATACTGTATGGTCCAATAGATTAACTATTTACATGCTTAACGATAAGCTTGCAAAAACGAGTTGCGCTTCATGAAATTAGCTCGTATTTATTCGTTTCATAAGAATGTGTACGCATTGACTACTGGTTTCCCCGTGAGTCGACAAAATTCCAGACGAATCTGTATGTATGTGTTCGCGTATTGTTTACCACGTCTACTGATGATGCACATATATAAAATTAATTCGACAAAAACTTCTGGTCATGACGAACCTGCCTCGTAACCACAGATTGACGGATTTAACGCTTACGGATGTTTCTACGAGAACAGTCTAAAAAGGTTCAAGCCTCAACATAAAAATTACGTTCCTCGTCGAAAATATTTTGGTAATATAAAAGCACCTGGATCGAAAGATGCTTCAGTCTTGTTGGATGCTCGTTCGTAGATTAACAGTCATTTGTGCTAGTTGATATTAGTGTTTCTGCAAAAATGGGAAAGGTCGTTACTAAATTCTTGTATTTGGTGAACAATACATCTACGCAAATTAAAGCCAAGACGGACGTTCCATGCACCGTAATTTGCCATAATGGAATTTTGGTATCAGCTTAATTGACGATAATCATTCGATACGACCGTCACTACTAATAACATCAAAAATGTTCATCCAATATTGCCGAACTACCGTCGAATTAAGGTTAGTGAGACAAGAGAAGCTGTAGGTCTCTTGAAAGAAAGTGTTTATCGTATTGTACATATTGGCTAAAGATTCGGATAAACATAAATTTTAGCGCCGATTCATAAATATGGAGAAAATGCGCAGTCGAAACAATGTACTGTGAACGGTGAGTCCGTTCCGAAAAAGGAAAAGAATGATGTCAATTGTTTTTCAAAATAATTATAGACTCGTTTTAATCAACTCCCTTGAGAAAGGAAAGTAACGACTTACACGTATCATATTTAACAAGCCGAAGGCAGAAATTAAGAGAAAAAGAAAATTTTGTTCCGAAGACAGCACACCGTTTCTCACTTGAGTGGTCGCCATAGCGGAATCTCACGAGTTAAGTTTCGAACTGATGGACACCCGCCCTACTTACAATGTTTGGCTCCCAGCAATTCTTCTGTTGAGTTCAAAGGTTCACTCGGTAGACAGAGAATTTCATCGATTGAGGAGACCACCGTGTTCATAAACGCTTTCGCAGAACTAAATGCTAACTATTTGGGCAGATAGGGCCACTACTGGCAAAAGTGTATGGACTTGCATGGAGACTATGCTGAGAAATAAAACCGAATTAAAACTAAAAGAGGAAAACATCAAAAACTAAATCAACATGTATGTTCTATTGCTAAAAACGATATAATCAAGAAAGCTTCCAACTCACAAGAGGGATTTCCTCGAATCAGCCACGGAATTACCCTTAAAATGCTAATCACGCGTTGCTTCTACTGGTACTCCTATTTTCTACGTTTCCAGAGTCCGAATGTTCATTAAACAAACTTTGTTCGAATTACAGAGTCTCCTTCGAGCCATTGATTTAGGCTCTGTTGGATTACTAGGTGCACGGATTAATGTAAGTTCGGACTAAAGAGGCCGTATCGTATTTAAGCAATTGCCGGACTATTTCAACACTTGTAATTAAACTTTTGAGCGGTAGTGTATGCCTACAAGTATGTGGAAGATCTAGAAAGACTTTGCGAGATCACGCGACGGCCGAAGGCAGTGCCGGCAGCTCTGTGGCGCTAAATGAGTTCGCCTGTTTGGAATTAAGATTAAAGGTCGACCCGGCTTTCTCGAAGGAGAGGTTCCGACCGGCACCAACAACATCAGTGAATGGTTCAAAGTTTAAATTTTGTTTTTCGAAGTTTTTAAAGTGTTCCGGATTTTCGCTTACGGTAGACGAGCGCGCCGAAATGGACTGAAATTAGTGCATTAATTAGAGGTTGAGATCGCGGATAAGTACTAGGCGAGGAAGATCGTCGCTAATTCGCCAAAGTGGTTGCGGAAGTGTTGCCCGTATTCGAAACCGAAACTAATTATTCCCTTTTTGTGACGCATAATTTCTATAAGATTGGGTTTGAGAAGTTTAAGAGGAAGTTATCTTTCTTTATCACATAAACAAAAGTAGTCCTTTTTGTCGTTAACAAAAAAAAAATATATATAAAAAAACAAAACCATTCATCAATTTCGCTAGCTTCTGTTCGAATTCCATACATTGACGGAAGTTCAATCATCAATGCAGAAACTTTCTAATATTAATGAATAATAAAAATGAAATGTAAGAATAATTTTTACTGAGCTAATTCATCAGAGTTGAGAGGTATTTACATCAAAACACTTCTTTGTATTGGATAATGCCTATTACTGCCGTATTATTTCACTGTATGCTTGGATTCTGTGTACAGTGTTTCCTAAAAAGTTTTGTACAAAAGGATTTCACATTCCACCAAAAAAAAAAAAACATTCTTGTTGGCTAGAATACAGAAAAACAAAATAATGATTTAGAGTAAGAGTAAAATACGTACTAACTTGCATACATAAAACATTATTACATCGCAAGATCCCATTAAGATGTGTAATAAACAAATTCAAGAATTCTGGAAGTCTTGAAAATAAATTAAATTTAGAAAGAAACATCGGCCGTGGGTTAGAAAGGAGGATGTTGAAACTGATATGATCCAATCGGTCGTGGAAAATTCAAAATATTGACTTCAAATAAGATCCAACAGTTGTAGAAGTTTTAAAGGCCAATAAATTTAAACCATACAAACTCCAATTTACTCATGCTTTAAAAGAAGGCACTATTGAACGAAGATTCGAATTTTGTGCTCGTATCCTAGAAGAATTGAAAGATAACAGACTTATGACACGACATTTACTTTGTTAATCCCAATTTCCATGCCCAAACCAAAGATCAATGGTTCATTTGGAAGAGTTCTATGGTATAGCACAGAATTGTTAGACCATTCATTTTTCAAAATAACATGAATGGAGAAAGATACATTTTGAGATATCAGTTGTCGGACTTTCTTGATGAACTACCACTAAAAGAACGTGGAAAAATATGGTACAAACAGGATGGAGCACCATGTTACTGTAACAGAACTATTCCAGACTTTCTCCTCCATAGTTTTAACGGTAAAGTGATTGGGAGGTACACGGCCTGCAATGTTTCTAGACATTACCCCTCTAGACTTTTTTGCGGGACTACTTGAAAGAAAAGGTATGCCTTCAGAGACCATTTCAAGGTGTTGATGATCTTGAGAGAAACATGTAAAAGCAATAACTCCGGATAAGATTAAAAATGTGATAATAGCCTGGCTGGATACGTTGAAGTTCCGTAGTATTTAAGAAATTTTAACGCAAGAAATAAATTTTAATTTGTTCCCAATAAAATTTATTTCTTGCGTATTATTTATTCTGGATAAATTCATAAGGAGGTTATTCATTTTTTATTAGGTCTTATTCGTTTATTCTATAAATAATCAAATTAATAATATATTATAATTTTTAATCATATAATGTCCAGCCGATGATGTTTAAAAATGTTGTACTTGATTATGAATCTACAGGTTATGTGGAGCTCCTCATTGATAATTTTGTTGGTGAAATGTAAGATAAACTTTTTCTCCATTCATACAAAACTGTTGAGACACAATATATAAGTCATTTCCTCAAATATAAAAAACGAAACCGCGATTTTGTGAAAACATAGAGATTAGGCGAACGGAATAAAACATAGAGTTAATTAATTAATTAATTATATTACTAATTAATTAATTAATTAATTAGTAATATACTAAATGGTGTTATAAAAATTTAAATCTTGTCTTCTACTCAAAAGATAATCTTCGATACTTAGATTCAGGAATATCACCATACCACTTTCGATAGCTTAAAAAAATAGTGAAATACAGATAGTAACATTTTCCAAAAATGAATTAATAAAATAAAAAAATAACTTCATGCGTGTTGCGCATCACGTAACAAAAGCTCGCATTCATTTGAACGACCAAAGTTGAATCAACCTTGGACTTGAAGGAAGATTTTTAACGCTGCGATATTTGGTATTCGCCGAATTTAATTTACAACCAACCAAAAACAGAATACATAGCGCAAAGAAGTATCATGACCGTTTCCCCGGAATTATTATCGGCTGGAGATATTTATACCGAGGAGATAGAAAGTTAGACCAAGGTTTGCACAAAAACTGCTGCTGAATAGACTCAATTCTTCGCAGAACATCTCAGAAGAGCTCGAAACAATGCACTCGCTGCAGCAAGACAGCTATATCCCATCCTCTCTTACTCCCGCCTCAACCCTCAAACGAACGTCATGTTGTGTAAGTCACACAGACGCCCGATCATTACCTACGCCAGTCCCATCTGGGACACGCCGGCATCTACTACAAAATCGCATCTTTACGCACTTTGTTGGCTACATTAACACACCTGATTGAAAGCTAAGGAATTCCTCGCGAAGCTTAACGAAAACTTCTTCGAAAAGACGCAACGAGCGAGATTTCCGCTGCGAAGAAAGCTCCCATCCGAAGAAACCTTTCAGAAGCGAGGCATAAGACCTACGACCACGTTAAAAGGTTGGCATCATCATCAGTATCATTATTCATAATGGATACAGCATACTAACATCTTTTTTTTTAACATCCTTTTTTTAGGAGCACAGCAGAGAAAGGAGTCCAGGGCAAAGACTCCGAAACCCACACATCCAGGAGAGAAGACTCCAGGAAGATTACCAAGATAGTGGCACTGGAAGAAGATAGAGCCAGATCCGGGCAACCAACGACACTTAATGCGACAGATGTTACCCAATGACGTGATGCTGCTAATGATAGCAATATTGCTTGATGGATTATTATTCTTATTGGTATAATAATATGTTGATTGATGTCGAGTATGACTTTCAACTTTAAAACAAAAATAGATATTATTGTCTTTCATTTATTACACGCAGAAAGCTAAAATTCTTTCTAGTTACAATCGCATGAAGAAGTATAGTTTTCCTAGATCCTTGAAATTTTAGTATTCTTCATCTTTTACCCACCCTAATTAATATCTTTTAATCTACTACCATTTTTATGGAACATTGACAATAGTTTTCAAACAAGCAGCTCTTCATCTTCTTCACAAGTAATAAATTTTAATGCCGAGTTTCGCGAATACTTATTTTGACAGCCGCCAAGTAATTGTCTGGATTATTACGAAACTGTAGTTCCTCTACTTCTTGAGATATCCCACGTTCTCTCGACAATTCAATTTTCTGACGTGAAAAGTCATATCTCATTGTCTTGGCGCTTTATTTCATATATTTGAATACTCTGTGCTTGGTGCACTTCATTTAAATGTTTGTTAAAGTTGCAGTTATCATACATAAAGATAATTTTGCTCATAAATTCGTCAGTTTTCGCAATGTATCCGTCTCCGTTCATTTTATTTCTAATAATGATAGTAGAGTGCATTATTACTGATGCACACGAGAAATTCGCAAGTAAATACATGCAAATCCATGAACGAGCTTTTCTTATTAATATTCTCTTTATTAGATAAGAGAATGATTTTAATGTAACTATTATCTTGCCTGCTATTTAGATGTTTATCGCCCAAAATGGTACCTCTTATTCGTATTACTTACTGCTCTTATGTTTACTTTTACTAAAATTTTATTTCACATTGGTTTTCCTTTCTTGCCAATATTGTCAATTTCTTTGCTAAATTTGTTAAAATGGATACTCACCTAAAAGGGCGGTATTCCTAGCATAATCCAACCGTTGTAATGATCTTTTAAAATTACTTTATCTGCTGTTGGGAGATTTTCCTTAAAAAACTCGACGTCTATAAAAGTCAAGGTACTCAAAAACAATTATAAATCCTAGTAAGTACCATACAAAGGCTCGTGTCCATTGCGAACAATACGATCGTGATGCAATACAGCCTTGCATTATAAGGTGGTAGAAGCGGCCGCAACCTCAACCTCAACCTCAACTTTAAAAAAGGAAGTTTGGCATAGTACTCAGATCACTCATTGAAAATAGGCAGGACAAATCAACAAGAGTGAAATTTTCTGAGAAATCAACATTTTTTCCTCTTTTAAATTGGATCCGGAGGCATACCGTATAGTCCGTTCGGTTAAGAAAAAATCGATTCGCTTAGACTGAACATTCATCATTTGCATTGGATCATAAATTCTGAAAACCCCGAATATGATAAACTAAATATTGCATTATTACTAGAAAGTACGGCGTTCCCATTATCTTCCGTATAAATATGAAATAAGTTAATTCAATTGTATTTCTGATATCTAATTTTCAAGAATACAATAAAAAAAACAATCGAAATAACCCAAAATCAATTGGTTTTAAGGATAGGAAACATTAATACAAGTTATTCCATAACAATCTCTGAAATTCAAAAATAATAAAGTAGGAAAAGTCTAAAGGTAATTTGTAAAAATGGAGCGAATACGCTTGTTGCTTGTTACAAATTTTCAGAAGTAAGTTAAGATGATAACTACTAAAACTTTTAATGAACGAATATATATGAAATACACTGATATCAGGCTAGCCAAAGACAACAAAAATAGTGCCATCATTCAGCAAAAGTTACCTTGGGTTATTAGCGAGATTCTTGACAGGTCATTATTACTTATTTAAACTAGAAAAGGTGCTGAAAATCAAATCAGTCGTCTATGACAAGAAGATCTGCAAATGGCAGAACACATTCTATGCCATCAGTCGTACACGACACTTTTCACAACGCTATTTGTCACATCTGAATTAAAGGAAGACAATGCTAGAGTAATTCATTCATTTATTCTAAGGCACACAAAGATTGTTACAATAGATAAGGTCGCAGCGACCGAAGGCGTCTGTGCTATGGCCCGATGCATTTCTCATAAGACGAATAGACACGAGTCTTTCTAATCTCTGGTAATTTTATGATGTATTACCGTATAACCTTTTTAAAATAATATTGTCGACTCAAAATCGTCTTATCTGACGATCTTCTGTGAATTTCTGATCACACTGTATTTGACTCAATATTGCTTATAGTAAACAACCTAGATGAACAAATGAAAATCTAAACTAAATGAAAGAATAATACAAAAAAAATAAGTTTTATTTACATCTTCTTATTCGACAGTCAGTTTTAACACAATCAGGATAAATCCGGCATGAAATAAATACAGTTTGTTATATTACAGACACCATTTATTATTACCAAAATTGTTATTACCACCAGTTACTTAACAACACGAACACGATGAAAGAAAATCAAGCAACATCGTTAAGGCAGTTTAATTCAAATATTCAAAATTTCCAAGGTATTAAAGGTTGTAATAGTTTCTAATTTAACACCTATAACTTGTTCATTACGCAACGACTACTACTATACAACCCGATGAGTGTTACCTAGACGAGATCATGATTGAACGAAGATTCCAACTTTTCAAAATTGTACACTACAAAAATATGTATGTATATATTTTTGAGTATTACAACGAATTAATGGCGAAGGAACTTTGCCTCACTCTCGAGTCTTCAACGCTGTGGAAAAGGCGAACCAGCTAAACTTCTACTTTCAATTGTGTTCTGCTCCAAATAGCTCTCCATGCTCCTCAGCATTTCTTCTAACTCACGATCATGCTCTATACTCAAATCGCTCCTGAAGTCTGAAGAAAAGAGAGATGTACTCGATTCGTGAACTGGAGTGTAGTTGTCATAAAGCTCTTCGCCTTCAAAGACTCTGTGGTTGTTTAAGAAGCTTTTGCTATCGTTTAGGTTCCTTGAAGGAATATGTAAACTGTTTATTCTCAAATTTTGAAGATTTGAGCCGAATTTACGACTCTTCAAAGTTTGATCTTGGTTGTAGTTGGTGATCAGTGGCAATGAAGCAGCTTCTTTTAACCAGAAGTCCGGTATGTGGTTTTCCGAGTAGTTCTGATGGTTCCAGTTCTTCTCGTAATATGCTGGAGAGTGTTCTGTAATAATTTCAGGTTTTGAAATGTTAATATTTGGTTTCGAGGAAAACGTTTTCGGATTACTAATAGCCGGTTGCAGACTAAGCGTCGATGGTCTTTCGATAGGTGCTCTGTTCTTAATCTCTTCAAGCTCCTGTTCTTTCTCTATATTTTTATCCTCGACCGGTTTATTCTGTCCATCTTTGGACGACCGCGTCGACTGCTCGTCAGCTTTACAGCTACCATCCACGGTTTCTACGGACACCAGTGTCCCCCTTCGCTGGTTAGTATTGTACATGACGTTGATTTTGAAACGATAATTTCTAGGTGTCCCCGCTGTTGGCGTCAAGGAACTGTATACTTCCGTGAACCTCTTGGCGCTACAGAGATGCGTGGAATATTCTTCGGTGAGATTGAAGGACTTCTGGTTGACCACGTACTTCTTCTCGGTTTTCATAAACCTGATGCAATTCTTGAACTTGTGTCCCCAGAGAATCTCGGAGCTGATGTAGGAGGTGCGAGTTCGCGAACATTGCGCTGTTGTCGGTGAAGTTCCTTGCAGTGTAACAATTACCTCGAATCTGCAAAATTCGCATTCGATAATGAATAAGTTTAGATAAATATTGGATAAATATATTGTAATGGTTCAATCGGGAGAAAATTTGATTTATCGAAATTAATGAATTAATCGGATATATCGAAATCATACTCTTACATTATTCAAGAATATGCAATAATAAGATTGCACAATTCTGATTATTTGGCGCCGATTAGGCGATACAACAACAACCTAGTAACATAGTAAAACAACAAACGGTAAACTGTTACTAATGTAAGTGGAATTAGGTCGCTCTAATCAAACCGTTACGCACTTCAAAGTCTATCATTGCGATCATTCCCTCCAACATTGCCCAACCGTTTATTGCACATTTTTCCATGTTATTTTAAAAACAATGTCAATTGGCTGAAGAAATATTCGCGATAACATCAGACAATCATGCACATGTCTAATTGTAAGTATGATGAAAACATTGTAAAATAATCCACCATTAGATGTTATCATATGAAAAATATTTGTTACCCATAAATTTCAAAGGAGCAATACTTTATTATTTTATTTATATATATAGTAAAGTGAAGTAAACATATTAGGCAAAACCTTAAAAGCGAAGAATGAGAAGAAGCTCTCTAAAAAATAATAGTACCCTTTGGTTGCTATTCCCTAAATCTTCAACTCTTCTGATTTACTTAATTGAAATTTTAAAATTGCTCTAAAATCTATTTTGCTATTTTAAATCAAATACTCTGTATATCGTGCGTTTTTGCTTTCTTTATTTAGAGACAAGGGCTACATAATACGTCTGTTTCTAATAAATTTCAAAATATTTATTACAAACATAATTTTATCTTGGATCATTCAAATGCAACATTTTCGTGGGAAATAATTTAAAAAGATTTCGACATTTTTCGAAAATAAATTTATGGAAATTGGGGTCGAATTTGGAAGTGTCCCTAGATACTCTTTCGCCCATTTAAATATATAGGTGAAGCTCTAAAGGAGATATAGAAATGAAAGTAACTATTAACCTTCTTTTCCTTCTCATAAATCTTGTGTTTATATGCTTCCAGAGCTACATAAACAACACATAAGTATCTGTATCATCTACACCACACAAGATTAACTTATTATATAATAATACATAATAATTTGTCCGGGACGGCCGTTTCGAACACGAACGGTACTCATCATCAACTGGTGACCGAATGATGAGCGGTTACCGAGTCATTTGGTCGTCGGTTGATGATAAGGACCATTCATGAGGTTATATTTTAATTTTAATTTCCTAATTTCTACGCCCCAAAGCTATTTGACTAAAAAAAGGAATTTTATTTTAGAAATCGGGCTTTCTACCACTAGATGGACTCTTATTCTCGATAGATGAACAATGTGAAATGCCAAGAAAAGGCGTGAGAGTGGCGCTGATGTCCGAAATGCAAACATATTTTAATCGCATTTTGTATTAATTGTATGGAAAAATAATCTACATCGTTGTAGTGTACTGATGCATATTTCTAATATCGAAAGTAAGAGAGAAATTTACAGTTAAACGTTCATTCCAAGTAACTTCTTATAGTCAAAGACACATGTTGCATTTGACAATTATATCCACACCTTGCTGAATTCTACTGTTATTATAGTTTGGTTACTGTGGCACCAATAGGCAAAGCATAATGAGATTGAAGATCTCAGACTAATGATTTAAGATTTTAAGCCTAAATAAAGAAGAATGAGATCTTAAGTATAATTTTCTGTATTAGAAAGAAGTAAAAGAAATCGTGTATTTTTGCCAGCGAAATGTACAAGCTGCGTCATTCTGATCGCCGATGTATTGTATACATTTGGATTTATTTTTTTTTGTTTTTCTCAATATTTGACGCAAATCATACGGAAAAAATGATTATTTCTGCAACCAAATATAATAAAAAATTGAATCAAAAAATTGCAGTGGCCTCCAATCACCACACGCACATTTTAGAAAAAGAATAGAAACATTTTACCAAGACCGCAACTATGTTTGGGGCCACATCAAGCCAAATAGTTTTTAATCCAAATCTTTGATTGTTGTCTACTTAAAAATAACGTAATTAGTCACTCTTACATTAAATCATCCGTAAATAGATATTTATGATGTTTTATAGATAGATTAGTTTAGTAAAAGTCGATCTTGTGAATATCTCGTTATATGACGTTGATTGTTTGATATGTATATGACAATGGGGAGATTATTACAATATTTCTCGGTTGTGATGGTCCACATAGCACAAATGAATATGGCTAGTAACTGCTTAAATTACTAAAAGTTAAAAAAAAACACATCAATTAATTAATATAGGGAGATTCAAAATTCTGCTGTTTTTTAGAAACAAGTTAATAAACAACAAACTATAAAACAACATATAACACGTGAGGCAAATTTGTAGATAACCTACAGCGAACTCGGCTTGATTTTATTGGCGAAATGAGCAAAAAGAAGAAAATGAAATAAAGAAATATAACATCTACAGACTACAACACGACGATCACTAGCGAAGCATAGGAAAGAGCTCTTCGCGTCACTTAACTTGAAATTCTAGAGTATTAAATTTACTTCTGTTCCTACTTGATTTGATTAATTTGGGTGATTAATTTGAAAAACTTTATTAAAAGATTAATTAAAAATCTAACTATTAGACATTTATGAAACCATTCATATGAAAAAGAACAAAAATCTATTGAACCGAAAACGAGATCTCTTGTGCAAACCACCATACACTTACGTGCATTTCTCGCCGGTCGGTCGATTATGTTGGAGGCCGGCGATTTTGCAGCAACTAGCATCGCCCGCACTTACAGTGCTGCATTAGGCAATTTATTTGCTCGTTTTTTTTCTAATGTTTAATTATTCTTTGTATACCTTTGACATTCATTAGCTGTATATACTAATTTATATTCTTCGTATACGACCATTCCCACTACACTCTTAAGTATTAAATATTAATTGTGACTTTTTTTGGATATTAGAACGTTACCGGTGTTAAAACCCACCAAAAAAACAATTAATATTTAAATAATCAAACCAAAATTAAGAAAAAAGAAGCAATGCAATATTTTCAATGCTTTATCCTCTGTTTACATACTTTTTCTGCTTCACGTGCTTGTACAAAAGATAAGGGATAGCAACGTGTCTCAAAAACATTTGATAAAGATGGATTAGCCATCCGCCAGTAATGAATTACATTTTTATGGATTACATAAATAAGTCAGCCTCCGTCTCCAGCTGAACGTACATCGTTTAAAATAGTTGCTTTGGTAACTAATAAAAGATATGTTTTATTCATTATAAATTTGTTAGTATTTTTATCCGTAAAAATTACGTTAAAATGCAATAAGAGCTGGGCTTAATTTGTAATATTTCTTATTTGGTCTAAACGTGCGATGAACGGCAAAAATTTGTCGCAATAAAATATTATCGTATTAATAACATAGTCGCCACCCTGCTAATTCTAAAGTATTACTTCTATCTCGATCACTTTAAAAAATCGAAAACCAACAACCGCTCACGCACAATGCATAACTTCGTCCCAATTTAGACTTTATTAGGTCGTAAATAACTCAATACTTACTTATCAGATAAGAGATTGTAGGAGGAAACGTCCCAAAGCGGACTCGCCGGCGTTATTTTGTGGATGATTTCCAGCGGCCAAATCAAGAAGCCGTACGGTTCGAGCTGAATGTTCTCCAAATAGGGTTCGTGGCTCTCTTTATCCTTACGAAGGACGTACGCTGTGATGATGGTGCCGATGGCGTGCCTTGAATCCTCATCTCGAACGCGGAATATCAAACAGAGGTCTCCGTCTCTCCGACTTATCTGCGGACGCATACAAAAATATAGGTCTTCGATGAATAAATTTTGGGTTTATCGGGTGTTCTTTTTTCTTTAACAATCAGATAGAAATAGAGAAAGATAGTTGTATGTTATGAAGTTTCATTGGATTGCCATTAAAGTCTCTGCGTGCGTCAGTTTGCAATCATTAGCACCTCAACGACTTAGAGGATTATAGGATTAGGATATTATAGCATATACGGAATATTCCGGGTTGAATGGGATTGCGTGGATAACTTTCTTGTCATGTGAAGCTGAAAATTTAATTCAGTGTTTTGTAGTTTCATATGCTAATTTAAAATCTGTTTGAGAAAGTTCAAAATGTCGAAACCATCGGATGTTAAAAAAAATAATAATAAAAATTGCAACCACAAAAAAATACGAAAAAAAGTGATGAAAACCACTGTTTTCGATAAGATCAATTTAATATTGATGTCGAATTCACGATAATGGCTTTTGCGGCACTCGTATCAACTTCCTTAAGTCAAACGGACATCATATTAGATTATTACGTTATTGATTAGAATTTGTTATTTACTTGATCAACGATCTAAGATAATGCAAGATAATAAAAAGTGCCAGTGAAATTTGTTGTTTTTGCACTTTAATCCAGTAATTAGGGATGTTGAGAAGACAAAATCAATAGCTTTGCTAAGATGTACAGGGTAGTCAATACGATCAAAAACTTTCGGCATATCAGTATAGTCGACTTGTTTTTTTTTTAGAGATGATAAAGGCAAGTAAAATTGTTGCTTTATTGCAACGACTAGATAGAGTCGTGTCTATTCGTCTCATAAGAAAGGGTTCGTGTTGCCTACTGGTTTCCCCCGCAATCGACAGGAGACGAGCCTAATCGTTGCAAAAAAGCAATAATTTCGTCTGCCTTGGTCATCTCTATCTATCTATTCTCAAGGTTATTTGACTAATGTTGTGTTACTGATAAATTCTCGACAACAAAGCACCATAAAACCATATTTGTCGATGGAAATTAAAAATTTAATCTGGGGGTAAATATATTCATATAAACATTATTTCAAGATTACAATAGGTTCTAAAACCTGCGCATCTCACTGGAGAACATCCTGGTAACTGGAATTATCCGCCTTTTACAATAAGAAGTCTACAGCAACCGCGAGAACTTGGAACGTTATCATAAGACCTCATTTCAAATACACTCCTCGGTACAATGTAAGTAAACTATGCAGGAGTTTTCTTGCCATCTTGTGCAGTTAGGAGTTGTCAGAGAACTGTTTTTGCAATATTTAAAGCAACTTGAGAGAATAGACAATGGTATTATATTAAAGAGACCGTACACCTTTCAAAATATGTTGTAAATATTTATAAAGTTGTCGTATTACATTGAAAATATAATGTTTTTGTTGGACTATATACTTAGAAATTTGCACTGCTAAAGAAGTTAGAAGTAAATTAGAAGGATATTTTTGAATAACTAACTTCTTTAGTTGGAAGTTACACTCATTTTTATCATTAACAGGGATATACCTCTTTTTAATTGTAACTAATAAACAAGGGTAACTGATCACCAACGATTTAGCTCCAAACTAAATACAAATGTTTGTTTTTCATTTTAAAGTAAACTCGCGGATCAATTCAGAGCTTAATCTAAAAAAAAATAAAAAAATAGTAAGCTAATGAGACTCGTTGCTATCTTAATTCATTTTGTAATTAGAATGATTGGAATTGATTGAACAATTTCAACGTCAAAGATTAGAAAGATAACAACGATTACGAAGAATTGAATGGAAAAGGATGGGCGCCCGGATCTTTTAGGGTTAAATCCGCGAGTCTTTTCCTCAGTCTTATAGATCTTTTTTTCATTTTGGGGATGATGAAAGGAATTAATATAATTGTTATGCTCACGGTAAATAAAATTCTGATTATTTATACCGAGTAATCAAATCTATGGAAAAACAAATATAATTCATATACTATATAAATATCTACTCATCAATAAACGGAGATACGAGATACATTAGTCATAATTAGAGAGGACAAAATCGAGTGAAATCATACTTTTTTTACAGTGACTAGACAGACTCGTGTCTATTCGTTGACTGATAAGAAAGGGTTCGTGTTGCCTACTGGTTTCCCCGAGACTCGACAAAACACGAGTCTATTTAGTCGCTGCAAAAAAGGTATGATTTCACTCTCTTTTGTCCTCTCTAATCGTAATACATCAACGAAACGTCATTAAGAACCTCCAGCTTCGAAACCAACGTAGTGAATCCGTGAGAAGGTGAAAAACTAAGCACGCAGCTAAAAATATTATTCTAATAAGAATAGAACTTCGATATATTCATAAGTTTGAAGAACTGTAAAGAAGAATGCAAACAAATACAACTAAAACTTTCAGCACAATCCGTTTATCACAGTGTAGTTAGACGAACAAAAACGTGGTGTCTAACATGGTCTCTAGAAAAATATACAGGATGTTCCGTTTAAAAGAAATAAATAGCGTATATTAAACATGGCAATCATTTCGATCACTATCTTGTAGTCATCGGTTATTATAAAAAGAAAAAAAAACAGTATAATGATGTCGTTTATAAGCCACACCTTTTGCTTTGCATCACTTTCTAATAATTAAAAAATAAAGAACTAGAATAATATGTATTGTAGTAAATTTCGTAGTAATTGTATGTCACTAATCTAAGCTAGTTGAGCAATTTATTGTGTGATCGATTACTCGATTATTTCAGCAACAGGATTATACATAAGTCCGCCTAAACCTATCGAGAATTTCATCCCTAATGCCATGGTGCAGGATCAAGGGAATTCACATAAAAATATATACAAACTTCACGAAAAAAATATATAGAAATCCAGGTCAATGGCATGATGTTGATCGATCAATTAAAAAATGCACACTGAAAGACTTCAAGATATAAAAATGGAATTGTACTGCAAAAGATAAATTGATTAGATTGGAAAAACAACGTTCTATGAGTGTACCTACTTGTATCATCTTTTTTATAAGTAATCTTATAATAATAAAAATACGGAAACGTTTCGATTTTAATTGTAAACTACATAAGTGTTCGTTTATGTATTTTTTTAATTTAATTTTAATGTAATTAACCTTATCAGCGTAATTGCATTTGCAGTAAAACAATATTCATTACTGCAGTAGAAATGATGGAGGAATATTTTTCCATTATTTGATAAGAGCACTTGATTTTAAATAATGCCACAAGATACTAGATCTTATATCTTATAGAAAAGGTCTCTTTTCGGACAAGTATCAGATATCTAGTAAAGGTGCAATAAGTTAATTTTTTTGAGAATATAACAAGGGAACTACCAGATAATGCGAGCTGTGATCATTCAGCTTTTGGCGGATTTTAAATTTTGCTACGTTTCAACTATTACAACTATGAAATATTTCTAAAATAGCTGAAACATGTTAGTATATGCAACAATGCAACTTTGAGTAACTACACAACCTGCAAGTTTCAATATAGTGCATCTTCATTCAATATAGTTCATGTTCTAAGCCCACAATAAGGAATAAACCGTTTCGTAAATGTCCTTTAATTTCATTCATACATAATGAATGAGAACCTGGATGAAACGTTTCCAAAAGTCATATGTTGCCAAATATAATTTTAACATTATTTAAGACAACTGCCGTATCTGAACTCTGTGTTTCCACGTTAAGAGGAATTGAAACTTTTTACGATAACCTTGACAAGATAACTTTCATAGATAACCTTAACGATAAACTGATGCTGAACTGAAGCTGAGCACTTCCAAGAAAGACGATAGAATTGACTTTAATGAATCACTGTGAGCTAAATTATCAACTGAAGTTGATTTTCGCCTCTTATATGGTTTACTTGCTGAGTTACCATGATCCACAGCTTCCCACTTAGTTAATTTTGCCTCTAACGTGATATACACGGCGCCTACCACCTTTCCCTTTTTTTTGGAAAAGCCTCATATGAGTGTGGGCCTTAACCATAACACGATTCGAACCCGGAATACGTTTGTTTTAACCGATACTAGCTGTGGAACAACTGTAAACGTTGTCCGGAATCATGTGATGCCAAAAACTAAATAACTCACGAACATTGGAACCGTCAACACGGAGAATTTAACATTCGTTTCATACATCCTGCAATTTATTTTTGTTATTTTCAAAGAATAGAAAGAACCAAAGGTGACTTAGCAATATATAAATCGATTGCCTAAAAATCTCCTGTTTAGCTATTTAAAATTGTTTTTATAGCTGCTATTAGTAATAATTAAATTATAGCAAATTTTGGCCCTGTTATATCTGTCGTGATTTCGAAAGGATAAAGTGCTAAAAATGTTATAACTTGATGTAAAATTATTCGAAATCAAGCTTTCATAACAGAGCGGGTATCGCATCTATATGTGATTGCTGGGTATTTTAACGCAAAATAAATTTAATTTTATGTTGATTATTTAATATAAATGTTATACGTCTTCTAACTTGAGCGCTATGTTAATTTTACAATATAGCAATATGACAATTATTCAACTGAAGAAATAAAAGAAGTTGAAAACAATTTCTCGTACATCAAATCTGAATTTGAAAGGAGATGAACGGCGGCAAATATAAGCTATCTAAGTTATAGATAAATCATAATGATATAACCTGCCATCTATCCACCACGCACCTTTGTGGTAGCCAATAGCCGTTCGTAAATTTATCATATATACAAATTAGTGAGAAGGTATAGGAATAAGTTGGAAATAATCGCTGTATCGAACTCTACAGAAGTGAGCAACTGATTCTGGGATGGCAACAGTGATCAACTAATGGTTAATTCGCTAAGGTAGATTAACTGTTTAGTAGATTTTTAATTAAAAATAATTGGCTAAAAGCGATATTCCTTTGCTGAAAACTTTTTGGTCTGGTCCACCAAAAATAGTTTAGAAATATCATGCAAATTAAAGGAAACTCAAGATTTAAATGTTAACCTGTGTAACTCAAACTAAATCCATTCAAAGCACTTAAGGAAATTTCCATTAACCCTATTTTTAACACACACAAAAATCCTATGAAAACTTTGGCCAACGTTCTTTTAATTCGGTAGCACTATCGATACCAGCACGTCAATACCACTCTGAAGATTCATCAAATAAAGACATATTTTCAAGAAGATTTCGACATCATCTGCCTAAGAAAGGCTGGAATGATTCATATTCAGAAGCAAATCATAACGCCGGAAACAGGAGCAAAGTTATTAGTATCCAGTGTCCATTACAAGTAACATAACACTTTCTCTCTTTCAAGTACGATCTCAGGAGACTAACCGCAAATGGAGTAAAACCTAAGTAGCTCAACTTCAACAACAGCAACTCAATAAATTGATCATACCGAACACCTTAAACAGGTCTGTATAGATCACATCAATCTGACCACGCCTATCCAAAACTTCATTAATAAACTGCGATATGTAGAGAGGTGAAGCCATGTTGATTTGAGGCAATTAAATAGCGAGTGAGAGATATTATTGAAATAGGCTTGTAAGGTTTTATACGCTAAAATGAATTTGGCTATTTTCCAACGTTCAGGAAAAGATCAGGATGATATGGAAAAGCACCAACAATACCATTAGGATACGAAAAATTAAACTCATTGTCATCATACAACCTGCCGGGTATCCTTGTGAAACAACTTTTTGCAAGAAGAAGCTACCCTAGATAAGAAGATGAAGTTTTTATGGAATCGTCAACATTAGCTAGTTCCAAACATAGCTATCACATATTTGTGGTTTGGTTAACTTTCTGATTCGGAGATGTAGTGTTCATCGAGCAA
Source organism: Oryctes rhinoceros (assembly GCA_020654165.1). Lineage (NCBI taxonomy): Eukaryota > Metazoa > Arthropoda > Insecta > Coleoptera > Scarabaeidae > Oryctes > Oryctes rhinoceros. Next base: position 39,371 of record JAIOKQ010000123.1, read on the forward strand.
AATTTAATTTTTTCCATGTTGTGAAGTGTTTTGTCTCCTTTTCTCAAAAGGATCTGAAACGCTTCACTATAACCTTTACCGCATTTCCAGTGTTAGTGAAGTTTCGAGGTTAAGAAAGTAGTTCAGTGTTACATCGTCACATTTTTCGAGCACAAAAGGATTTATTATAAAATATACGAAATTTCTAACAATTTAGTAATTCTTCTCCATCCAGTATTCATTATCGGCACCTAGTTACAACCAATCGAACCAATTAAGTATTTTATTTAATTAAAATTATCTAAAATAAGTGTTAACCTTGATTACAATTAAAAGCAATCCATATATTTTCAAAAATTTAGCAAGGCTATGTATATCCCTAAGCGCATATCTTTTGATAATATTGACTCTCGTAAACAATTGTTATCAATTGGGTTATAGAACTTAATCTAGATTGCTCTAATTGCATTTATAAATTAGAATAATGAGCCGCCATAAAGCAGATAATTAAATATTTTAAGACTAGTCTGACATTGAAGAATTGAAAAGTATACAGCTGATGGGGACATCAGAGAAATATGAACTGGATACGTAAGTCGTAATAACGATATCACCCAAACGGAAATACGTACCACAGCATGTTTACTAAATAATCTCGAATATCTATTTTCCGACTTCGTCATCTTGATGTACACTATATTGATGGTTAACCCGCATATGCCGACCCCAAAGATGATCTGCAAGCACAAGGTGAACACCACCTCGGGACAGTGGTCGTTCAAAGATCTAGTACCATAGCCTATCGTAACTTGCGTCTCCAAACTGAGCATAAAATAGCCTCCGAAGCTTTGCACGCCGAGAATGCATTTAAGGTTGTCGTTAATGAGTTCCGCATCTCCGTTTGCGTTAGCTATCAACATCCAAATGAGTGCAAACAGTAGCCAACTGAAGACAAATGAAGAGGACGCTGCAATGACGGTCCACCTCCATCTACTGTGCACCAGCGTATTGCACAAATCGCGGAGGTATTTATCCCATATCTGTGATTCGACGTGTCTTGAAACGTTATACTTGCCGCTCTTTTTGATCAGTCTTCGGGGCTCTTTCATTTTTCTGAAAAAAAAAAGAAAAACGTTTTAGGAATCACACGCGTCAAAAATGTTATTATTATACACTGTAACAAAAGAATTTGAGAAACTGAAGAATGTTTTGTTTTTTAAATTAGCACATTGATGTCGTTAGAAACAGCCTACCTTGGGAACGTAAAACCATTTCTGTAGCTATACAGAATGAGTTATAAAACATATCCCTTTCATGCTTCTAAACAGTCTTTTGAAATACAAACTTAACGATATAGAGTTTACTAGATTTATCTATTAAAGTAAACTTTAAATAAATGGACTTTACGTATGTTGTTTCAACCATCTGCTGTGAGTTACGCCGCTTGGCAGCATCATTAAGCATAAGGGAGCTTCATTAATAAAAATGTTAGGGACAAAATCTCTCCATATATCCTCTCCTCATCTATCCAAATCATCTTCTGTAAGATCTTAAAATCTACCTTTTGACTTTTAATAAATTCGCAACTGTGGGCAACACCATCGAAGTGATCAATTTGAATTATCTTATAAGTTAATCAGAATTCCGTGAAGCCTTATCACCAAGACTAGTTATTTTTAGTCGGCTTGATCCGCATCTATCTCGCTTATTTCCTGTTTTGTAGAATTTTTTTTACGAGTTTACTTATTAAAGACTGCGTGCTGATTAGGATAAGTTCGATAAATCACATATGCATTTCCTATTGTTTTTTCTTACGATATGCATAACCAACCATCATGAAAATCTTGATTTACCTGTTTTAGTTAATATTAACGTCCTAATTCTTAGTTTTTGATTGCTTATGGTAATAATGGTTCAATAACCTGATAACTCTAACCATAAAATATACGTTTATATTGACCTCTAAGATCCCCCATACTTAAAGTACAGAAGTCTCTAAGAGGATCTAAAATGTGAATTTTGAAGACCGGGAATGTACAAGAATACCAACAGCAGAAATTATAGTTTCATTATATAAAAACTTACATTTCCTGGATCATTAATGCTTGATGAAATGCTTTTCCTGCAATCTCGGTAATTTAAACAAAGCTTATGCGCCAATGTCTCTTTCACATCGAACAGTGATCAACGCAAAAATAATCGAAAAGTTGCAAACCTCACATGGATATGGCATTACTCACGCATTGTCACGGCTCAGTGATCCATGAATTCGGGTTAGAATTTATAGAGGCCCCACCCCAGTTGTGAAAAAATAGATTCTACACTTGTTCTTACAGTAAGAGAAGCGCCAATAATTGCGAAGGAACGTCGGTAGTGTTTCTACAGTTACATCTGGCAATTATGTAATACTTCAACTAAAGTGAACGCAGTGGCGCCATTACCAATTGCTTCTAAAGCAGCGATTGATACAAAACAAAAAAAGAGTTGTTGATACGTTTTATAAGCAGCATTTCGCATTTCCCTTTACATATCTCGGCGATCCCTTGTTTTCGATTTAGTACAAGGTCTTTTTTTGCCGGGAGAAAGGACGTGGAAGAGTGCAATGGTGAAATACGCCTATCTTTATCTGTTACTCTAATTAGATCAAACCATGGAGATCTTTATCGGTAAGGTAAGCCCAAATCTTGCTTCCTTTTTCGACAGCAATATTTGAGAAAAACAGCGAAAGAGCGCAGGTAAAAGCTGAAAATAGTCGAAGTGCATTAGTGAAAATAGTGCGTTCAGGTTTATACGGATAATATACGCCACAAGCACTCTAGTCGACTTAGACTTCAAAGACAACTTGTTAGGTTCTCGTACGTTCAGATGTATCAGTGAACAAACAACTATTCGTCCAAGCATGGACTGCGGAGAAAAATATCTCCCGTTTTTATTTATATTTTTCTTTCTTGCTATTTACTTCAAATTCATTACATTGGTCGCTGCTCGATGTTGACACTTCAAACATTTCGCTAACTAAACAGTAACAATACCTTGTTAATAAATTTATTAGACCGATTTTTGTGACAAGCTACCTATTACAACAACAAACAAGCTCAACTGTCCGTTCGTTTCTGCGGTGTTTAGGACGAATAACCTACTATTACCTTTTTGACCGTACACTCCATAAATTTGAATGTAGCGCAAAACAATCGTTCTGCTCTGAACAACTACAAGGAGCTTTAAATGCGTTTCTATTGGTCTATATATTCTGCCTCCCATCCTGAAACAGAAACAAACGCTTTTTTCAGACGAGACACATACTAGCACTTCTTATACATAATGGACTCGACTGAGTGGCTGATACATCAAAAATCCACGTTGCGGAAACCTACTTTTTCAATTTTGTATGCTTTTACCATGTAACAATTATATATTAAATTATTAGACACATTGAAAGATCTTCCAGGAGGTACGATCAGAAGCTATTGGTAAATTTAACATTGAAAAAAAGAGTACAAATTCTGCTTAATCTATGTATTTAACACGTACTTATTTTATCGTTTAGGCACTTTGCATTCTTTTAATCCTTATCATCGTATATTGGAAAGAAACATCGTCTAGATATTTTTAATTTCAGCTTTATCGTCAGAGACCAACAAACAAACATAGCCTACGTCATAGCAGAGTTATTACAGCTTTATTTATAATTTAACACTTGCAGTTTGTTGAGCTATGGAATAGTTAATTATACCAAATGGATACTGATTTGCGAAGAATTTAATACTTCTAAATTGGCGTAACAAACGATGTAAACAAACCGTGAAAACATTTAGAACGCCGTAACAAATTAAAGGGGAACTATGGCCTTGTAACTGCTTATAAATATCATATTTAAAATGTACAAAGTAATTTACTTTACGATAAGCTTGCAATATGATTGATTTAAACATATCTCATAATCCGACAGTCACCAAAATATGATATTACAATTTCCATTGAATCAGAAGCCGGTAAAAATAGGTGTTGAAAGAACTAATTGAAATTTGTTTTGGCTCGATTCGGAGTATTTCACATCCTCCCAATATTTATGACTAATTACTATTCTAGAAGCTAAAATGACAATCTACACGTTCATTCTTTAACTCATCGATATTCTGAGAAGTGCCAGTACTGAAGTATAAACGATATGTAAGACCACAGAAAGTAGTACCAGAAGCTCCGAGAAGATATTAATTTCCTGGATTGCTTACTCAAAGAAAAAACAATTTCTTTTTTTTTGTGATTTATTGGTAATGTCCCAGATATACGAGATGAACTCTAAAAATTTCCGAAATTGACCACTAGATGGCACTTACCGTATATTTCGATTTGATCGTGTTAAACATTGACATTTAGTGTAATAAACACGATTGATAGAAAAAGGGTCACCGGCGAAGTTTAGTATTAAGTAGCGTTCTAAAGGGATCGCTTTAGTGAGAAAATGTTCTCACGAAGACGTTTCCCGTAAACATTTTCGTGCGATGATTGCTTTGAGATTTTTAAAATCATTAAAACCAAACGATATTAGCATCGAAAACCGTAATTTCCAAATGCAAGATTCGCCTTTACCTGCAAATAGCAACTTTCAAGTAACTGTCAGAATCTTTTGTTCGCAACTTTGGCGCAATACCTAAATGCAGATCTCAAAGTACTAGCGAGATACATACCTTCAAATGAATTTTGGCGAGGAGCCAATTAGCAAAAGGACGTCTACGTTAATGTTTATCTGAAAAAAGCGTTCGCAGAGCCGCCAAATTTATTATTTTGACAGGATTATGCAAATCGGCCGTATGAAAAGCGTTAAAGCGGATAGATAATGGCATCAGGATATGACATGGACGAATTTCAGGAAGATCGCGCAATTTGGCCGCTCCGATAGAGTTGAAGCGAAGAAACCTTCGTCTAGAGTTTCGACAGTTGGCTAGTTTATTTACTATATATGCCTAGTAAGATACCAGATTTTATATGGGGGAGCAGATTCAACGAAGAATCAAATTTTTTAATGATTTTGAGCAAGATAATTTTAAACGCGTATTTATCTGGATTGAAAGATGCCTTCAGTTGCCTACGGATCTCAAGTAGTCGAAGACCAACAGTACAAATATCAAAATGATATGGTTCGAGTAACATAGTCCTGCTTCATCGAGTATAATCCTCGAGCCATTCTAAATGAATGCCTGCTTCAAACAGCCAATAATTTGTACGCTGAATCCTAGAGATTACAACAGGATAACAGCGGATGCCGCATCTCTAAGTTTGCAGGAAATTGATTACAAAACAAAGGAGTCGAGACATTTTATGAAGTATATTATGTCCTCAGAAAATCCTGTGTGTTATGCAAGCCATGTAGCAGCGTATATTTCTCTTAAATAGAATAGGTACAGTTAAATCAATTAATTTTGGGTAACTCTACTAATTTAATACTGCGGGCTTACTTAAGATACGGAAAACCTTTCTACTATAGCTTCTTCAGATCTTTTATAGTTTCGTCCCAGAATCATAGGTTATTTCTATCTCTTCCTAAGTTTTATCACATTTATTTCGATGTTTCTTTCTTTCTTGGACGGTGACCCCACCAGTTTTGTTGTATTTCTTTTAGTCCCTGGCTTCAAACTCTTGTCTCTCCTGGTGGGTCACTCAAACATTTCATTTCGATTGTCCGCGTTTCATTTTTCAATCGTTTAGAAACCACGACTCATACAGAAATAAGAATTTTAGTCTATAAACTGATTTATATATTTAATGCATTGCAATGCTTGATTGCTTTATCCACTCTTTTAATTTTCACCTTCTTCCTATAGTTCAACAGTCTCTCCGCAAAAGGTGTAAGATCAGTCGATGAAAAATTAATTAATTAGAAACAAGGAATTTATACAAGAAGGCATGAAATTATATTATAAGTAAAAACATGAAACGGGATACATTTCCAGCACTGAATGGATTAAGATAAGGTGATGATGACACGAATTAGACGTGGTAAATACGTAATATTTACAGACGAGATTATAAATAAGTGCAGCCAGCGATTTAATCAACTACATGCAGGCTACAAAATCAAGAAAGAGTAACAGTATCGAAAGGTGCGGGTGCAGATTTTGTGATTATGACTGAAACAGAAAGCGACTTGCGGAAAAACCTTGTAGCGTTTCGAACAAAGTACTATCAAAGTCTGGGTATGAGGATAAATAAGAAGATAATGGCGATAACATCAATAGAAGACCCAGAATCTGGCAATTGCATTCTACTGGCAAATGCTTTTTACAACTCGGAGGCGAGATTGTTGTTTGTAGATAGAAACTGAAATTGGTCAGCTGGACCTATAAGCTAAGAAAACATGCGTATCAGAAGGTAATACCTAAATATTAATTCTTTCTGGTTGTAGCTCTAATTTCTAAGCAGAAAAACCTTTACCTTCATTAACCAACTGTAACTGCTTGGGACAGACGATTAAATACTTCTATTTATTGCGCAACATACGGCAACAGAAGCTGCAGCCGAATAAGCTAGTGAAATAGTCCTCTGCATAGGTTCGACAATTGTTTAAAGATTGCTAAGGTTGTTAAGGACAAAATTGTTGAAAAAAAATCCGTTTCGTTAACCCAGGCGTTCTTTTTTAAGTTCACAATATGTTGCAGTGGTTGTTGATGATGATTACCTACAATTTTTTGGCAATCCTAGATAAGCTCCAAGCAAGACAAAGAACCAGTAAGTACTCATAATATGTAATCGGCTTGGCCGGGCAGCACGATTCTTTTCCCGAAATGTACATAATACGTGTACAAACAGTAGATAAAAGTACATAGTTAAAAAAATGCAAATGTATAATTAATAGATCACTTCATATCATATTTTTTGTATAATATGACATTTGCATCATAATTATCAAAAATTAATTACAACAATTACACTGACCAACAAGATTTTTACGCTAAGTTAGTAACTGGTGAAATTGAACAGCATATATAAAGTAAAAATGATTCGAAAATCGGCTACATTGGTTTAGCTCTGGTTACAGAGAAAACGCCTTTATAGTATGGCCGGTAATCTGGTCTACTGCAATAACGTTTATAAACTTTCTGAAGCTTTTGGAATACATCACGATCCCAGTTCTTGGAGATTATTTATAGACTCATCAAAGACCACCCTAAAAGCAGTTTTGTTGCGAAAATGGAAACTATTATCCTTCTATTCCGATAGGTCATGCTGTTTCTACGAAAGAAACTTACGAAAATCTGAAAATTTTATTTGAAAAGATAAAGTACAAAAACTATTCCTGGAATATTTGTGCAGATTTTAAAGTAATTGGAATTATTTTGGGTATGCAATCTGGTTACATCAAATACTGTTACCTTCTATGTCTTTGGGAAAAACATTACCATAAGCAGGAGTGGCCACTACGACAACAGTTTATACCAAGAAAGGATAATAGTACAAAAAGAAAAGATCATAATACCATCTCTCCACGTGAAACTTGAGCTCATAAAAAACTTTGTAAAGGCACTGGATCTCGGATGTGAAGGTTTTAATTACGTTCGTGAAAAGCTTGCAAAATTAACACAAGGGAAACTGAAAGAAGTTGTTTTTGTCAGACCTCAGATACGAGAAATAGTAAATGATGAAATCTTTGAAACCAAATTTACAGCGAAGAAAAAAACAGCTTGGCTCTCCATGGTATAAGTTTTCACGAATTTCTTGGGAAACAAAAAAGCTGACAACTATAAAACTTTAGTAATGGATATGTTACAAGCATTTCACGTTGCTGGTTGTAATATGTCCCTTAAAGTGCACATTCTACATTCTCACTTGGATTTTTGCCCGGAAAATATGGGCGACGTTAGCGATGAACACGGTGAGCGCTTCCATCAAGACATCATGTGAATGGAAAAACGGTATCGGGGGAGATGGAATCCTGTTATGTTAGCAGATTACTGTTGGATGTTAAGAAGAGATGTTGTAGATATTGTTTATAAGAGACGGAGCAGTATTACTTAACATTTCTAATTATAATAATTTGAAATATATATATTATATTATGATCTAATCTAAAAAACCTTTTCATTGAAATATAAAAAATTAAATTAAAATAAATGTTTATATATTTTCTATTAAAATTGGTATAAATTATTTTATGCCAAAATCGAAAGCTGAAATTTGTTGGTCAGTGTTATTAATTGCAGAACTTTAGGAATACAAATATTTTAAACAGCGACCGATGAGCCATAAATAGGAGGGCAATTACAACGTTTCGACTTTCTCGTTCATTTCCGTTGCATAGCATAACGTACACGCCATACATCGACGATATTCGAGAGAATCGAAGCGTTGTATGTAGCCAGTTACCAACCGCCGCTGAATTTTGCTTCAAAATTTAATTTGTAAATAAAGTTAGTGGACGAATTAGTCGACTCTGCGTCATCGATAGCCGGCGTGGAAATTTTACAGAAAATACCTGGCCGTGCACAGATCTAAACGATCTTCAAATAAAGAAAGCATACATTATTATTAATATTTCTTTCAGTTAGCATGTATACGAAATTTTTAAAATAAACCAATTCCTTTTATAGACACATCTAACATATACATGTAAACTTCTTTCTGGTTTGGTGTTGTGTTTAAATTGACGTTTTACCATCGGTACTGCGATCTTCGAATTTCATCATCACCCAAAAGAATTCTTTTCTTAACTCAATATATGTGAGACGTACCTTATTTTTTTAATAACATACTTACGTGTTATTAATTTTCTTTTGTATAATACTAATAGTTAGTGCTGCTAATTTTTGCTTATTTTGATGCCTCCTTTAAGCCAACAATAAGGATAAGCTAATCTTCTATTTTCATACCATGACCAGCACATAATTTTTTAAAAATACCACTTAAATGAAGCCATTAAAATACTATCACTTACACAAAAAATGAGGTAATTAATCCTTCTGCTGCGGCCATTCTTTACGATTTCAAACACTTTAGGTCCGTATCAACAACTCAAGTAATATGCACTTCTCGTAAAGGAACATGTAAGTATCTGAAAAGAAACTTTCCCGACGAAGGAAGAGAAGAAACCCGTCACAGTTAACATGAGACCACTATCTTATCAAAGATTCAGCCGGTAATATATATACGCTTTCTGACGAATACGTAAAAAGATAAATAGAATGATGTCAAAAATTTGTTTGCTACCATATTTTATTCGCGATTTATGTGAGTTCCAGTTACGTAGATGTACACACATATATCGGATTAAAATACGTTTCAAGTCATTCAATTTACAAGTAGTCGTGCGTAAGGAAAAGTATGTAAAAAAAATGAATTTTTAGGTAATGTGCGAATGTTGTTAATGAAACATGGTAAACAAGGTAGTGGATACTAAGTTGTCTACAATATATTAACGAGTTTGTATGATATTTATGTAACTACAATGCATTGTATCAAGAAGGTCTAGAGTACTGTAAGTACGTATTTAAATAACTACGTTGACATATCAACTGTAGTTGAAAGTCACACCGGTATGTCTTGGTTCTATAACTTTACAGGGTCGGTCAGAAAAATAATAATATACTAATAACATGTTGTTACAACCTCCTCAATTGCGAATGGCGACTCTGCTATACACTAGACCCACCAAAAAAATTGATCCTAAGAAAACTTAAGTACTCAGAGTCTAACTCCGTCCAGTGAAGCATATAACTTCTTACCACTGGATCACTGAGCCGTTAATTTTGGCGCTAACTGAGTATTCAACGTGCGCTTAGCTTTTCAATGCCCAAATCCTTGGTATGAATAGCAAACGCGCATTTTCAAAATCCCCGCATTGATATCTCTTTAACTTTAATTCTTCGGTTAACTTTTGCGATGATATCTGTAGCCTCTTCAGTTCTCGTCGTCAACTAAGCTGACACGACCACATTCAAATTCAATTGTTCAAACTTTCACTTGGACAAACGATAATACAACCCTTTCACAAGCACACATGACATTCAGGTATTGACGAAAATACATAATATAGTCGCCGCTACAACGTCGGATAGTCGTACGCTATTATATGTTGATGGATACCGGGTTATGTACATACATCTACGCTGAATCGCTCTGAATATGAGGAAAATATGGGCACTACATTAACTATTTCCATGTCTTCAAATCTTTATGTAAAATTCAACCAATCCACCTTTTTTAAAATTTCTATAAATAGATAGACAACGATTAAAGTAAAAAAATGAAAGAAATAACAACACTAAAATATTAATTGCAAATTATTCAGTAAATGCTCCACATTACGTTTTACGAGTTACGGTTGCATAAACCATCCAAGAATTACCGAGCTTCCGATTATTATACCGAGCTATAATAATAATTCTATTATTATTATTATTATAGCTAAAAAAAATATTATTATTATTATATTAATGTATTTCTAGATAGAGAGCGAAAACCGTAATAATAAACTGGATACTCAATTTAGAGCGGCAAAGTAGGTGCTGTTTTGTTACTCGTCGATCATCCTGTATATATATATATATATATATTAAATTATTTTTTAACGATAATCTATGACGTCTAGTATGTTGTCAGATAATTTTAGCTTCATGCTACTAACATAATAAACACAATTTTACAATTATCCGAGAGCGTTGGCACATCCTGCATGTACAGCTTGGATCTTATTGAACTAATTGTATAGAAGATCTATGTGTCGCTGTGTAGAAAGCGAAGATAAAAGAGGCAAAAACGAGGTGAGCGAAACAATCGTGATTAATAAAACAAATATTAAACTCGTAATCATCATTACGACTAAATCAGCTCATGATCCACTTCCAAAACATTTCCGAAGATTACAACGCAACGGCTAGTTCTATGTTCTCTTTAATTCTAGCTAAATTCTTTATCGGCTGTGTTCAACGCTCATCCGCGAAAAATTAACGGCAAAAAAACCCGGAGGCAATCTGCTTATCGATCGATAAAGGCTAGACATTTTTTAACCGCATAATAACCACAAATTAAAAAGAAATACAACCTGAGAAATTGATAATTTATTTTCTTTGCTTGTTAATTCGGATGAAAATAGATCAGGTGATTGACGCGCTGTGGCGTATGAATGCGTTTTCACCTGTCATCACTGATATACTCGAATTACTAAGAATCCTATCTGAATATCCGTTCAATTATTGCACCTATGTACAAGTGCTTATTTTATAGCTCTTGAGCGCTTGCCTTTATTTGAAACTAGTTGAGAGGTTTTACAAAAACCATATATTGTTATGGTTATACATCTTTTTTGTCTTTCAAAAGATACAAGTAAGATATGTATCGCATTAGTTAAATGAATTTACAAAAATATTGAAAACAGATTAAAATTCAACAAAGAATACAAATAAATATGTTCAAATGAAAGTCCCTGTACGACCAGACAGCGCTCTCGAAGACGCTCTCAAAATTTATGAATAACATTTTGAAGCCCATCTAGGTTGTACGTCAGATCTAATTTTCATTCTTAAATCATTCATTTTTAAATATTATTTTGTTTTGGCGTTTCTCTTTGTAATCTTCTAAGCGACCTCCCAGAAGAAATCCAGTGACCCATTCAACAAAGTCTAGAATTTCAAAGATCTAAGTACTGATGAACCCCATCTTATTGAAATCATAGGTCAAGGTATGGCATATCTGGTTAGGTGCCATCAAAAACATCTAAAATGTCTAGCGTAATACGTGGCTAATCAGTGGCGTTCTAAGAAATGTGGACCTATCGTTGCCCAATAATGCCATCAATCATTTCGATGGGAATTCTCAGTGGCGGCAATAATCCTTATTTAGAAATTCATTAAAACCAAATGTAACTTCCTCAGAAAATAAAATGTTGAAATAACTTGGATCATTAGTAAACGTTTTCGTTATTGTTTTGCGTTCGCCTGTCCGGATCGAACTTATATAATTTTCTGATACCAACCGAGTGGTTGACATAGGTAGTTAATAGTATAATCGAAGCTTCGAAGAGCATTGAAAAGGATCAACATAAAGAATGAAATTCGTAATGAAAAAAGGTTATAGCAACAAGTAACAAATTTATGTAATACAATAGTAATTACGCTACGTATTAAGCAACTCTAAGCACATCATGAACATAATCGTTTGTGCTAGAATTAGAGAGGACAAAGGCAGGTGGAATTATTCCTTTTTTGCCGACAAAACACGAGTTTGTCTGATCTAGGCAAAAAATTTCATCCGCCTTTGTCCTCTCTAGCTATAATATACATTCTTCAGCAAAAATGTCTTAATCTCAACGATAGGGATTTCTAATTTCATGAAACCAGCTTTGTATTCCTCAGTCTAACACAAGCCTTTACTAACCCTAACAACCCGTCATTATTGGAAAAATCCTATTAGCTATTAAGGCAATATTAAGCAGCAGACCACAGAGGTTACAGGTTAAATAGATAGCGAAGCTTATTCAGATTATTCATAATTTTTCAGTAAAAATTGTGTAATTTGTGTTGTTATTGGTCTAATGAGATTTTGATCTATCAAAGTTTATTTAGAATAAGCAATAACAGTAACTAATCCAACGGCAAAATTATTTAAGAGAAAAAACCTTAATATTAGCCATTAAGGATATTCGAACCTGATCGGCCAATATTAGGCTCTACGAAAAACCAGGTAGTAGCTGAAATATATTGCAACAGTACTTCTAGTTGCTCTTCAGAGCAAAGATGTCCCTGACAAACAAACTTATCTGTAGCTTATATCTACACCCTCTTGGGTCCGAGTTATAAGGTACATGCATATGTTCAGATACTCTGAAATACTCTATCCAAAACATTAACGTCTTGTATATTTTTGAGGGGACTTTTTTAGGAAAATAATCTCTAGTAGATTCAAAGAGTTTTCTAACTACTAGCGCCACCTTGTCACCTACAAATGAACATACGACGCCCATTGAATTTTGGACATAATATATCCAAAAATAATTCAAATAACATCTCCAGTCTATTATAAGAAAATATCTTTGGCTTATCAGCAAAGTATCTTTCAACAGCCGTTATAACTGCACCATCGTCCATAAATGTTGTTTCCTGTATTGCTTTCTTTTTGAAATTTGAAAAGAAGAAATAGTCACAGGGAATCACGTTTGAATTATGAAATGGATGCCCAATTTCTATGAAGCCACATTAATCAATCACAGCTCTTGAACGTTTCGACTTCTGAAATGGTGCATTGTCGTGCAACAACAGGGTGCCCCACGTCCGTTTTCCGCAGTTCAACAGAATCTTTGAGACGATGCATTAAGCTCGCATAATACTCCTGTTACCGTACCCAAAAAATAATTGATATTATTTTTCCATGCAGAAAAGATGACTTTAAACTTCTTGGGAGGGTCGAAGCCCTTAATTCTTCTTTTGACTTAGAGCAAAAGAAGAATCAAAAGAATAAATCAAAATAAAGGACCTCGGTGACAAGTTGATCGGTAATTAAACTTGGTTCGTCTTCACAAGTCACCGGAAATTATTCACACGTCTCCATCCTAGACATGCATTCGAAATAGGGAAAACGTTCAGAGAGCCCATCTTGTAAAAACTTGGTAATTTCTGAAACTTCTTGCATCCTCCGATACCAAACATTTACTTTTTTCAATAACATCGGAAGTAATCGCGTCAGCAGTTTCGAACATCATTCAGTGATTCTCGACAATATTTAAACAATTTTGACCAAATTTTCACGAAGAATTTTTGGGGATTGTTCTTAAGGATTTTATATTAATTATCGGAGTTCGTTCATTTTGATACCTGACAACACCGACAGAACTGATACTGCTGCAAATCGCCAAACACGTTATCAAGATATATGTGATCAGGAAACAATATAATGAAAAATTGTATTAAAATTAAAAAATTGTCTAATCCGAGAATATAGAAACGAGCTTTTAGAAATCCTTCGCACCAAAGAAAAAAAAACGACGGCTGCTCTACCAACATACACCTATTCAATCGCTTATGTGCTTAATTTTGTATTTCTAGAAATTTGTATGTAACAGTTGCTTACGATCAGCAAAACGTGAAGAGTAAACTCAATGCTTAAAGATAGAACTAGAAACTATTATATAGCCTAAAGTTGTAGGGGGCATCACAACGTTCTCTACTCCAAACGTTCCCATTCAACCGCTTATTAATTAAATGAAAGTGTTTGAATGAACATTTTGTATATCTCAAGCCTCAAATTTGGAGAATTTCTAAGAATTTGTATTTCTATGTCAATAGTCTATTAAACATATTTTTTTAACCGTGACTAACTCCATGTTATTAAAATACCGATACACCTGATATGTTTCCAATTACTTAAGTAGCAGGAGATGAAAAAAGATGCTAAATCATGGATAATTAGTGAATACACTTGATTTTTTTTATCTTTTTTTGTTGTATCCGTTGGGGATTTTCTTACAAGTACATATGATCTTGTTACCTTTCATATTCGCTGGGTTTTCCGTAAATAAAATGCGGCCCCTCCTTATTGTACGATCGAATCTTGTTGAGAAACTCTTGAAAACGTTCCTTCTCCGTCATCTCCTCCTCTTCTTCGTCCATTTCTTCAACATCGCTTTCCCTAACCGGACTGCTTTGGTCATCCGAACCATGATCGACTAATATCCTCGTATCGACTAAATCCATAATAATAAAGGTGAAAAATGAGTTAAAAGTTGGAAAAGTAACACTGAACGACTAACGAACACGGCGAATGAAATTTAAAACACAAAACACACGAATCATCCGTACGAATTCAAGAAGTCCAATTAACTGACAGAGAAATGAGTAACCTACGTGTGTATGTTTATACAAGCAAGGATATTGCCGATTACCACAACAATACTATTCGCAATTCGCTCTCGCGTTCTGCTGCAATTTCCGATTGTATTTTCCTTTTTCCTTCTTATTTTTATCGAAATACTAGATCAGCCAGTGCACTTTAATATCACCGCCGGCTCATTATCACCGCAAGATTAGTATTTTTCTTATTGTACGCCGTCTAATGAGGATTTTAAATTCGGTAAGAGCGTTAGAATAACACGAACTCATCTCGCGGACGTACTAACTAGATAATGACAATATAAGATCGGCATTACTCTGCCCGTATATGTGTGCAAGTGATTCTGAAATAGATAATAAATATATGAGGCTCGGTATCACAATCCGTAATGCCTTGTGTATGTATACGAATGCTATCTCTGTACTTTTTTATCGACGATATATAACATGACTCTAAAATATCGTTTGTTTACTTTTGTATTGAATTTCAATGCGACGTAATTAGGATGCAATGGAATCTAAACTATTTCGTCACTGGTACGGCTAATCCTCTCACTGAAAAATTCCGCACATGTGCGTATGTGTACAACTTAATTACTTATTTACTTAATTATTCATGAATTCAATGGTTGGTGACGTTTAAAAAAAATAGAAATGGGAAGTTGTATCTCCTCGGCAAGCGCTTATATCTCTTAGTACAAGATGCCGCCAAGAGATGTGCATGTCTCGTCATGCCTGGAGGAAGGTGATGTAAGCTGGAAGACAGCGTTACTCTCGCAACTACACTGATGATGCCAGGTAAGCAGAAACATATCCACTCGTTAGAGGTCTCCCTTCTCAGATTACGTTTGCCATGAACACTTTTATCGGCAGCATCTCTTTTCTGTTGTATATTTTTAAATATTTCTTGGGCAAAATTTATTGTTTAAGTTGTATTTGTTATCACAATCAAACTATCATGACTATTTCTTTTGTTAAGAATGTCGCGTTTTTTTTTTCATTCAATTTAAACATATCAATTTTGTTATTTCAAGTATCAAATTTTGTTGATATTAGTGTCTAATGCTTGCTTCCTTGATTCAACAAATCCAAAAGGTTAGTGTTTGAAAAGAAGCTTAACGAAAGACTATCAATCCACTCCCTTTTCGTGGAACGATAAACGCAGAAATAGCTTATCGCAACCTTTTCTAAACCTGTTGCATTGATGGCGAGCTAAAGGATGGATACTTCCAGCAAAGCAACGCCACAACTCATAAACAATGCTGGTCAAGCCGTACGGGATGAATCACACTGGCGAAAAATTTGGAATACAATTCGGTATCGAATGTGAAACCTTCCACTATTGAATTTGAACACTCTTATTTCGTACCGATAAGCACGAACGGACGGCTATGCTAGCTCCCGCACAGCTTGATTAGCTTTCCTCACAAGTAGAATTTGCGTTTTCAGTATTGCAATATGTGCATACCTACAAACAGATTATCGACGGGAGAAAGGTAAATAATAAGACAACATTATAAAATACGTACCTCCTTAACAGCTACTGTAAAATTAGATACCACAAGCTGAGTTTTTTTAACACTCTTTTACTTTTCTTTAACGCAACAGTTTTTTGTATTTCATGTATCATTGTGCTTGCTTCGTTCAGTATTTGCAGTGATTCTTTTAACGACAGCGCGAAAGTCTGCTGTTTTCTATTACCTCAAGTAATCGTTTATAATTGTTATAAGAGTTAAATAAAGCTAATTGCAGACTCATGCATCGCCAATCGGCGGCCGACTCTAATATTAAATTCATCCGGTCTTGTCAGATCTAAAATATAAAAATTATCAAATCGAGACCAAACATTTATTTTAGAAAAAAATCACAAAATTTTTGGTGTTTTGAAAAATTTTCACCAAATCAACAAAAGCTTAAAAAAAGATAAAAAAGCTTCACCAGACTTAGCAACACTAACTTCGCCCATTCAACAATTTGGTACGTATGTAGGTATTACAAAGAATCCAGTCCTATTGGAACGTACGGAATACCAGCTCTACTCATAAAATACCACAAACAATGAAGCTCTTACACGAATACTTGATAACCATGTAACAAAATTTCTTCTACATTCTCCTGATTTAACTGTTTTAAATAATTTTACTTTTCGACGCTCAAAAGAAAATACTGTTCTTAAGAATACACCAGACATAGTAGAAAATACTTACCCAAGCAAATCAAAATGTTTGTGACAGTTCAACATCTACATCAATGCGTTTAACAACATGAAGCAACGAATAAGGATGCATACTGATACCGAAAAGGATTACTTTGAACATTTACTTACTACAAATGTTGAATACTGATTCCTTTTTTTACTTTTACTGGGAAATATTTGCATTTTATTCTGCATATTTTATTTTCATTAACTCTAGGTTACCAGATTAGCCATCTATGCTCTAAACAGGAAATTATTTGTCCCATTACTGTCAAATACGTTGTAACCAACCTAAGAAATAACTCGAAAAAGACCAACCAAATATACAAATTGCTTGATAGAGAACCCATTATTTTAGCAGCTCAACTTGTACTTGTTACTTCAGCAATACCCTCTTTTTTTTTCTAACTTTGAGAAATAACTCAAGCAAAACACAAATGCAAAAGAAAGATACAAATGTCAATATATGCATTGTATTATCAATTTTACAGTTGTTTACATCCATTCCTGCACACCTTACACAAATGGTGAATAACTTAAGAATTTATGAACACGATTCTCCATTCAACAGCTGCGTAAATTATGCATATTCATAATATCAGAGGTTATACAAAGCATTGTTAAAAGTTTCTATAACTATTTAAACAATATTATCACATCCAGAAAAATGTCATATTATATATCGACGGTTTTAAAAAACGCGAATTCCATTTTATATCGTAAATATTTTTATGAGCTTTCTTGAGCATGACAATACATTACTTGAACTAGTACTCTATAGTCTTCTGTTTTCTAAATAAATAAATGTCGTAACTCAACAAATATAATCAGTGTTGTAATTTGTTATCATTGAACAAATCCTGAAGGAATTATAAAATTATGCAAGCAAAAAAATAGCTAAAACGCATGAATTCAGCTTACTATTTATTAATTGAAAAGCTATAATATGATCAAACGAACTAAGTTGCTGTAATTGTAATCATTTTGCTCTTTCAAACATTTCTTCGCGAGTTTGAAGTATTTTCAAAGTATTCACTGTAATTTTTCATTTTATTTGTTACTTTGACCGAAGGCGTAACGAACTTGTTCTTCAATGGTTGAACATGGATTTGACAAAGGAAACAAAGAAGTAGCGAGAAGTAGAGCCATGGTCGTAACCAGAAACAAAGAATTAAAAATCCTTATTTTTTGGTCACAACCAATTAAAATTATTTGGTCACTTAAGTGGAAGACCAAAGAAACAGAAAGCAAGTGAAGATGGTCTGGGAAATGAAAACCGAACCAAAATAAGAAAGAGGGAGGCCAAGGACTAAGGATAGAACGTAGTAGTTAAATGGATGTTAGGAAAATTAAAGACAAGTACGAGAGACATCGATTTGTTTGTAATATTTATGTGTTACTGTTTTCAGCCTTTTCAGCCTTACACCAATCAATTTTTAGATTTGTTCTTAGTATGTAAATATGTATATACATCAAACCTTATTGCGATCTACAAAAGGGTCGCTTACAAAAATAGAACTGAGAATGTTGCTAGGCTTATTGATAGATCATGCAGCTTCAAAATGTCACTTACATAGCTGAAAATCATTCATCTACATCTTATGAAAATTTGTTACTGTTAGTCACAAAGCCCTCCACCAGTTCAGTAGGTTATCCCTGCCATGCTACCTACAACATAAAATCTCGTAAAGAACATGACGAAGCAGTGACACGCATCGCTTATCACGGAACCATAAGTCCAATTAGCCAATCTTTTCAGTACTAAGCGTTTCTCAAAATTTAGTTCATTAGTTATCCGTCTCTCGGATTATCTTTTTTTTTGTTATTGTTTGCTATTCGCACACAAACGCAAGAAAGTAGAAAATACTAGTAAGCACTTAAAATTTAAGACTTAGAAAAAGCTTTGATACATAATAACTAGAGATGACAAGGAATTATTCCTTTTTTGCAGCGACTAGATAGACTCGTGTCTATTCGTGAATTCGTGTTGCCTACTGGTGTCTCCGAGAGTCGACAAAAGACGAGTCTGTCTAGGCTCTGAAAAGAAGTAATAATTTCATCCGTCTTTGGCTAATCTAATAATAATAGTAACAAAAACAGAAAACAATACAAAACCTTAACATTTTATTTCAATATAGACGGAATTCGAAGTACACCAACTACCATATAATAGGCTGAGCAACTATATGTCACAATGCGGCATAAACTAGCCGATTAGTTGACTTTATTTCAACCTTCACACTGTTGAACAAAAAGTAAGCCAAATATGAGAAGAATTGCCTGAATTGTTCAGTGCTACATACTAGATCGAATTTTGTTGATCAAGTATGTAGGAGCTTTATGTAGTTGTAAGCAGTGATGATGCATTAAACGACAACATTGCATGTTTTGCTGGAACTTCCCAATTCCGTATATGGCTCTTAGGACATGAGTTCTGCACTATTTGCACTCGTTTACCACTAGCGCCCAGACCGATAATTAAATTTGCTTAATACCAAACTGTTGCATAGTACATTTTTGATTTTCCAATCAATCAATATATAATACATTCCAGCAGTGCGATGACGACACCAGTTTGAAAACATTCTTACGAAATTTAGGAGCATGATAACGATAATACTGCAACGACGGATAAATATTGGGGGTATATATATTGAATAGTAACGGTTTCAGTACGTGGCAACTGTGGTCCGCCCACTGTAACTACGCGAGATGAGGAAATCCCATCGCGGTGCCTTACGGATTGCGTTTTGGGAGAGGGAAACTAAAATTTCGCAAGCAATTGTGCTAAATGCCCTGGAAAAGTCTAACGGAACTATCTACAACCCGGTGAAACAAAACGGGAACTCCCGGAACACGCTAAATAGTGAACGCGTACTTTACCTTACTGCACTGAGCTCTTCACCCGAGCTCCACTTTCTATATAGAACTTAAATAAATTGTTTATAATCGAACAAGTTCGGAAAATCTTCCAAGTCATCCCGGAAGATTAGCCGCGTTTAGCAAACACGAATACATTTGTGGCGACACCTTTGCATACCGGTCGCTTATCGTTTTATTCTTTCTTAATAAAGATGTATATAGATGTCCTACATAAACGGTTCCAAGTATTTGAATTTTGAAAAAGATAAAGATGAATTTTAATTTGAAAAAATCTTCCGTTAGTTGTTTGGAAATATTTTTTAAAGTGATTGACCTAAAGGAAAAGTAGCCCCCGTTTACGTAATAGTACTTACTTTAGTACTTTATTATGGACTTTTTCTTAGCTACATATAACTAGTGCCCTCCAATTAAACTGTATTCTCGATTTAGGAAGAATACAAGATGGTGGTGTTCTATTTTTATAAACAGTATAACGTCACACCTTAATCTGTGATTGAGAGCAATTACGCTCGCGGAGATGATTACATGCGCACAAAGTAATATCTTCTTTCTTTGCTGTAACCTTCTCTGCTCATTCAAATAGTTTAACCGACCAACACCGTTAACTAAACAATGAGTGTTCGTTATTTACAAAGCGCTCGATATAGCAAGTTGAGTGTTTAGTATCGAAAATAATTAAGCATCATTTCGAATTCTATAAAATACAATTTGCGGATTTAAAAACTATTCCTTATTTCTAAATTGGAAGCGCTCGACGTAGTTTTTGAGATGTTTCCGTAAATGTTCAAAAATGAACATATCGTTTACGCTAGTCAGAAAAATATTCGATCTAACACTGGAACAAGTTTTTCTTTTTTTGTTAAATTCATTTTTACTTCACAACGTAGCTCTTTACAGTTCTCACAGCGATGCTGCTTTATCTTTAAACCGTCCGAATAGTATTTGGCATTTTCCTCTCTAAACTAGGCGTTTACATTAATAGAAAGGAGACCTTAATCAAAAGAAATTATATTTTTAGCATATTATTTTGCTTTAGGAAAATATTTTTAACACTCGAAAAGACACACGTGAATAAAAGAATCTTCTTGATCATTCCTTCAATTCAAAGTTCAATTGCTCCCTTCGAAAGAATACATCGTTAATTCGAAAAGTTCGAAATAATTTCTTTAAACGAAAATTCATTTTTTTCCATTTAAAGGAACATTTGCTCCTCATGAAGAATCAGATTTTTGAATTGAATACTTTTTCCTAAATTTAACATTTTATTGTGTTTGTTTACGTAGCGTTTCCAAATTTAGAATGTATTCTCTATTTTCACGATGTTAAACGATATTGATGCTCCCAGATCTTCAATTAATGTATGACAAGCACGTTCTTTCCAGATGCCCACAGCCTCTGCTATCTCTCAATCTTAATTCGCCTGTCGTTTAACACCATTCGGTGAGTTTTTGCAGTGGTTTGCAAGAGTTTAATAACGGCTTGATATTCTTTTTTTTTCCAATTTACAAAAACACACATAGACTGAGCGTCCAACATAATTAAAATTTTCAATATATGCGCAGTTATATTAGAAAAATATTTCTAACGAGCATCACCACCTTCGCGTCGAGGCTTGAAACTTTTCAAACTATTCTTGTACACACATATCATGTATCTAACGAATGCTGCTATATAATTCATCGCAGCCTCCACGCTATGGCGCCAGAATTGCTTTACCAGATTTAAGTAGATCCGACACACAAATATCTCCTTAGCAAATACCAAAACAACAAGATTCTTGTCAATTCTCATATATTTTCACCTGCTTTTATGCATGTATATTTTTTAAATATTTATACAAGTAATTTAAACGTATGTACAGCACCTAGCCACCGTGAACGCTTCTGGGAATAATAAAATTTTACAAATTAGAGTCACGCTAATTATGTGTTCTCGTTTCATCTCATGTTGACTGTTTGTATTTCGTGTTTGTTTATATTACTCTTGAACTTTCCTACAGAGGGGATTGCACAATAGCGCAAGATGACGGATGACGATGTAAACACGAAGATTCCGAATTGAAATATTAGAAAATTGGAAATATTTTTTTGGTTTCTTTTCAAATCCTTACTTTTGTTTAAATTATCTTCGCCAATTACGAAAATATGATCAACTCTAATCCATGACACAAGAACGTCAGCGTTGTTTTTTTGCATTATTTCGAGAAAAAAAAGGCATTATTTCGAGGAAAGAAAGGCAAATATAAAAAACGGCGGAATATATAGTTTTACATGTTTTATAGAATGAAATGTACATGTACATGTAGGCGTGCCAATCTGCTAAAATTGTGAAAATTGCATATGGCACCAGGTTTGAATTTTCAGTTCACCGTAACGTATCATCCAAATATATGTTTATGTTAACAGAATAACCAGTTAGTAGTAAACTAGTATCCACTTTATTGTTTTAAATATAACACCCTGTGTATTATTCCATTTTTAATTTCCCCACCCATAAATAGACCGATATGATATGGGCTTCATATATCTTTTTTTGCAAATTTCAAAATATATGAACCATGCTGACTCTGTCTGTGTAAATAGGATCAAAAAAGGATTTGATCCTATCATTCAATTTAATCAAAAAAAAAATTCAAAATAAAATTGTAAAAGGGATCTAAATAAAGTTTCTGCAAGTACTTCAATCTCACCACGCTTTAATTCAAATTCAATAATAAAAAAAAAATGAAATTGTATACATCGAACCACGCGAGCACATTAAAAAATGTTTAATGTATGTAATCCAATGTGTTTAAATATTAAATTAAACTTAGTGCGTGGTGAAGGTGAAACATTTACAGAGCACTTGAATGTTATATTTTCATCTTTTTGTTTTAATGCTGACATGAAGATATATTTTATAAAACACTAAACCAGTATCTCAAACTATTAAAAGATGGAATTTTTGTGACAAAGCGTCTTTTCTTTGATTTCTGGTCCTTTTTATTTCGAAATATTTACAATTTTGTTCCGAATCGCCCAAAAATAGAGACACTTATTTTAGTGTAAATGTATACAAGCTTAGGTTGGATACTTGTCTCTATAGTATACGATATCAGAACTAGAGATGACAAGGGCAGGTGGAATCAGAACTAGAGATGACAAGGGCAGATGGAATCATTACTAGAGATGATCAAGGGATGTGAAACTGTCTCCTTTTTGCAGTGACTTGATAGACTCGTGTCTATTCGCCTCATGAGAATGGATTCGTGTTGCCTATTGGTGTCCGCAAGAGTCGATAAAACACGAGTCTATCTAGTCGCTGCAAAAAAGTAATAATTTCATCCCTCTAATCAGAACGTTGAAAATATACGAAGTGTTTAATATCGAACACCAAACTTTGTTAGAAGCCAAAAACGTTCTTTTTTTAAATAGTTATATATACTACATATTTTTACCCTAGTATACATCAATAGTGTTGCTTATCATCCTTCTTAATTTTTTTAGTTTGATTTTAAAAATTCGCTGACACGTTTATTTATTTCGTTGTAAGTCAGAATTAACTTTTAATATTTTAATAACATTACATCATATTGGACACTTCCGATCATGCACAAAACTTCTATTTATCTATCAAAATATTGATTTCCTCATTTCTTATGGGAAGAAAATACATTAATATTATAATTATTCTTATTTCTACACCAGCGAAGTTAATATTCACGATAACAATTAAATTTTAGCTTTAATGTGGTGATCTTGGCTTGTGGACATCGTGGATAAGGATAGCTTAACTCATGCATCCTGCTAGTTAAAATATGTAATTTGTTTCCCTTTTTCTCAATACGTACATTTTAGCTACTACCTATCCCTTCTTTACTTTGACACGAATTTTTGAATCTTTAGCCTAAAATCGGCGATCAATCAATCAATACGTTCCGCTTACCGGGACATGGTAGCCAAACAATATGGAAACCAATAGTTATTTAGAAGTAATTCTAAATAAAAGAGACGTCTTTAACTGCAAACGATTGCTCAAGCTGAAAATTGTGACAATCTACTCGAACAATTTAAAACCGTGAACGTCAGCGTCATTGCTTGTCGTCGCCGATATCTCAGAAAATAATTTCCTATCATTTCTGCCAACATCCAGCCCAAAAATGCGCAATTGTATTGTCAATTCTCTCTCTGAACCTAATTTGTTTCCTCATGATTCGTAATGATTATCCTAGGAAAGATATCATTATCCATTACATCAACTCTTCTCCACGGCTACTCCCCTTTTTTAATCCTAATTTCCGTCATTGAATGTAGGTGGATCGCATCAGTATGATCCTCTTCGGGAACAACAGAAAAACCACCTTCGAACCCAATTTCAAACTCTCAGACTACTTTCCCATCAAAAATCATCCTCAGGCGTAGGAGTGCTTAGTCAGCATTCGTTTTACTGAGCAGGACCCTTGTGCGCGGCCGTTGCGTGTAACAGGCCGCGCACTGATCGAGCGTAAACTGAAGACCGGACACCAAATCCGATTTAACTCTACTTGCACCTTGTCTCACAACCCTCACTATTATAATAGCATAATTCGTGAATCTATGGGAGCCTTCAAAGATCTCAACAATTTAAATTGCGACGATGGCTATCCTTTACATGAAGTTCCATTTAATTAAACCTCCTAGCAACCGCCACAATTCATTGATCCATAACTCTACTACTCCATCGACCAGTAACAAGCAGGATATATACTTCTCTGGAACTAACAGTGCGCAGTTGATGTGCAGTAACTGCCTTAAAGAAGTCCCACAAGAATGCGAACGAAACATTGGTAAAAACTATTAACGGCCGCGGAAGACTACATAACAAATTTAATTTAAAATTTATGCTAAAATATGTTTGTATCCCATATTTGCTGTAAAAAAATCAAATTTCCCGCTATTTTGATATAGTCCTCCAGCAAATTGATGGCGAGATTGTCGCGTATTTAAAAAAATAAATTACTCGTAGATTAGGATCCCCGAATCTAATTTAAATAAATTAATAGCGCAATGTGCTATACTATGCAGTAAAGCAGTATGGTTTTAATTTAAAGATATACATGAGATAAAGGAATACCATCGTACAAAGTAAACTGAATTAATTTCTTCGGACTTACATGAAAATAAACAAAAAGAACTAATTTCCCGTCTCCGAAACACAAATTCCAATTATGAAGACGACGATTTACGATCTTTATTCAATTTCAAAAGAAGGAACCGTATTTCCTGCATGTTTTGTTCCCTTTATTTTTTTCTTTTTCTCTTAATACCTTCCCATCTCGTCCTTACTCGTTCCAGAAGATGACAAACGCACAGTTCACTCGTAAAACCGATGCGAATCTGCCGCGCAAACATTTCGACAAGCATAAGGAAGCTACTTACCGTAATGAACATTTTTTATTATCCAGTTTACAAAGTAAATCTTGCCATGTAGATTTCTCTGATGGCTCGTAAACTTGTCGCTAGATGATGGTTTTATGCGCGATTTGCATGCACATATACTTACATAATTACAACTTCGTGCTTCGTTTTTAAATTTAGTTACGTTGCGGGAATAATTTACGAAAGGTGAGCTCCGGCGTCGTATCTCTTTCCGGTTTTTGTTTCTAATACGGTTAGCCAAGTTTGTAAAGGACGTCTGCTGTTTGATATGCACCGTGTACAGTGTTAAAACTCGCTTTTACCATTTAACGCAGAATGCATGTTCCGAAAATAAGCTTTGACAACTTCAACGGTAATCCGCAAAGTGAAACACTCGCATAATGGAGCGCTACTTTAATTATATTCTTCCAAGCAAATGCATTTACTTTTGTTTGCTATTTGAATTGTAACGAAATACCGATTTTCTGAAATTGAAACGCGACAAATAAATGTACGGTACAATGATAGCAAGGGCGATGGGATAATATGGTAAACAATACTAAGCTATCGGCACAACACAAGTTTGAATAATTAATCTGAAACAGCTATTTGCGAATTGCAATTTGCAATGGCATGGAGACAAACTTGCCAATCCAGCGTCTTTGAAATGCCTTATTCAAAAAATTTCTGACGGCATTACTAAAATACGACGGAACCTCGTCCATTTAGAATGAAGATTCGACGATATTCAACTATGTAATCTGGCAATAGATTCGGAAATTTTGTTAAAATACGTTTTCCGTCAATGAAAGATGGGCCAATAGGTGTATTTTTCCAATCCCTACGACGTAAGTTTCGAGCATGAGGGTTTAATCAATGGATAAATGTAAGCTACAAACCGGAAAAATCATATCATTTATGGTAAATGTAGCTTCATCAGTAGAAAGCATTTTCTTCAAAATTTATACGTTTTCTTTTAACATTAAACATCAACAGAACACGTTAGAAAATGCTTAGAAACAACAATGCTAAAATAGCTTCTTCGTTGTATTAATTATTATCTGTGAGGCAATAAAGACACATGATAGTGTTAAGAATACTCTCGGAAGCACGCTGATGATGGGAGAAACATGTCCGTGGGTAATATATTTTCTTTTCTCGCCCTGTGTTGCGTTTACCGTGAATAATTCCATTAATACCATAAAGAAGCTGTTTTAACATTTTTTTTATTATATTAAGCACTGTTTCGGGAAAATCTGTTCTTTTTACTTTATCTTCCTCAAACAGCTCTTGGTGAGTTGATATTTTATTACAGCTTGTAATTGAATCTCTTTGAGGTTTTGCATACCGAACTGTATGATACTTCAAAGTCTGGCTACATCCAAAAGCGATTCAGAGACCCTTCTTCGACGTAACGTAGTACGTCCAATTTCAAGTGTTCGGTTAAAAGATGTCTGCTTTGAATTTGTTAAGAATATTAAAAATAATTTTCGCACAGGATATGAGCGTTTCAGGATAATTGACAAACATATTTCTTACGCTTCTCAAACTGTTATCACGTTACTTTTACCACGTTCACCTTTACTATACTGTACATTCACCTTTACTGAATTTCATGATTTCAATAAATTCTCTATTAATCAATAAAATACATTTAATTTGAGATTAATACATGAACAAAAAAATATAAGTTATTAAAGAAATGCTTATTTCTCTCCAAACTAACTTGATTGTTGCTTACCTCCTGGGTGGCTAATGCGTTAACTTCTATAATTTTATTTATTGTTATTATTCCATTACACATAGCGAAATTGAATATGTAAGAAAATAAAAATAACTCGATATACATACAACAGCAAAAACCATATACCACTAACGGGTCGCCATTTTGTGTGGGTTGTACTTCTTTCCTTTACCAATAATGAGCATAATTTCCTCTTAACGTCTGTTGGGATAACCAGAGCAAAGTAGTACCAGTAGCGTTTAGAAGGTTAACCAAGGCTTACGTTGTTCTGCTTACTGATTTTTCAGTCTGCTGCTTTTTACCCTTCCCTGATAAAGTCGTTCAATCTGTTGACATTTTTAGATATTTTAAATCAGCTTAAACTAAGATCAAATATATGTAAACTAAGAGTAAATATTCGTTTTATAACTTACTAAATGCGTGCAAACATATAGTTTTTCCAGTATTTATCATTGGACAAATAAGTAAAAAAATGAGTGTATTACAAAATCAATCTTATCTTTGCGATAATGGTAGTAGGGCTTTAATTCTTAAACAGCCTTACAATATATCTTTATTCTATATATTTGTAATGTACCAAACAATGCTGCAAAGGAAGCAAAATATTTACAAAATTACAAAAGATGGCTTTGTAAGCACTTTAAAGGCGAAATGTAAGGGTTACAACAAAAGCAATAATATTGCAAACGTCAATAAGGCTCTTGTTAAATGTAACGTCTCTAAAGTATACGAAGAAAATTTGAAGATATTGTCAAAAGCGAAACAACTAAAGGAAAATATTTGCGATGATAATTTAGGCTCTTTAAGCTCTTCTTGTTTGCAGATATGATTTTTAGCCGAGATACGTTTATCTTATTGCTGACATAATCTATCATTTCTGGTTATGTATCACTTGCCAAAATTAATATTTGAAATATGCCTAGATTCAAAAATAATGTAAGACGCAATCGTTCGAGATGTCATGTAACGTTTTGTGGTTTACCGACATGCGAGTGTTTTTGTGCAAAGAGCATGTGAAAACTTCAGAATTATTCAACGTGTGCAAGGAGTGTTTGCCGACTCTACAAAATTTAAAAGTAGTGTGTATGACTGGATCGATCGTTTTAAAACTGATATTACATCATTGAAATGTTACCGGGTGTTCGATTTAAGTGTTTAACCGACGTAAAACGTATCTTAAATAGGTGGACTGCGGAGATACCGAGAAGTTGCTTGAGGACTGCTTAAAAAAGTCTGAAGAAGAATGGAAAGTCTGTAGAAAAATTGATAAAAGAAAAAAAAATTGTCGTTAAATCCCCAGGACTTAATAAATAGTGCTAGTCTTTGTCATTTAAATCATTGAAAATTCACCTATGTTAACAAAGCTGCATAACTAAAATAATTAGAGATACTCATCGACGAAAAGTTACCTGATTACGATACAACTTTGCTAACATTATTACACCGTACTGCAGTATGCAAAGGTTTTTGAAAAAATTACCAAGTCTTTCACAATACACATCGTGCACAATAATAATGAACTTTTTCAAAATGATAGTAGCATTTGATGAGAGTCCTTAGATATTTAATTGTTTCGCTTTTAAAACTTGTTTAGGTTGAATCTGGTCCTTTTAGTTTGCCTTCTTCTTGTTGTTGGAGAATTTAGGTGTTTAGGGCATAGTTTAGAATAAGCATCATCTTCTCTTTTTTTTTTGTAATTTTCGCAGACCTGAGATTTCATTCACAATCATTTATAAAATTATATGATTGAAATAATAAATAAATATTTGAGTGATATAATCAAATTAAATACAAGGACTACATCAAATTATATTACTTTAAAAAGAGCCCCAATTTCCAAATAAATTTTATTACAACAACCCAATCGACATTAGTTTTTTTCTGATTGTTTATTTTTTTCTGTTTAATTAAAAAGCAAACATCTCACTACAAACATGCAGACTTCAACATCTAATTAACATTTTATGCTAATTGTAAGTTAATGTCTATAAATAGACAATCTCATCTTTATACTTTATAAAAAAACATATGTATACGGTGTTGTTTGCTAGATTTATGACGAGGACGCCACTACTATTAGAAATGTTGGAGTGTTGCGGAAATTGTCGCAGCGCCTTCGTACAGCAACCCCTAACGGTATTAAATCAATGGGGAACTGCACCCGTTCTCTGTCGCTGGCAGGCGCGTGTATCCCTTAGCATTAGATCGCACCAAGAGATACACCTGGCTCGTCGTTCTCGAAGGACGGTAATATAAACCGGGGGGCAAACAGCGATGTTAGGTAGAGATACGCTCGGAACAACGCTAATGACAACGGGTAGGCAAAAACATATGCGTTGGTTAGCGTTGTCCTTAACACCATGAATAACTAATTTTTTTGACGTGTTTAACAATCTATTGTGTTTGATTTTTAGTCAAATTTATTGTGTTGTAATGCCTTTCCACGAGAGGCATTAAATTCTAATGAAATCACTAGGCAATCAATTCGAATTAGCCGGAATTTTCATTCGAATTGCACTTCTTCCCGCGTAATTCTTTGTATGTAGGATGTAGGAACTGCTCTTTGTCCATTTACAGAGCTTCAACAAATTTAAACTTTATTGATTCAAAAATGAATAAAATTATTCTTCCATGCATATGATTAGATTTGATTGAATATGCAGATCTTCTTTATATATATGGTACTGTAATGGTCCAGGGATCACCGGAGACTTCTTGAAAGACGTAAAAGAAACTAATGTAAACGGCGAAAAAAATGTAGTTCGTGTTAAACAACTCTACCTTGAGCACAAGCGCGGTGTTGTATTCCTCAAAGCTTTATAAGGCGAACGCTACATTGAAAACAGTTACACCCTACCACATTCAATGCATCCAAACATTACAACTAGAAGATTACAGTCAGCGTGTTCTGTGCTTGGCATCTATAAAAAAAAAAATGCTGCAAATCAAATTTAGTAGAGATGGTATTGATACCACTCACAATTGCCATTTCCCTATAAATGAAGGCCCTTGTTCAAAATGTATCTTTCAGAGTGAATACCTGTGCTAGTAACGGAGAACTGCTTAAATTAGAGATTTTGCCGCACAGCCTACATGCAGAACACTGCATAACTTTTCTAGATGAAGCGCTTTTCGAGAAGATCAAACATACTCAAGAGGAGTCGCCAAATATGGTTTCAACCCAACTCACTACGATAAGCACGTAACTCAATGGTTGAATGCACATTCTACGACCAATCCTAAACGATGGATTGGTCGTAGAAGCTTTGTTGATTTTTCAACCTCAACTGCTTGGATTGTCTTCTTTAGGACCATTTGAAGCAGCTGATTCTTAATGTGGAAATGAATGCACGCGGACAAGATGACGCAACAATAGCGCGTGCTTACGACTCAATATTTTCGTAGACGTAAACCTTGCATTCGAGGCACCTTGGACAAATGTTATGAGCAATATTTGTAACATGGTCACTTGTTCATTTTTTAAATAATCAACAACGTTAAGGTAATCATCCCTAATTGATTAAAATTTGAATTTGTTTAATTTTTGTGAATAAAAAGAATAAAACATTCTTCCCGAACAAGATGTTAAATGTTTTTCCAGCTATTATGAATCGCCAATACCTATAATTGCCTTTTTTCAGGAATATATTCTCGTACTTACATCTACGCGCGCGATATTGTAATTTTATCATTTGATAAATGTACATCCGCTGTTCGCGATTTACAACTTCTTGACTGTTGCTTGCACAACAGGCAAGCGCACGGCAGCTAGCATTTCGACAAACATTACGGCGAATATATGACGGTAATTGAGAACAGGACTTAATCGGGAAGCAGAATAACGATCCCGGGACGGTGGAAGGAGGATACCTTGGAACAACAAGGAACCTGAGGTAATGTATCATGCGAGAGTACCGGCTCGGTTTGCAGCACATGTTGCCACCACCTCGACGTGACTTACTATCATATGCACAAATGCCTCTGTACTACGTTCGTAATGGATTAAATTGGTCAACATCCGGATTAAGATGATTAATTATATACGTCGGTGTTCAGCTGGCCAGGTATTCAACGTCAAAAGCTATCTGTTTAATAGTAATCTGAACAAACGCTATACATCCAAAATAAGCTACAATATTTTTATAAAATTTTAGAATCTGTCAGGTAGGCTTACGGGGTCATCAATAACACTGTACGCTTGCTTTCCGGGTTGGAAGAGCGTCGTTGTCGTAGCTTCTGCTGACATTTCGTCCACAATATTATACAACATCTTCAGGGCTGTTACTGCACACCGACTGGGAAGTATTACTTCCAAATGGGTTTACATACCGCTTATTTCAGATCAAACCTACGCACATAGATAAATACCGCAACAGCTTCTCACGCCGTCATCTAGCCGGAAAGCGCTTCCTCACGAAGTAAGCCACCGAACCACATCACCGAAACCCTTGTCGACACGGTTCTAGCCTATCAAGCAATTTAAATATTGTGCAATTCCTGTTAATTCTACTTTTACCACATACCAGAGTGCTTTATAAGATCAATTTCACAAATTACGCTATTTTGCCTTTTAACAATTTTTTCTTACACTCA
Source organism: Oryctes rhinoceros (assembly GCA_020654165.1). NCBI lineage: Eukaryota > Metazoa > Arthropoda > Insecta > Coleoptera > Scarabaeidae > Oryctes > Oryctes rhinoceros. The sequence continues at coordinate 70,955 of JAIOKQ010000123.1, forward strand.
ACACATAGCACAACAATCTTTAGCGGCCCTTTTATCGCAACTTGTTACCTTTTAATCTTTTTACTGCTAACTTTTTAACTTTTTATCGTCTTCGACTACAACAACTCCGACCGCGGTGATTTAAGCAAGTGATTATGTAGGTCGAAATCGTCATCAAAAGTAGCCTTCACAACTACATACCGGACGCTGCTAGAGTTGGAACCAAACTAACTATGAAAACAGTAAGAGGTGAAACACATCTACCCAGTTACCACAATTTCCAAGACCTAAAAGAACTGTGTGAAAGGTTCGTGTTAAAAAGAATGCGCTCTTGTTAAACCGACGTGTCCTGTTAATTTAAGAATTCCACCTGAAGACACAGTTACTTGCACTAATGAGCCGTTTCTATTGGATGGAACGTTTACCACGGGCCCTCGTTTATTTTGGCAAGTTTATATAATTCATGGTGTTCTGGGCAATCTAAGAACGCTTATTTCCAGCTTTGAAAACATTACAACCTAGTCTTCAACCATCAACAATCCTCATGGATTTTAAACAGGCTACAATTAAGGCAGAACGCAGTGAATTTCTTGAGTGGCTGCCTTGCTTTCACTTCACACAGCGCATATAGGAGGCAAACGCAAAGTACCGGTTTGCAAGCGCAATATACCGATCACTGTTTTGTCCTATTTGTCAATATAGACCAAACATTGACTCATCTGCGTCCTCATGACGTGTGCATTCTTTACACCGTCAAAATACCTGGTGCTTGTTGTTTCCATAAATGTTAATTTACCCTGATTTGAAAGCACCGCAAACATTATAAAAACCATAACGGGCGTATTTGTCGCACTTTACATATAACCATTTCACATAAAAACGTACCACCAGCTCCTTCTTGGATAGATATAGAGAAATATTTTTCAAGCACACTATAACTTCCAGTTTTACGGTTTTCTCGCGGATACGTTCTGAAGCGTCAGAGAAACGGATACAAGTCATCAGACCGTAACATTATCCATTTCTGGACGAAAATGTTTGTCCAATGTTATGAGATATACATTAGATATCTACCGCTGTTACAACTGCCGCACTCAGCGACGACCGACATAATGTAAAAGTTTCGCGCTCTCTCCCGAAGTCGCAAAGTCTGGCACTTCCGAATAAAAGTCACTAAAAACTTTAAAAAACCCTCCGACCTTCTCGGATCGGATCTAATTTACATAAGGTGTCGGTGTATTTCGAAGTAAGTCGCGAAGTTTTACGTACTTCAGAAACTCTTCGGGAAAGGTGAACCGTTTAAGCGTAGATATAAGGTGCATATTGGCCGATGAACTTATAACTTGTAACTTGCGAATCTTGCAGTTAAAACGTGTTTATTCGAAAGTCGTATAGTTGGCCTTTCGTAACTCGCAAGGAGACAACAGTTGGTTCTATTACGCTTTCCTAAGTTTATGTATTATCCGGGGGAAAATAATGTTTAAGTAAATTAGACATGTCATAATGTATCGCCTTAGGAGCCCGGAAAAATAAGGGATAATCCTTCGAAATTTATTGAGCATTTTCAAATGCGTCAATACGATGTGTTTGTTGCTTCGCTAAAAAGTTAAACGAAATGCAAGATGTGTACGGCGTGTGTATGTGAAAGCTTCTACAGTTACTTAACATATTACTTTGTTTACTGACACTTAACGCAATCTTAGAAGTAACGTGTTGTATAGCCACAAATAGCACGTAAATAGTGCCGTTCTTGAATATCGCCGTAAAATCTAACAATGTAGGGCGTATGTAAATTCCATTTGAACAAACAACGTTCAACCGTTCGCTTCAAATGGAATCCAAACAGTTATTCGTGAGGACAACAGGTACAAATACGAAGATGTTGTTATTTGAGAACCGCCGTAAGCTTAAACAAAGAAAACAATATATTAGTGAGGCACCGTTTTAAAAGACAGGTTAAGCATGATTCTTTTTATATTCAAAGAAATATTCTTTACGTTTTGTAGATTGCAAAGGATACCATGCTTGGCCATGATATTAGGTTGACCTCAGCGACAACAAAAATGTTTATCACAATATTTCATACGTGTGACCGGTTCTCTTATAACGAAACCATATCTGAAGAATTCTCTCGGCCCAGGTCTGTAGTCGATTCTGGTGTAGTAGTGACACTATGAGTTACTCCGATTGATTAAAAATCGAGGATATGTGTGAGAAAGAAACAGTTTTCACATTGTTAGTTCGTCAATTCACTCTAAGAAAGCTCTAATGTTAGATTGTCCATCAGACTTAATGTTACACCAGCCTCCGTTTGTAGCTAATTGTGTCCAATTACCTGGTTTAACCAACGCAGATCCCTTTACTTATTACTTAAATTAATTACTTACATAAATTAGCGAAATTTGAAACTTTACGATCAGTAGTTCGATCACCAACCCCCGAAATCCTGCCTTTCTAACTTCTCTTCTTTCTTTGACAGATATAGAAGTTTGCAAAGGAATACCATGAATTCTTTAGCTGGAGGTATTAGGGATTGACGATAAACAACATTTGGAATTCAATAGATCATCTTCGGGTTGAAAGTAATATGAATGAAATTAAAATCTTTGACAAAAAGCTTGAACTCGGATTGAAACTGGTGTTGTTGAGGTTTATTGTCGGAACGCGGAAGGTGATTATTGAATATAGTAATCATGGATTAAGACGTACCATACAAAAGCTGAAATGGTTGTATGATTATAGGTTACGTTCTTAAGCATCCTTGTTTCATTTTAGATAAAGGGCTCAGCTAAATTTTGTGTAGCTCAATTTCCTAGGTTGGTCATTATAAGTTAAGCAAATTGCTCGCAGATCGCGTCATTATTAATTATCTTTGTACTAATTACTTTTCTTTTCTCCAGCTATACAGCCAATAAACTTTTCTGGTATCGCCACGTTTAAGCAAAGTCCAGCACTCCCAGTACCCGCTGGTCCTATAGTGCTCCCTACCCTAACGTACTGCCGCATCATTTTCGCCACTTCTGCCCATTTCTACAAATCTTCTTGTTCAAAAACTATTAATCACCGTTTATTAGACGTCACTATTATAAATAAGGTCGTTCTTGAAGGACTCTTCAATTCCCTTTTTCTTCCCGTGAATTATTCTTTGTTTTATTCTGCAGATGAATGTTTTTTATCTTGTCAACGACCTACCTCTAATCTTCGCTACTCTTAATTACTGAAACTACTTTTCTTATTGCCAATCTCTCTAAGTCTTCTCTGACTTGCTTTATCTCGCCTATCTTGCTTTCGGTCTACCTCCTGGCTGATTTCCAATTCTTTATTCTGTTGATCACCGATTCTTCTCCCTTCCCTTCTAAATATCCTAACGACCTAAGTGTCCATGTTTTTAATGTTCTATACTATATCTTTTTGTATGAGTTCCTTTAATTTATGGTTCCATAACGTTCGATATCTTTTGTCGTTAACACTTTTAGGGCTCAAAGTTTTTATCTTATCAAAAGCTTCGTTTCGACAGAATTAAAGTCAGACACATAGTTCTAGCAGCATACGTTGTAATCGCTGTAACTATCGCTTTAAGCATTTGTACATTAGTTGTTCTCCACAATGCTCAATTTCCACATTGGATTGTTTTTTTTTTTATTTCAGCACTTTTCAGTATTTTTCTCACTTATTAGCACTTTCAAGTACTTGAAGCTTTTCTCCTTTTTTCCCCTATGCCAAAGGTGTATCTTCCTTGATATTTTTTATTCTTTACAATCCTTGTATGTCCGATATTCGTTGTTTTATTCTTCTCTTGATCTGCGGCTATTTCGTGATTTCTTAATACCGTTTTGCTTCTCTTTTTAATTTTATATTCTTGTAGTATTATTAACTTTTCCATTGCGTATCCGTCTTCATATTTCCTATCGCCTACTATTAATATACATTTTTTTATTCCGTTCTTGTCAAAGCTTCCTTGTCCTTATCACGTCCCCATACTTCGTCGTATATGGTGATTTTATTCCTTTTTTTACATTTAATTTGCTTGACATAACATTGTTTTGATCTTACCAATTACATATTTCTACCTATCTTAGTGAACTCTTCGACCTTTATACGATTTGGAGGTATTCTATTTCATTTTTCAATGATCTTGAGTCGTTTATGTCTATGCGCAAACTATGCATTACAACATTGTTTCTCTTTTGTTCCTTTTCAATGTACTCCATTGTCCTCCTTACACTTTCTAATTCATTTTGTATTTCTATGTTTCTTTTCAATTGGTTTCCATTTTTAAGTTTTTCGTTTTCATTTCTTCTTTAAACAGATTTTGCTCTAATCTTATAAATCTTAATCTCATATATAATCTTATATATTGTTGCATATCTTCTTATCTTTTTCCATTTCTTTAGGACTTCTTCGTTTTAGTTAGTTTTATTTTTTCTGATTAAGGCTGTTTTTCTTATTTTCTACCGATGTATTGGCGTCTTGTATTCTATAAATCTTTGCAATTTTTTTTTTCTACAGCAAGAGAGGTTGCACCACTTAACCTTTCAATGTTTCCACCTAAAATTAAGAACAGTGATCTTACCCTATGGACATCGAAATACATGCAAAAGTGATAAAAGTAAGGGCCAGTATAAACCCAACCCGGCCTAGTACCCTACGCACCCGGCCAACCCGTTGCGCGGTGGCGACGAAACGCAAAATAAGCCGAGCGAAATTGGAAAGTTTAACTCGTTAGTGTGAATAAAAGCTTCGAATAATCCCGACGCCAGTTTGATGATTATGGATCCACTTGGTGGTCGTTTTTTGAGCCGACGATCTAGCGCCCCAAGAGAATCCGCTGAATGACGGACGGAAAGAGATAGGGATTGAGAGAGGATCCCGGGTAATCGTGGCAGATAGACAAACATCCTATTAGGGACAACATCTGTTCGGAAACAGGATCGTATACGCGACGGCGAGGCCAGATGGGAAAAATACAATTAAATGGGGAAATTATCGGAGGAGCGGGATTCAAAGTTTTACTCGCGTCGTAAGTGCGAAAATGGTTCTTTTTGTTTTCGTAGCATACTGTTAAATAATTTATTAGAATGCGACTTGTAACGCATTTATAACATAAATTTAATCATTTTAACGTAACTTCACATTTGAGAGACGAAATTAATCTTGCACTGGGAAAAATTAAAGTTCTTTTATGTTGACTGAACTGCTCATAAGAAGTACTTGCAATTAGTCTTAGTGCAACATTACAAAAATAACAATGATAACAACTTATTTGGACGACAGATTTAACGCCCAATGACAAGCTAGAATAATAATAATGCACCAAGCAAACACGTCCGTGTATGAAATTAACTAAACTTAAATCTAACTAAAGTAAACATTAAAAATAAAAATGTAGGCTTATAAACTTGAGTACAATATAAGTGCTTATTAGATTGGGGATGTACTTATTTAAAAGTAGTGTTAAGGAGGGAAAAATTAACATCAATGGAAGGATTGGGGAACATTATAAGTGATCCATACCTTGCGTATTGGGGACTTTAACATGAGTTTTGTTTTGAATTCTAGTATGTAAAACATTAATCAATACCAAATAGGTCGACGAAATATTATACATATACTCAAGTATACTGTTACTATTCTCACCATCGAGATTACCTGTGGTTAACGCCACGTATACATTCTTTTTCTGACCTCTTATCTATGAAATGTGGCAGTAAAAGAGGTGTAAATCAAGCCAACGACAGTAGTAGTGAAATGCAACAATAGGCTCTTCTGTGTTCTTCTTCTTTTCACATCCTAAAACAGTGAATTCAATGCAAAATCTCCCACAAACAACACTCAACGTAATTTTAGGCTTATCTAACTAAAATCTGAACGCTTTAAATGCTTTAACGTTGTACACTCGTTTGTATAATCGTACAACTAAAAATTAGTAGTTTCCGTTAGTGTTTAGTCATGCGCAATATATTTTTTAAAAGGAAGATCAAATGAAAATTTGCTATGAGCCTAAAACAATTGGTATCGCAATTAGTCAAAGGAGTCAGATTAGCTAGATTTAATTTCGACTTTGAGTCTATCTGGCATCGTGGTAACTTGTGCTAGTTGTAATTCCACTTTCAATGTGCTTACAACGAAGATTCTATTCGTATTTGAAGGTTCTAATCAGTTGTAATTGTCAGAGAAAGCGGAATTCTAATTGGTCTAATTAGAAAAAATCAATGATTACTAAATTTTCCCCTCGTATCTGATATTACACAACTCAGGAGCAGCAACGCTGCCATTAACAATATTATACCAAAATTTAATATCTATTCTGTTACGATATAAATCTAGAGAATTAACCGTGTAAGTCAAGCTATGTAACCTGCACGAAATTTTCGAACCTTTACGGAATAGTGTTTATAATATAAACATTGCAAGAATTTCCTTTGTTCTTTTTTGAGTGAATACGCAAGGTGTTTACATAAAGGCGACCAGATCACAGAGAGTAAAATCGGCCTAACAAAATTGAAATAAAGCACCAATAATTCCGAGGTCTTTAAATGATGGGAGCTATGGTGAAGTAACGTTATAAATTTGAGCATAGCAACGATACAACATGCAGTAGCTCAGAAGAAACTCCATGTAACTGAGTGTGAGACGTCGGTTTCAACACGAAAACTAATTCTTTAAAACAAAACAAGTCTACAACAACAATACAGTGCTTTCTAAAGTGTCTAATATGTTGGGAGCTTCTCCCGGACTGAGAATTAACCCATTCTTTCGGCATATTTACAAATAAGAAAATCTTAGAATATAATAATTGATATGATAAGGTTCATTCACAGACAATGTTATTTGAGGCGAGGCATAAGATTTTAACCGAGGAGATCCATCTTCTTTGCATACTTTAATTCTATGTAATTTCATAGCTTGCTTCATTGCCTTGCGGATGCCTAAGGCGCTTCTACAACGCCGTCTTTCCTGCTCGAGAGATGGCTTCGGAAACAATACAGAAAATATACCCGTTTTTTGTCGCTGCGAGACCGCGCTGATGACAACGAGTTAGCCGTGGGCCAATGCTTCATTTGAATGATTCCATTGATACCTTGAGGAAGCTATATTCGCATTATTTTTTAATATTGTTTCTCAGGATATCTTCTGATGTGTTTGTAACTTTATGGGCATACGAACAAACGAAAATCGACTGGTATGAAGGGTTAACTTGATTTAAAAGAGTCAGATATTTTTACACAATAATAGTGCCACGTGTCAATATACTACGGACCGAGTTTCGTGAGATGAGATATGGAGGTGAGCGGATGAAATTTTTATATTTTTGATAATATTGATCAGCCATACTACAGTCTTCTCGCTGTCCAGATAGCTGTGAGAGCTCTCACACGCAGCTCTCCTGATACTGGTGATCAACTGAACTTGAGTAATTGTTTAGGCTGCAGTTACACAGTCAAGATGCAGTGAAACATCCAGCGTACCTTTGTACAGTGTAACGATGCTACAATACTACAACATTTTTTAATTCTACGACCATGGTCTGCGGCAAGAGATGAAAAGGACATTTTACTCTTTGCTCCACCAGCTCCACCCAGGCCACTGGGAGAAAATCTTTTTTTTATCATTTTCTTTTCCTAAATAAGATGCGCTTGTCATCTCGCACCCATTACAACGTCTAAATTATTAAAAAAAAAAAGTAGACTCAACATATACGAGTGAAATAAAAGGTAATAGATTTATGAAAATTTAATTTTCATTTAAATATACATTTAGGAAACATCCAAGAAATTAAATAACTCCAATTTTATTATCTGAAAATAAATTAAATTAAAATAATATTTTATGGGCGTCCCGTTACATAATAAAATTTATTTAACTTCATTACGAGCTTATAATTGAAAAAATGATTAATAAGCAAATTTATAAATACCATCAATTCGCAATTTATGATTAATAATACTTCTGGAAAAGGAAATCCTGAAGTCTCGCAGTATCAATCTACACGACGACACATTCAAAAAAAAAATCCAAGCTTGTTGAAAATACATCATCTTTTCTAAAAGAGGCAATAAATATCTGAGCTGTATCGTATCGTTATCGTGAAAAAGGAGCAAATTAATTCCTATCCTTTTATCGAGATTGATTGCTCGGCTGAAAACTTCCAGCCGAAGACACTAATTAATTTTGTGTCAAAATGTGTTAACGTAACGAATTTATTTCTTAATGAACCGTCTAGACAGACACGGGACATGTTTCGGTAGCTCTCACTTAACTTGTTTTGTCCCGCAAGAGGTGATAAATAGAAGCTAATGGAAACCTTCCGTTGGAATATAATGTACAAAATCTAATCAAGTCGCCATTTCAGTAATTTATTAGAGGCGAAATTACGTTTTCGTTTATTTTGGAAGTTATGATCCTTTATCATTAGAATCATTATCTCAACGAACTAGAACACGGTCTTAATTCCAACAATCAAGCTACACAGTAGTGTCTAAGAGCTACGGATTACAATGACAAAAGCGGAAATTAAGAGAAAGGTTTGTACTTTTTAGATCCATTACAACCTATAGCGTAGGCAAAACAAATAATCAAGGTTTTGTTGTTCGAAAGTGGCGGGACTAAATTTCAACCGGGATCAATCTTCGTAAGATTGAGTTTTTACATCCACCTTCTTCTATATGCCGAGATCTATCGGGAGATCAACATCAAATTTTCCTGAAATATTCTAGATTTAAATGTAACAGGTTACTGCGCCTACCAGTCTTATGCATACTGCAATGTTGATTTCATAAAAAGTTTTAAATTTGTATCTATAGCGCCTTTGTGCTGATTGAAACTGATTTTCTTGACCAATAGAGGCTTTATAACAATCACTACATATAATTTTATAAATTACCGTCCTTTCCTTTATATTCGGCTTGTCTTTCAATTTTCGAAAAAGGTTTTTGAGTGTGCTTCGGGAACTGAAACATACGCTCACATCTTAACCCCTAAAAACGTTGCGATATGCTATCAGAGGAAGTTCTAATAATTTCTTATCGTAGATTTCTGTTGGAATCAAGGTCATGGAATTGCGTACGTAATTCTTATGTTAAAATTTCTTAATTAATTTCTAATTAATTGGAATTCATAATTAAAAATAATGATTTTTTTAATTAAATTTCTTAAAAAAAAAGAATGCGACCGAAATCTATAAAGAATCAACCGTTGTAAATAGCTATATTTTTTATGAATTTAAGTTCTTTATTGTATCTAAGAAACTAATCGCGCCCATTTTGTATTGTCAACAGTAGTTTGAATCGATCATAATGCAGGATAATAATGCTGCAGGATCGTAATGTAGGATTGTAGGATGTAGGGAAAAAATATATATGTAATTTTTTTAATGTTTCTAATTACTAAACTACCCAGGAAGTGGAGTTAATTGTCCACTCCTTCTTCTATTGCAAATTTCGTAGTTTCGAATTTTAAATTGGATGTCGCGAGGAAATCTGCAATAATGTGATTCGTTAGCTACATACCTTAGCTCATCTACGTTTCATATTTACTCATGAGCAAGTTAGCTATAAAAGGAAACATGGTATTGAACATTGTCGTAGGCTCTAATTGTTCAAAGTACCTGGACTTTACTTCAAAATATTTATAATTCATACAAAATGAATCAAAATCGTCACCACCATTCATTTTCAGTTTCAAGACCTCGACCAAATATTCTTGGATTTCTAGAATCGATACGTCGGGTGAGTGAACAAATATCAAACAACGCTAAAATTTCCCCATTTTCTATTGAACGCTATTTATCCTATTTTCAAAAAAATCAATGAATTTCATACTCTATTTTAATAAACGAAATAAACGGTTTTTACTTAAGTTTCAGATAATTCTTCAGAATTCTTCGTTTCTCCAACCGTCGATGGCAAAAGATTTTCGTTAGTTCTCTATAAGATCCTGGTGAGAGCAAATTGTTGATTCGGTTGAAACAATCCGGCTTGTCCAAACATCCCTCTTATTGCTTCTCAATCAAGAATAGGTTGCGAGTTCGGTTTCCTTACTTACCGGCGAGGATTGCTACTTAGCTGATTTCTATGAAATTTGATCCCACCCCTTTCTAGTTGTGCTAGGCATCGACACTATTAATGGGAGTTAGTAATTAATACTAATTAGTTTATTTCTTTTGTATCGTAGATTTTTAATAAATCATCTTTAAAAAAAATCTTTACAGGGAAATGGTTGCATTGCAATACTTTTACGCGATACATTTTGACCATTTAACAAACTTCCTGTTCTCGTACTATATAAGCAAAATGAACATTAATTGAATTTTTAAATTAGCTTTAAGAGGCTTTTCAATACAAGCAAAACTGCAAGAAAACTGAACGAAATGGTTCATTTATAGATGTCGTAGCCATGGACACCCTATACACTGCGTGCGCCAAATATTATAGAAGAAATTCATTAAATTTGAAGCAGTTTGTTTTTCAATGTTTATTAATAATGAAAGAGTAAAGATAAATGCTGTTATTAAGGGAAGTAAAGGCTTTGCTTCCCTTGAATCAAATGTTCGAAATACCATCCTCCTGTTTCAAAATTTTACTATTAGCGAAAAGCTTAGCAAAAGATAAAGATAACTTTTTACAAATCAAATAAATATCCATCAAAAATATAAAATAATCTGTTTTATACGTTATTCGTTAATCTCTTATAGAAATCTTTCCTATCAAAATAATCTTGATTGCGATATTTGATTTCAGGAAGATTTTGCAGCTCCGCACTTTGCACGGTCCTGTTATTTTTAACCAATTGCTTTTTTAGAAGCTGAATCGATAGATGAAAGCTAATAGAATGCAACCCGCGCCCATGTCTTTTAGTCGCCATTTGAATAATTAAATGATCTATCAAGCTTAAGTTATTTAAAAAATCATCGATGACCTCGTTGCTTGAAAATCAGAAGCGGGGAAAACCTTAAATTAATTCAAAATTGTTTATTTAAAAGAAATAAAGTTGAACTGTTTGAGAATGTCTTCGGAAAACGAACTTCTTCAAATTTAATTTAATCCATAATTTCCCTCCCATTTTTAAATTTATTTAACAATTATATCTTGCTGCCACACATTTGTTGTCAAATTTGCAACAAGTATGAAACTTCACTTGAAAGGTTTAATGGTAAATTTGTTAAACCTTGCTTCATAATGTCTTGTTGCTATAAGGACTTAGAGTTTCGAAAGTTTTACTATGGCTGCAATAAAGCTTTTCATTTTCTAGTTTTCCATTTGAGAGGGTGAAATAAAATAAAATTTCGCTAACTCTCCCCGATGCGATACATATGTATAGGTTCGTCGAACTTGGTGCCTGACAAACGCTTCCATCTATTTCCTGCTACTATGAAACAGCTAAGTGGTATACGTACACTCCGTTACGTATACGATTTGCGTCATTTTCGAGTACGGAAAACGTTCCGGAAATTGAGTTTCTGCATTATTGTTGTAACGGCGACGCTTTGTACTGTTAGGTGAGGGTAGCATTCGGGTCCCGTTCGCATTATATCCGTTTAGATAGTTGCCGCATTTACGTAGACACTAACCGCGCTAATCACAGTGGCAATCGTCCTTTCAGCACAAGAGATGCTTCCCTAGAAGACATTTTACATCCTACCTGGATAATATTTACTGGATCTGTACCACTGAATCTCTTTCTTACATTTAACAAAATTTACGTTCTTAATTAACTATTGTGAATGATTAAATAGTTTACAACGCATAAAGCGTAGCCCCTCCTCAAATGAAATCGACTTGAATTAGGTTGAAATACTGCTTATATTTAAATACAAATAGCAAAACATCCAGCGTAGAAGGTTGAGAAATGCTCATCTTTAAAGATATTTCGACGAAGTTCCCTGTATTGTAGATTACAAACCGTACGAATGGCTCGTTTTTGAATAATAAGTATACGTCCAACTTCGCAGCCTAATCCCAAATGTATCACGTCAGATCTCTTCTTTGAATGAAAGTTCGAATAATAAGTTCGTTAATATAAATTCTTTTAAGTGGCGTAAGCCATAGCAAACTTTAAATAATCGATTAGATACACTATCGATATGAGAAGGTCAGTACAAACGATTTTTTGTCTATTTTATTCTGCCGCCTTCAGATCTTCTTCTTAGCAGAGACGACAGATTTGGTCTTCAGCTTCCTCTGGATATCCCTTGAATAGGTCTCCTTCTTAAGCGAGCCTTACATGAATGCTTTCGCTTGTTTTTGTCTTTGAACAATTTCTCAGTACGAGGTGTTGTAGGACACAGAACAGAGGTCACAGGACACAGATTTTCGCTGCTTCTTTAACCAGCTTGTCTGCTTTTCCATTACCTTCGATCGCTTGATGGCTTGAGACCCATCGCAATGTGACGTGATTTTTGTGTCCTAATTGCTTTAAATCGTATATATTCGTGAATCAGACTAGATTCGTATGAATAGGCTTTGATAGCCTTTAGAACTGCCTAAATATCAATGAAAAATCCTGCTTTAGGGCAGCGTCTGCCGGCTCTAATTGTTGTCGTTTTCGATCTCAACATGGCGCTTATTTATCAACTTTGTAGGCGACCTTTGAAGAAGGTCGCTCTTTCGTTGCTGTTGAAGGAGATGTTGTCAAACGACCCCGTATAACCACGAATGAACAGAGAGCTATTTCTTTTACAATTAGCGACGCCTCCAACGTGCTAGTAACATGTTGGAAGACCGTCTTTGTTAATTTTGCCTTCTGGTACCCATGTTGATTGAAAGGAAGCGGATTTGTTATGAGCACTTCGCTCCTTAGGTACTAGTTTAATACCTTTTCCATTCCTTTGAAGAGAAATGAGAAAATATAAGTCTGTACGCGTTAGGCTTTGCGGCTGATAGTCTTCCTCCTTTGGGTATAAATAACACATTAACGTCCCTCCACTAATGTTTATGTAATTAATTAATAAAGCAATGGCATCAGGTTATTGGATTGGTCATTGGGTTGGAATAGGCCAATAAAGAGATCGAAGCAAGGTAGAAACCTTTACGAACGTCTTTTAAAAAATTAAATAAAGCGATATGTCCCGGTGACTTTGTAGAAAACCATGTTGGTGAGGTGAAAATAAATTAAGTTGACCAAAATTCTTCCTTATCTTCTGATTCGTAGGATATTCGGTAAGCTTTACTAAATACCGGAAAAATGGAAAATTTTTTCAAGTCATACAAATTAAAAGCAGAAAAAATAGCCTAGAAAATTCGTTTCATATTTAATAAGGCATCTTATAGTCTCCGGACGCGTACGACAAAGCGCCATCTTATGAAACTCGTTTTCTAATCTACTCTGATCGAACTTCAGAAACACTCAACTTTGAAAGACCATTCTTTGCGGTTGCTTTCGCTAATTTTATGCTTTAAAGTTATCTATTTTCACCGTTATCCAGACGTATCATGTGATATAGCGTTATAGAGTACATCGGCCACGTAAATTAACCGGAGAACACAATATACAAAAGGAAATACACCCTCAGCATAAATTGTCAAAATAGTGGTTTCCAGGCATCTGAATTATAGATGTTCCGCGTAACTTCGGCGTACGGCTCAGAATATCATTCGTCCATTAGAACTGACGTAAACCAAATTATATAACTTTATAATAACTTTGCTTTATCTATAGCCGAGAGAGATAGAGGGGCGTTAAGGATATTTGCAATTTCTGCGGTACCAACTAGCATAGTAGTTAAGAGTGCGGATAGACTCTCTAGTTACACGACCGTAGCAGGAGATATCCACATATACAAATTATATGTTCTGAGAATGCAAGCTCCCACTGCGAACACGTAGAATTGTACCTAGTTAAATCTAAAAATGCAAATAAAACAAGTTCGTCCAATATTATTAAATATAGACCATCTGGTCATACTAGAAAAAACAAAATCAGAAGTTAATAATTATATGATTAACATGTAAATTGAAAGAATGGAGTGATCTCATTTAACATTAAAAAAAGTTAACTTTATTATAAAAATCAAAATTTTAAAAATATAAGATGTAGCATTACTATAAAAAGTGTAAAATTAAAGTTAATATTTACAATTTATCAAGGCGAAATGATCAGCAAATAAAAAAATGCAGATAAAACGCCTAATTGATCAATTTTGGTGTTGAAATGGCAAAACAGTTGAGATATTCAATACGAACTTAAATAAGTCGAACAAACAAAGAGCTACAAACTCTTTTGTTTACTACAAACTAAACAACGAAATCCGTCTTCAAATAGAGTCAGTGTATGGCACCACCGATGTATACAGGAGGATCTAAATTAAACGGTTATCGGTCAAATTAGTAAATTATTAGCTTTTTTTCGCCGATTGTATTATTATAATTTTTTATGGAAGAAATTGGATTTTAGAATAAAATCAGTTATGATGAAGTTTCGTTTGTTGCCGGAGTCTGTTGCATATATCTCTCAAACGGCGTAGTTTTAAGATGGTTTCTCGTGATAATAAATGATAAATGTGATAACTTGGAAGTTCACTTGGTGTGTCTAAAATGTTCTGCAAAAGAAAAAGAGTGTAAGATGATCAATTGTTTTTTTGCAAGATACTCAATCGTTTTTTTTTGACAAGATGTTCAATTATTTTCCCAATTCCAATACTATCAATTTACTAATTTTACTGATGACGTAACTTCAAAAATAAAGAAGTTACCTATAGTGGAGACTTAATTTAACTTATTTTGTATAATTACTTTTTCACAGAATCACCATTTAGCCAAACGCATTTCTCCAAAAGTTGAATCTATTCCTTTTCTCCGTCCCTGAAAAAACTTATTTGAATAAAAAACGTTGGCCTTTTAACTTTGGAAATACGCAGAAATCTAAAGATACCAGTTTCAAGCTCGTCTCTGTCTTCATCGTTTCGCTGCTGCAATACGGTCTGACGTTGTCGTGACGCAATAGAAAATTCGGTTTAGTGATCGTAGTTTTTCAGCATCTTACTCGATGACTCACCTTTGCATCTCAGAAAAAACACGATTCTCTGCGCTGATGGAACTCTTTTCAAACACGTGGAGAATCGAAGCGTCGACATTCCTCTGACTGCCGCTTGTTTTCGGGATCGTAACGGTGAACTACGTCGCCGATGATGTTTATCGCGTCGAAACTGTTTCATTGACATCCATTATTTGTTGTGGGATTCATCTGGTTCAAATATTGTTGTAATTCAACGTCTGAACGATTTGGCTAATGCCTAGATGTCGAACAATTCTTTTTTTGTGTAATCCATCGATCTCCGTGAACCATTGCATTCAGTTATCTCTCTTCCATTCTTAGTTTGTGATGAAATTAATTAGATTATACTCATCCATATATGTTTTTATGCCATTCGTATTTATACGAATTCGTATAATTTTATATTCGTATAATTAGTCGATTGACTACCGCCTACCACAAATGTGCATTGATAAGTTGTTACATAGCAAAGCGCACGTCCGTATTTGATTGTCAAGAGGTAGCCAGAAGTTCGCCCGTGCATTGGAAACAAGCAGACAGAACTGAAATTGAAGTATTTATAGGTTCTCCATGTTAGGCAGAAGTTCTTGAAGATGGCCACCAAAACTTCGCAGATTCTTGTCCAACTGACGCTTTTAGTATAGGTCTACTTCGGATAATGCCCGAGAACAGATTTGGATTTCTCATCACATCATTTGGCGATAAAGGTATCCATTGCGACTAGAAAAAGGAATACTACTTGATATTTTTGGATGTGCTGTTCTCTTAAAAGGTTACATATTTAATTGCGCGTGATCCATTAATTGAATTATGACCTATTGTTTGATATAATAACGCGACAAGATAATAGATCTATAAAATCGATTTCAAACAATAATAAAACTTTATTTTTTTCTTTGTCGTGGTACCTGCTGCGCTTTGCTTGTATTACGTAAGTAACTGAGTCAATATTGTTCGATACCATGTTGGTCAAATTTTTGTCCATATTCTTAATTTTAAGCGTCACTTTGGATGAGGTAAGTATCACATTTGTGCGTGCTAATTTAAAAATTAATAATTAGATATTGGGGAAAACTAAAATTATCACAACTGAGATGAAAGAATCTTAATCTTGTATTATATATATAATAAGAAGCCCCGTAACAAGGCAATCATTATGTTTATCTGACCAGCTAAATGTTAAACTGTTGTTTAATGTAAAATGTTCGCTTACTTGTTAAAACATCTTTGAGCACAGAAAAAAAATTCTTTCCACATCGCAACAGTGAAGGGAGCGTTGTGTTTACTAAAGATTTCTTTGCACAACACCTAACGTGGTGAGATCCGGGTTGGGGGTAAAAATTACATCGATTCTTTCAGAAATATCCTTCAGTTTATTTATTGTAACATTTAATGTTTCAATTCCATCTTTTAGTTGCATTGTTTGTGATTCAAGACATTTTATATCACGTAAGAAAGATTTAAATTTGCCAATGCTTTGTGTATTACATACAGTAACTCTCCCTAAATTGTCTGCGTAAAATGAAGAGGCTTCTAACCACGTCCCCCAACTTGTTACGGCCGGAGACGGAGGTAAGGAAAGCGCTGGCTATTTGTCTTAAGTAACTTGTAGGTGCCTTCAAGAAAACTTTCTTGGTGCGGTTAATTAATTTGGACATTTGAAAATTACTTTCCAATAAATTTCGCAACATGGAGAGCGTGGCCAGTGCATGAAATATGCAGCATATTTTTGAAAATGTTTTTAAGGAATTTTCCAGTTTTAAGCACATAAGCTCACAAAGAGCAAAGATCTTCCGTTTTCTTACATCTTAGAAATATTTATCAATGCAGCTGTCAATTTTACTTGTATTAAACGTGGACGTGATCTATGGTTTGCCTTAACACATCCATAATTCCATCTGCACTCAATTATTGTAATTGCCTTATACATTGGTTTTTAATTTTGTTTGCTTTTGTGTATATTTTTTGGAAAAGTATTCTCGTGACGTTGATTAGTCGGGTATTAGTAACCCGTATATTTTACCAGAAAATGTTTAAATAAAACATTAAAATAAATAATAAAATAAAACATAAAAATGTTCATTAGAGACGATGAACATAGGCCTTTTGGTCCGTAAATCGAGATTTTTTGGAGAGAACAAATTGCTCCATATACAACTATACGTATTAGGCACCCTCAATTTTTCTTCGGATGGTATAAACATAAATTATGTATCAATAAAACGACAAGGTAGATATACCATACAGGATATTTTATTAATATTTTCAATATTTTGTTAGTCTATCAGCTCCTTTTATTAGAGATTTTACACGTTTTGGCACTACTAATTGATTTGCAGCGTACATCGCTGGAAATTGAGATCCATTCGTTGAGGATTTTTTGGAGAAGCTGTTATTTTGACTCACACTGACGTTTTGCAATGTTTTCCTTCAGAATATACCACAAATTTTCTATTGATAATAAGCCCGGGGACTGTGCCGGCCAATCCGACAATCAATGTGCTTAACAGCAGCTTTGAAATTACTTGGGCTATCTAAAAGCTAATAAAATTGAAAATGACGATTTATGTGGATCCATTTCGCGCAATATTTTTTTGCGATCAGTTGTTTCATTCGCTCAGAAGCCCACTTTTTTATTTTTCAGTTCAGCCATAATTTTATTTTCTAAATGTACACGCACAGATAGTAATAAAACAGAACGCAGAGTACTCCGCTGCTACTATTACGTACGCTTCAAACGGCAGCGAACTAGATACTGACTAGCGTTTCGCATGGGCATTCGTTAGCTGCGGCAATGATGCGCCCCTGAATTTACCTACTCCAGTTATAAGCATGGCTATTGTTCATGTCACTCAGATGACATGTGATTTGATTTAATATGAATCATTTCAGAGACTAAACATTGTTTAAGATGCTGTTTAATGTTTAGGATCTCGGAATTAGAAAAATAGATTTTGTGATCGACAACTCATCGGCATATCAGCTAATTACAAGCTATTTAATCTTGCAGTTGTTTCAATCCTTTTTCAAGATTCTGCGAACTTTGACCGATGTAAGGGATTGAACATTTGTCGAAAAGCACTATACTCTATTGGTAGAAAAAGATCTGTAAATTTCCCGGGCTTTTAATCTAACATTTACAATTGTTTATTGCTTAATAAATACAAAAGTTACTATCGAAAGGTCGCATGTTGAACTAATTCCATATTTAGACCGAGTGCTCAAAGATTGGCCGCTTTATTACTTTTGATCCTAAAATTTCGTTAAAGATCATCTGGAACTATGACATACACATGCACTATAATTACCTGCGTGGCTCTACATTAATTGTATCCTTCTAACAGCTCCTCTAAGGTAACACGTGTACAATTTTTAAACTCGTTTACACGTTTTCAACATATTTTTGTTTCTTTCATTTATTAAGCATTACATTACATAAATATATGTGCCTGTATAGTCTCCTGTATGTTCGGAAAGGATTGTGTCTGTATCTTATGAAAAAAACACCTTTTTACTATAATTTAAACCTTTTAAACTACTCAACGCAATAGTAATTTACTTAGATGCTCGCTCCACTTACAAAAAGAACACCGCCAAGCCGAAAATTCAGATTTCGATAAGAATAACAATTAGTTTCGGGCTAAATCAACCAACTTTGGGGTACAACAAATAAATTTTTTTTCCACGTGATTTTGAGGTGAATTTTATAATCTGATGAATTAATGTTAATTATTTATAAAAATAGTTTAGATAATCCTTATGTAGCGAAATTAGCAAGTTTTATTTTGTATCGCAGAAAAATAAAGTCTATATGCAAAAAAAAAAACAAAATTTCTCGAGTTTATTGGACCATATACCAATAGTAGCTTAATCAAAAGAGTTAACTTAGTCACACAAAGTACTTTTTTCTCTTGTAAATATACTATCTCCAACTGAATAGGATATTATCTCACAACACTTCCTGCTTTAAGTAAAAGATATGTCTTATGTCCTGTTCCAAAAATGTAGCCCTATTTCTGAATTAAACAATCATTATATTTCCACGATCCCATCTGTATAGGTTTATTCTGCAAGGAAAAGAGTAGGGGACCTAGAAAGAAAATCGATACATAAAGAATGTTGCGTAGAATTATCAGTAGTCGATTGCAAGAGGATATTGATCAACATTGATGTCGCTCCGATGGTGTACAAGGAATGCATCGCCGAGAAAAGGATGCAGCAGTCAATAGATTCGCGTAGCTTCGCGATGCAGAAGAACAGACAGAACAAGAATTCGTTAAGAAATATGTAACGATTTGAAATAAATACATCTTACAACCCGTGCCTATTATTTCACCACTGCGAACTCTCTAATTCGCCGTGTACGAACAGCTTCCTAATGATGTTTCTATTGAACTTTGGTGTCATTAAAGACAAAAAGAAATGTTTCAAAAGTACTCAGAACAAAATCAAGAGAACACAACGAATATTTCCGCACAGAAATGAGCAAGATTCAATTTTGCCAGATCGAAAACGCTTGAAGACAACATTACGGTTAAGCAAAATAGCCATTTACGATTTATCTTCAATCTTCATGTTTAAACGTACCGAGGATTCTATTCCCAGGCAATATAATAAATTTAATGTTAAATCCGCTAAGCTACACCCAAAGCTGCTTCGTTCTTTTGTACATCTGTTTCTATTTTCTTAATGTAGACAGACGTTATTAGATCCATCTCTTGCACAAGAAAACGCCTGGAATATCTTAAAATTAAAACAACTTCGAAGACTTTTATTAAAATTTATTCGTGTTAAATCACCTATAATATATATATATATATATTACAATCATTTTTTTTATTTAAAACAGATTCCCTATTCATTTGAATATTAGGTATATGTAACAAACGGTACAATAATACAAATATACAATTAACAAACTTCCTCCGAGAGTATTTTTCCAATATTGTTATCTCATAAGTAATTAATATAAATATTGTAAATACACGATAAAAACCTAAACACTAGCATAAAAAATTGACAACGTTTAGTTTACAACTAGTCGTATTTTTTTTTTCTTTTTTATATCTGGTATTATTAAAATATCGTTAAGATTATTATTTTTGTATATTACTTTTTTTTTTATTAATTTTGATTAAAACGACACGTTTTATAAATAGAAAACCTAGTATCTACATGCCTACCGACAAAATCTTTAATATAAAAGAAATGTTCTAGTTTGATCAAATGTTGAGTTCCGCCGACCAATCTTATTAATCTTATTAAAAATAACAAGCATCTTGCCAACCCATGTCATGTATACCCGTGTCGTTTGAATAGTTTGCAACACGTACTCATATTACATTAACCCCCTGCCGCACTATGAATGAGCTTGGCATTAGCTCGAGATTGATCAGACCATCTTAATGACATCACGTTTGAAATAAAGACGTAGGCTTCCTCGGTCAGAGTGAATTAAAACGAAACGTGATCCAGCTTCGGACCGTATTATGTCGTTTTTCGTTAAATGAAAACTCGTACGTTTCGCCCACAGTCGTATAGAGCTTCTTCAGCAGAGTGATAGGCAACAGTTAACACGGTAATTCAACGTACACACCACGCCAGAGGCGAAAATCAACTGCAGGAAACAAGAGGAGTAAGCGCTTTTATACCGGCGATTAGAGATAGCCTCTCGCTGATTGATTGGCCTAGTACTAACTATTACCTACGACTTTCTCTCCCCTGAAGAAGCTCCATATGATTATGGGCGAAACGTTGAGTTTTTATTTAACAAAAAACCACAAGACATGGTCCAAATCCGGAACACGTTTAGTTTTAAATCACATTTGTGGTTTGATCAAATTCTCTAGTTTCTCATTTCCCATTGGGCAAACTGTAAACGTAACAAAAAGGGCAAACTTTATTCCAATTCAAACTTTAATTTGATAAGTTCACAATCCTAAGCTTTTATAATTTGCTTAAGTTAGAGTTAAAAACAAAAATACAGTTTTGTAACTTTCACGAGCTTACTGTACTCATGGTACCTTTGGCCAAATATTTTTTCATTTTCAACCAAAGAAAGTATTAAATCAAAGCATAGTAAGTCTAAATTCACCTCAAGTTTCTACTGCGAGGAGCATTTGGAAGAGCGTGCCTAGCATGTGGATGATATTTATGCACCTAATAATGCCATAAAACAAGTTTTCAGTATTAATTAATGAAAACGACACGAATACCTAACAATGCAATAATGAAAAAGATGCAATATGGCTTGTCTACAGACGAAATCAAAAGATTGGCGTATAACTATGCACAAGTAAATCGAATTAATATTCCCGATTCTTGGACCCTTAACCAAAAAGTCTGGTTGGTCATCTTTACTAGTCTAACAGGATCAGCCACCTTGAGTACCAAAAACATAAACTTTGTTGCAAAAAATATACAAAAAAAAAAGAAAAAAGAAATGCAGATGATAGCTCACAAAATGTTGTTTGGGAAAAACAGAGAAGCGAAGAAGCAATTACCGGAAAAAGTAAAAATAGATCGAATTGTTAAGTTGAAAATAATTACGAAATTTCTTTGCTACAAAAGTTGTTGAAGTGACGTACTTAAAAAAAGCTGCCAATCCACCAGAAGTAGTTATAATGATATGGTTATTTGGCGCCCTCAGATACGCACCAATACTGGATAATGCAACTACGATCTTACTCTTATTCATGTTCAAAAAATGATCTATGTACATAAAAACAATAAACCTAAGCTCAATGTTTAACAAAATTAATATAAATATCACTAGAATAGTTTGATCGATTTGGTTCGTAGTGGTAGGGAATTAAGTCTTTTGTGAGATGAAAGCTATTTTCAAAACATCATATAATTCTCGCCACATTGCAACTTATATCATAATTGTCAGCGATAAAAATGTTAATAAACATCGAAGGCTCCCAACTGTTATTAGAAGAACGATATTCAATCAAACTAATGGTACTTTATGCAATATATTCATAAAGCAACGCACAATTTTACTTTCGATTTAACAAGCACATTTTCTGAAATCTTTCAAGCATTAAGCAATAACTAGAAATTCCATTTCTCGATTCTCCATTAAAAGTTATGATGAAAAGCTATTAGAAACGATGTTAAAATTTATACAAAATGAGAGTTCTATTACTGCTTTATGGAACAGTCTAACAAATGTTTTGGAATTTGTTAAAAAAAAATCATTAACTAAACAGATATGTATATAAATCAACAAAAGAGTTGTTATTGGTCAGATGAATAACATTAGACATGATACATGACCATTGGACGCAGGAATAACCAAGGAGATTTAATGTATAAGAAACAGAAACATTAGATCATTGTTTTAAACCTAAGCAGCGGGGTCTTTCGAATGTTTTTTTTGTTTGTTTTTAAGTTCTTCGTCACTCAACCACTATAAGCTTTATTATAAGCTTTTATTGAGTATGCGTAGCGGTGGCGTCAATTTCTGTTCGTGCCGATATTACCATTTTTGGCCCCGAAATAAGAACTAAAAATCAACATACGAGATTAGTACTTATTTTGGAAATAACGCATTTCTCCAAAGTTTACTAGAACGGCAATCATAAGGCGACATACTCGGAGGTACTTCAGACAGTCTCGCGGTGAACATATCATATTTTCACACTAGATTTTTTTTCAATACTCAACGGTTTATCTTTCAGCTCGTGTAGTCCACCCGTCATTTACGATAGTTCGTTATTCCCTAATTCAGGCCATTTTTTAAAGTGAATGAAGAGGAAGGTTGATTTTGTATGAAATGCAAATCTCACTAATGTTGATTGAAATTATTATTTGCGAACTCTACATAAACCACTCAATTACATTATATTATACAGGGTACAAATAATATTTTTAACATCCATTTAGGTACATGAAATTGATAAAAAATTCTATTAAATACGATAAGCACGAATGTTTTAAAATTACGCCAATCAACGCGTTAAGATTTAAAATCCCTGAATTTTAAATAGAAGCTGTTTGTTCAGCTAAAAATGACTTTATGCCTTGCTTTATGAATATTAAAAAAATGGCATGGCACAAGAACGAATGTTCTAAAACTAAGAATATCCGAAGGTTAATTATGCTGTTATGTATAACTCATCTGGGTACATTATTACGTGGGGCAGACTGAAAACATACGCATCCTTTTTCTTATCATATAAAGACACATATACACAGGACACAGGCTTTGCTTTTTAATTAAAAATCAATTACTTACGTTATCTTTAAAGCATAAGTTTGATAAAAAAAATTTATGTAATTTATACTACCTAAAACATAAGACGTTTCATTCTATTAACTTACGAGATGTATCGAATTTAGACATAAAGATGATTCTTTATTTTAAGTAATTAAAACAATTTCACTGCTGGATATACAGTCCAGGAACATAAGCGCAAGCACGGCAAGCCGAACCCAACATTTAAAAAATTCTGTGCATTTTCCGACAGGATTCCATCGAATTGAGGATTCTAGACCGAGACAGATAGACAGATCCTGGGTTAAAGAAAAAGAAAGACGTATAGAATGTAAGTAAAAGCTACTGGCATTGTATATAAAGATATTCTCGCGTACAAAACATCGTTATCAGCCACCGATTTAACGACGACAAATTAAAAAAATTGATGATAAATCTTTCTACAGATGAACTATTTAAGCTTACAATGACCGTAATTTGTCCTTAATTATATTGCCATTTTACTTTTTATTACGTCTCTCGTCCACTGAAACGTATACTTTACACGTGCAAATCAACACCGGACATTTTAAAGCTAATTTAGTACCGTGAAATGGGATCAGCGTTTATGATGATATTCGAAACTTTGCAATAATTGGAACTATCAAGGCTGCTCTAATTTACGGTTGGGAGATATGAAAGACAAAAGGATTTCGTAACATTCGGAACAACAATAGGAGCGATCATAAATCATAGTTAGAATTTATAAACCGTAGACGCATGTTAAAAATACGAAAACCATGACTTACGAACAATACTGCCAAAGACAAAAACACTGTTAACAACAGGAGAATGAGCATTCGAAAGGCTACGAAAAGGCTACACCAACCGCAGATGTGGAAAATACATTGGTCGGGAAGTTACAAATATGGGCCGAGTGAGGTTACGCATTAGATATCTATAGATTAAAGCTTATTTTGAAATCAAATTTAGATAAGCAAGGCAGTATTATTACAAAAAATAAAGATAATCTGCCAGGGCGAAATGGGCGATTGTAGTTCCTTAAAGGACAGTATAATGATAATAATGAACAGTTGGCAATAAGGATGCGATAATGAGGAAGCATATCGCCAGAGATTACTAACGAATATTTTGACTTGTACATTATTAATTATGATGGAACCAATCTATGTAACGATCCAGGAAGACAAAATAAGAATTATAACGAAACGAAGGGTTAATTACCCGGAACGCGCCATTAATCAAGCGAAAACGACCGTATCTATTATATTTCCAGCACCAGAGGGTGGTAAAATAAGAATCATTAGGTGAAAAAGGCAATAAGTTTTGTATTACTATGATGTGCTCTTGACTATTGTAAAAGTAAACAATAAATAATAATATACACCTTCGGTAAGAAATAAAACAGCGCTGAAGGTTAAGAAGAAAGTATCTCGGATAACTTTGAAAATGAAGCTCCAGAGCAGCCCAGGGGCGGATTGTGCGCAAGTTTATAGAATTGGCAGAACATTGGCAGGAATGTTTTTGTTACTAACGGAAATGCGAATGTAAATCGTAGAAATTGACTGCTTCTGCATGCCACAGATCAAAACAGGTGAGACAAGAAAAACACGGAATTATTCTGATTAAGCGACTTGTAAAGTTAGCGAAAATGAATGTAAAGAAAACTAGAAATTCTAATGAATATATTTGGACGTATCTCGAAATAAAGAACTTTTCCCTAATTTATACAGATCATATTTCAAAGGAAGCCTTAAGCTTTTATATTATTTTATCTTTTTTAATTAAATTTACAGAAGAAATAGAATGTACGTTTATTTCTTTATATTGCTTTGTATATTATTGTTCCATCATATTTAGATGTAAAAGAATGTATTTTATGGGTTTTGAAATAACTACACATTAAGTGATAGGATTATTCGCGTAAAAGTGATCCTGTTGACCCCATTTTACGGTATGTCGTTAAAGAATTTGGACTGCTTAGCTGATTTTTTTTAAGCTTATATAAGACGAATCGATTTAAGTAGAGCAAAGTGTATCAGTAGGAAAATAAATATTCATATATAAAGTTAATAGAATACCTCATCTATTTCAAAATAGAGATATTTGATCGAGAAGCACCGCCTTAATCTTAAAAATGCGTGCCGCAGATGCTCAAAATTAGTATCGTAAAGCGAAACTCTTAAAAGAGTCGATTACCACCAATATAACGCATGTATAAAAATATTTCTCGTTCGTTAAAAAGTATCTTTTCTTCGATCTTAGTGCCCTTACAATGTATACAAAAGAAAATAATACACTAAGTAACTTCACTTTTAAAATGCAGCAGTAAACGTTACCCAGTATATTATTTTTTTATTAAAAAGCTTTATTATTAACGCTTAACGTCTAAGTTCAATATGAGCTCACTTCATCATATATACAAACATTTCTGTTTTTGCAGTACAAATATGAAAACAATAGCCAAACTACGATATTTAGGTGGATGGAGCTGAATACGCAAAAGTAGTACAAGCTTCTTTCTTACAGATCGAAGATAAATAATAAAAATAAGTGCAGTGACATCGAAAATGATGATTTAGTTAGAATATTTGCTTCGCGTTCTCTCCCATATTTCTATTCTTCTGTTTGATGCAAAGTAGCACTCAACCATCTATCATCATTATCTCACTAAACATATTCATTTTATTTACAAGAAATAGGTAAATATATACTCTAATGATATAAAGGTGTCGCAACTTTCTAGAAAAGTAAAATTGCGTCTAGTGTGCAAACAATCGAAACTTAAAATATTCATATAAAACATAATAGACGTAGATACATTCAACAATATTGTCGTGAGATCGATATGCAGCGAGTAAAGCGACTAGTTTGTGTCCTCAATAATCCAGATGTTGAAGTATTTAGTTCGTTCAAAAGATCCAAAAATACTATTTGGTCCAAATTGTGTTAAAGAGTAAATTTTCTCAAATTCAAACGCCGGAAGCTTATGGACAAGTTCACGTAGAGAAAATGCAAATTTTTTTTGTGGTGGCGGTTCAACTATATATATAAGCTTTATATATAAGCTTTAAAATTAAAAACATTGGTTTAGGATACGTACTTTCAAGTGAAAAAAATAGATCGTTCCAATATTTTGGAAGACATGTAACGCAATACAGCATATCAATTAAAACAGCGGCAAAGTTCAATATTAAAAAAAAATCAGTATTACACAAAAGATTAGTGGATGTCTTAAGTCAAATATACGCCTAAATGAAAATACTGGTATTGTAAAGGAAAAGATGTAGCGAGAAATAAGTCCAAAGATCGTCAGGTTTAGGTCGCTGAAGAAAAACTAGTCAAATACACCTATGTTCAGACAATACACGTTAAAACTTGAAACGTATCCATCCGGCTGGAAGCATAGTGAAGTGGTTGGTGTTGGTTGAAGCAGCATTTGGACCTCGCAGAAACAAGAGAACATCGGCATAGTCAAAGCAACAGCTTCTAATCGAACCAATGTGAAAGAATTGTTTGATAATTACGATTGTACAATGCAACGTTACCATTTTCAGCCAAAACGTATTCAAAATGGTGTTGAGATTGGAATAGCTACAGTGATGTCTTGGCCAAAAATCATTACTGGGACGGAGCGTAAATAGGTAGGGCATTGTGTAGCATAATACTTGCTGTAAAAAGCATGGTACTTCCCGCATCAGCGCTGCCAAAGTAATGCATCGAAATTGCTTCTTTTTAGAAGCTTTTAGAAGGTCAGAATTGACGTCAGCACCACTATTTGCCGATGTCCTAAAGCACATTCAAAAGCACACTCGTTGTACTTATGTTAACGAATAAAAATGTGAACCACGTTTGAATTTGAACTTGTATCATGTGCTAAATACGTAGGAATAGTGGGAGTAGTCTGCAACCTCTGGATGTTAGTATACGCTATATTTTTAAAACAGCGATTTACTTTTAGTCAAGTTTGGCGTTCAATACTGAACATTTCGTATATTTCGAAAATGTATTTTTATGGATATTTCAAAATCTATTAGATACATGAAACCTATATTATACTGATGCATTAAACTGAACTAAACTGATACATTTGAATTTAAAATAACAAAGTAGGCGCCTTACCTGCTAGCGACATCCGATACATAAGGAAATATTTTTAAAGGATACTATATAGTGTGTACTATGTTATCACTTGGTACCATTTATACATGTCGAATTCTACAATTCCGTAAGATTGGGACACCTTATCTATAGTTTTAGTTAATAGAACTGTATATAAAAATAAAGACATCTAAAGTTCATCAGCAACTAACATAATAAAAGATTCCATTCATTATCAACACAATTAATAAATTATATTAAAATCAGTCAATTATTGTAATTAATATAATTCATACACAAATACCAATTCATTAGGAGTATGTCTGTAAAATTATTTTGGCACGGGGATACATATTTGTAAAAAAAAATTGTTTACAAAAAAAATGTACCATAAACCATCATTGTTCGTTTCTAGTAGAAATCAAGTATCATACAGTATAGTATCTTAGTATCTTTTATAACAAGATTTTAACAATGTGGATGTTCTTTTAAAATACAAAATTTCTATATGAAATAGATATACATATAATGTGCAATTAATATTATTAATGAATTATTAATACGTATTAAGAGAAAGTCTTTACATTCGATTAGAATCATTAATCAATACACAAATGTATTTCGCTAAAATAAGTTAGTTGGTTAATGACTACAATCATAAATGTTAAAACCCAATTCACAATTAAAAAAAATACAATTAGCTTACTATTTCCTATACAAACAAACAAGTGTCTTAATTATTTCAAGGTACTATTATGTTATTTAGCAATCATCTTAGAAATTATAGCCGATTCCTTTTATGCAGAAAGCGCCGATTATCTAAATATCAATCACTGGAATTACGCGACCTTTCCTTTCTGTATTGCATTATTTATAGCAATCATACTACTGCTTACTTACGCCCGTTTATTTCGGATAAATGACGCTCTCTGTAATGATGTAATGATACTTACACAAAAGGATAGGAAATGAATTAAGAAAATTATGATTCTTAAAGTCTCTCTGTTTTTTTTTTCCTTTTTTTATTCTAAAAAATTTTAAATCTACGAACTTGGATGTGGACGATAACGTTCGATGTTTCTTTATAAATCGCGAAAATATTTTTGTATATTCGTATAAAAAAAATACTTTCCCAAGCTGTGCATTCTTGCATGAAATACTATAAACATGTTTTCGAAAAATATATTTTATTTCTCCTGGTGTGAAAACCACTAATCGATCCCTGTTACAAAAGTGCGGCATCGTAACTTAATCACGGAGAGTGTAAAGAGTGTCTTAATTAAATACTCTCGACACAACGTCTTGTTTTCCAACACAATAACGCTAACGGGCATCACTGCAAAATTCGTAAAAAATAACTCAAAGCTCAACACTTTCAAACGATAACGTAGCCTGCTCAAAACTTGGTTTCTATAAACTAGAAAAAAGCTAAATGTATACAATGCTCCACTAACGATAATAAATTACTTGTGGTAAAGGGTATAAGAACAATAGTATTTCATTATTCCACAATACTGCAAAAGTTCTACCTAAACGCGTCCAAACTACTTTCAAAACAAAGGATTTTCGACAAAATATATTATTGTAATGAAAAATATTGATACTTAAAATGCTAAGCAATCTCTGGGAAATGCATCCATTTGAATGATCCTCGAATCCCCCCTTAAGATTAATTAATATCTCTTTTCACAAATTCGGTAATAAGCGAGATCTACAGTGCCCAGTTAACTTGTCGCCAAATTAAATGTGGGAACCAACTTGAAAATAGAATTATGTACAAATTTCTTAAATTTTATACAATGTAACTTATTGGTTACCGTACCACCAATACCTACCTACAGGTAAAGTAGACAAACATTTTACAATTTTCCCAAATCTACAATGTAAGAAATTAAACCATCGTAAGAGTAAGTAGGCAGAATATGCAAAAATATTTTCGCGTCGTTTTTAGATGAAGAAACAATAATTCCAGACATAAAGTTATCAGTACACTATTGTTATTAACGTGTTTGTAACATTGATCACTGGTTTCACATAAAACAAAAATAGTACTAATAACTTTAAATAGCCTGTATATAAAATGCAAGACAATATATTATCCTTTACAACATCTGCATTAACCGTTAAAAATAATAATAATAAAACTAAGGAAAAGTTGATGTCTTTTTTAATGGTTTCCTTGGTTTCATAATGGATGAACTGAAAATTACACAAATAAAACCTAGACTACGTATTCTTCAAAATACGCGCAATTGATATGTACTTGCTTATTGCATCTTTCACCCTTTCAACGATTATTTCATTGTATCAAAAAATTATCCTTATCCACTATTATATAAAAGGAAATATCTTCACAAAAGGTATTGTACTTATTTTAGAGAACTCAATTGTCCGTGTTACGTTAGAAAATCGACGACATGATCAAAATGTTATTAAACTACATATTTTAACAAAAAAAAAATGGAATAACCGGTTATAATGAACAAATTCGCGTTTTGATGTTTTACGAAATGACACAACCGGATCCTTCGGATGTTGCATTATTATTATTCCCTATCGTTTCCGTTGCTTCTTTTATTGTACCGGTCGTACCGGTACTACTGATTTCGCTAAGTCTCTCCTTCGTTGCGTGGCTGCTGCTCACGCTCGATAACCTGTCCTTATTCGATCCGCACTGACTAGTCGCGTCCACGGTCGAGCTCACTTTACGGATACGACTGGCTGCGTTGTTGATTGATACCTTGCTCAGAGTGGCGGAGACGGCCTGCTGATGTTCCAGAATCTGCTGGTTCTGGATTTTCGTGGCGAGGATTGTTGCTAGGACGGAGATTTGATTCTGTATTGCTAACATGAAAGTCTTATAACCCAGGCTGTGAGACAACAACACTTATGTATGAAATCAAGTCTAGCAGAGTGATATAATTGATGTATTGTATATTTGCAACGCAAATTAATTTATTTGTAGCAGCATCTCACCATTCTGTATTCGTCCAGTAATACAATATATGCAAGCCTTGCTTAAGTCTACTGACGGATTCGATGGTTTGATCTGCGGATTTTGCCGCATTAACAGTTCTTAGCACAGCCATAGCGTCCCGAAGCAAGACGGAAATTAGCAGTGACCATTCTAAACAGCTGGCTTCCATAAATAATTGCAATAAATACCTAAAAATCCCTCCAATTACAAAAATCAATCAATAACGGAGATATTTTCTACCTTAGCTGTATTTCTGCCCTCTGTGATCCTTTACTTCCACTAGAAGATAGTTGCTCAAGTAATTGAGATGATGGTACCTCCCAATTTTCACTGCCATATTGGGTGCTAACCAGGTCATCTTTATCTTCCCCCCACACCGAACTATTCACGCTCATCATCGATTCGTCGACCATATTCGCGCTTATCTGCGTCTCTAGCAGACCAAACGCACCACCCACATTAGATGATATCTTCCGCTTAGCAGCTGAAGGAAGTTTCTCTTCATACAAATTTATTTTCTTATCGTAAGGATGCTTCAAATTGAAAAACACATCATCTTGGCTGTTTTCTTCGCTCTGTTCGATATCTGTCTCGCCACTCATGTCAGTTCCATCAATTTGACTTGACAGTTCAAGAGTATTATGGGGTGTAATAAGCCCGGATAAGGGAAGTCCCGGAAAACTAGTGTAGCCACTGTCGCCGACCCTACTTGCACTTCTGTTGAGTACTGTTCCTGTTTCAATATGCATTTCTTTGATCTTGTCCTCGATGCTCGTAACTGGGCTTAATGGCGGAGACGCACCTACGGCATGAATAAGAAAATATTGAAGAATATTTTCATGCTTCGTTTTGATACCTGATAACGCTTTGCTTGGAATTTCTAAGAGAATAGGATATGGCCATCGGAAATCCTCGTGTAGTTGTTTCAAAGCAGTTACGAAATCGTCCACTCTCGCTACTCTATCTCTTTCTTTAGCCAACCAAGTAACTAGATGAAAGTCTAAATGAGCAGCAAAGTATCCTAAATCTGTTAACCTATGGGAAGATAACAGTCTCCTAGCATGTCGTTGTAGGATCACATCAATGAAAAATTCCTCTGCTGTATTATTTGAAGATTCCCTATACATCATCAATATAATAATTTAAAAATGCCTTATTCAACGGCAATTACCTATTATTATCACTTTTTTGAGTATTAGCATTAGTTAGCGGAACTGACTTTTTCCTTCCAACGATTGGCGATTCCACAACTGGAGCGCTTGAGCTCAATTTGGAATCGGGCAGTTTAGGCGTCATAGTTGTACTGTAGCTCCTAACTCGTTGCACGTTACCCAGTACAAGAGATATATCTTCCGCATTTGGACTTACTGGTGGTGTCTGCTGAGTCATTCCCAATTTGCTCGTTAAAACAAAAGACGTTCGTGGAGATTCCACATCATTTGGATCTAAAATATTAGAAACTTTATACATACATACATATAAATTTGTGTTAAATCTTCAGGTACAATAGTAGTTCTTTGATATCAATAACAGAAAAAATGAGAACAATCTATAGCGATAGATAATAATAATATGGAGTAACAGTTTAACTCCATCCGGTAAAGCACCACCGTTTCAAGACTCATTGCCGGAGTTGTGCAACAGTTTAATTAAACAGTGAAAGTTCAATTACAGATTTACAGGGCGAGGTATGCCAAGCCGACTGTATGATGCGGACAAGGTCGACAATACTAACCGGAACAGATTCGGAAAAGACCAGAATAAAGGAAGAGGATGGTATTAAGGTCGCCTCATCTTGTATATTGGGTTGGCAGCAACCACATAACAAAATTATATTTAAATGATTTTTGAATAAGATACAAGTAATTACTTATTTATGTACACTACCATGCTGCACCTTTTAAAAAAGAAAATGAGACGCAAACGTTGTAACAAAAATATTCGCTAGGTCTAACTTTAATAGAAGCTATTCTGTAAAGTTGCAAGCAATAACACTCTTTATGGGTTTTTCCATTTTTCCTTTTTTTTTTAGGTTTATGAGAATCTATCTTAATTGAACCTAATGTACCTATGGCTCTTAAAAATCTAACCAAATCCTTAGCTAACTCCCACTGTGACTGTTCCAAAGCAGTATCTAATAACAAAGTGGCATATTGTCGACTGACCGAGGAAGTCTCCAAATTCTACAAATATAAAACAAGTAAATAATCAGCAACATCGGTAACTCTTAAAATCAACATACTTGTAAGATAATTAAATATGAGGCAGCCGTATCCAATTGTTTCTTTTCCATGCATTCTTGAAATAGATCTTTGGGCTTTCCGGCTACTGAAAATAAATAAGGCCAGAGAGCTATTTCAGTTTTTCGGGCGCATTGGACTACAGTTTGCAAATAGACCGGAAACTCCATTATGAATTCTATGACACTAGGTAACTGGGCATCTGGTATTGGTTCTTTGCTGGTTGCTTCCTCTTCAAGCACCTTACAAACGATTAGAATTTAGAACCGTAGGAATATATTTTTAAAAATCATATTTTACTTCATGTAATAAAAGTTCTAGAGAATGGGGAAAGTATGGCAAATTGTTACAACTTCTAGCGATCTCCCAAGCGTGATATCCTAAGTTTCTTCTAATTAGTTGTCTTAGAATCTGGTGTAAATATACTTGACTCTGCAATCAAATGATGATAGTAAATTTATAAGGGTTGCACAAACTATACTCACAGTACGTTGTAAAATACTGAAAGGCAGTGAAAACGGAGAATTTGGATCTGTTGTGTATAGAACGGTATCATTTTCAGCACCCAATATAATAGCATCCTCAAAAAGAATAGCTAAAAGAAAAATGATTAGAAAAACAATGTATATTTTCATATACAAGCTATCATTTTCGCAAGCTCAGAAGACTGTGCTTTTGTATATTGTGATTTTTCAAAACGGCCTTTTCTTTCTTGTGAAATTTGATTGTATGCATGGCTTAAAATTACCTTGAAAGCTAGAGCACTGTACACTGTACAGCACAGAAAACCGTTCTCAAAATCTCCATTCATAAAGGAATACTCTTTCGAGACAATATACATTTACCTAGTGGGTATATTTTCAAATGGAATGGTAACATTATCCTCTTCGACATGAACGTGTGACTTTTGTCACCATCTCGTGGAAAAATCGGTAACCACACTCTCATTCCGTACGATCCGCAAAACAGCCACAGTGCTTCTGTTAAATGTACCTTGTCTGGTTTTCTCCTATTAGGCACCCAAACGTTCTCCACGTATCCGGCTAAAACAGTAGGCATGGAACATGTGTATCTATCGCCATTCGTTGATTCGCGTTGCACCATCAGTAATCTGCCGCTGATGTTGAAAACGATGCTTTCGGAGTTTACGTTTTGGCCTCTGACGTTTTCGGTCTTCAAAGAAGTAAGGGTTAT
Source organism: Oryctes rhinoceros (assembly GCA_020654165.1). Taxonomy (NCBI): domain Eukaryota; kingdom Metazoa; phylum Arthropoda; class Insecta; order Coleoptera; family Scarabaeidae; genus Oryctes; species Oryctes rhinoceros. Next base: position 104,658 of record JAIOKQ010000123.1, read on the forward strand.
AGAAACTATGCAGGCTGGGTGAATGCACATCGATGAAATGTCGACTATTTGAGTTTTGGTGATTTCTACGTTGCCAACTAAAAGAAATTTACTTTTAAATTAACTGCTTAATCGCTTTTACAAACTATATAAAACGACAATAATTTGCGTTTATACAAAGACATATAAATGATAATTACTTGTATCAACTTGATGCATATTCCATATTGTGACTTGGGCATCCGAACCAAAAGTGATCAACTGGTCTTGCAAACTATTGATGAGAAGAACAGGTGCAGCAACTCTGAGTATTTTCGCGAACTTATTATCTAATTTGCAGTCTTTTGAGTAGAATCGTATTTCGTCACCATTATCAGGTATACCATAACAGCCCATTACCACATAATCGCGCCACCACAACAGCCCGCCCGAGACTACAAAATCCTTCTCTTGGCTTTCGTTACCGAATAACTTCCATTTGCGAGTAACCATGGAATAATGAGCTACTCCAGTACGGCCCGCTATGGCTAGATGTTGGCCACTATTGTCTATGGCGGAATACTGTAACGAAGAAATACATCATATATTATTAACAAGATTAAACCAGTTAATATTGCATTTCAGCCGATTATCGAATTTCCTTCCTCATTGTTCTTACATTCGCCCAAATCACAGTCAAAGAGGAAATTCCATAATCAATTAAGACGCGTCAATACATAGGCGTAGATGGGTCTTTAAAGGTTAAAGACTGCGCATGAAGGAATACCAACAAGTACATCAGATAGACGAGTCAACCATAGTGCGCACATATATACGCATATAGGGAATCAAATACGCCTTCTTTGAGGAGGAATAATAAATACTATCCTAAGCAGCATCGCATTTCAGCGGTCGCGATAGGATGAAACGTTTCGAATTCGCGATTTGCTTCACATCAAAGTTCTACGCAGTTCGTCGTGCACTCAAAAAAAAATTAATTGCGGAACTGTCGCAGCTTAGAGGCCGACTACTCCGTTCGCCATTGGCGTACTTTCATTCCCATCAAATTGATTAATAAAAATCCGCAAACAAACTCGTTTAATCTGTACCGGTATCTCTTCAATTCATGCGGCAACGTTTCCATAAACTAATAATCTCAGTGGTAGAAACCCTGAGAGATGAAATGAGAAACTTACTCGAACTGGCCAATTTGTTGCTGTGTACGTGGACGGAACTGGGATGATTAGCCATTGTCTTCCTTCGGCTAACGTGCTTGAACTCAAAGAGAAAAAGGATTCGCTAAACACACCTTCATCTTTAGACGATCGATCGGAAAAGATTTTGATTAGGGTATCGGCAGAATTCACATACAATTTGTCTTCGCCTTGCAAATATAAATTGCTTTGTTGACTCTGAAAATGAAGTATGTTATATATGGGATATAAGCTAACTGCAATCTACAGAAATACCATGCAAGGATTTATCGTTAATGCGCTCTTTACGAAATCCAAACGTATTAAACTGGTTTCAAACGTTCTATTATCGTCGTTTTCGAGGGGATTACAATTTGAATCAGTTTTGTTAGTGTTGTTGCTTTGATTATACTCTTTTCTGACCATCCATAACTGGTAACCTTCTGTAGCCCATTCCTACAAACAAAGATTAAATTGCAGCTAACTTGAATAATATTGCAATCTTCATTATTACCATTGATACAACATGTAATGGATTGAAATTCATTAAATCAACATTCAACCCATAATCCCATCCCAACGAACAAGATAGTAGCGCTCCAAACGTTGACCACAGGCCGATACCACCTAGATCCCAACAAGCAACTAGCGCACAACCATCTGGAGTCCATTTAATTGAAGTAACCGATCCTGGACAACCCGGATAATCTTTACTGCTTAGCACACACTGATGGGAAACGACTAACCCACCAGTCGTCTCATCGACTTGATAGACTATACACTCCGAGCTGAAAATAGCAAATTTATATGCCTTGCGTGATAGTGTGACCTATGCATACTTAGCTCTTCCAAATGTTATTAATCTATATTTATGATTTACTGTGGCACATGTTGCGTCTTCAATACTTTGAGCCCATATTCCTTGAACTTGCTGCAAGAAAAATATGATTTTTTAAAACGGACATTGCTTTATTATATAAATTAACATTTTGAACATTGAAACAATATTAAATGAAAAAATATATAAGTAACAGTAACTTTCGCTTAACAATTTTAACAACGTGAACATTCAACAACCATAAAATTCCAATTCTTCTACGATGTCAACATTTTCACACTTTCCAATCAGTATAAGTACAAAACATGTATATCCTAAATTTTCGCTCAAATCAATTAACTAAAAGGATGTGAATAACGAGTTGATTTAAATGACTGACGATACGATGAATTTCCCGCCTTGCCAAGTCCTTATCAGATGGTTGGACCTCTTATCAGTAGCGTCCCAAAAACATTTTAAGTGGATGATTAAATATTAATAATAAACCATCAAAAAATCGCTTTTATGTTGTATATATTATTTTGTAAATTTTAATACAATAAAGCAACTACACACTGTTCGGTATGGTGTATATTCAAAGCGACCACCTTTAAATACCAAACATGAACTAATTCCTCCCTTAACATTGCCAAATAGCCGCTGTAAGTGGTTTTAGTTGATAGTAAATTTGTTGCTCTATGGCTGGTTGCAGTTCTTCCAAATAATGAAGTTGACTTTGATCAATGTTATTTGTTTAAATACCCAAACAGGTAAAAAACTGGAATGTAGGTCAGATGACCGTGATGGCTAACGATCTACATTAATAGATGTCACTAAAATATTCTTCAAGATATGGCAATGCATCAAACACTATGTACGATATGAGAATATCACGATCATTTTCATGAAATTGTTGCATGCATGATTGCAATGATAAGCCCGTGGTTCGGCTTCATGATGAGGACCACGGCAATAATACGCCTTTATCACTTGATTTATATGATGAAAACGCAGTTGGACAATTAGTCATAAACCGTAAGTTTAAAAAGAATAGATTCCTAAAAAATTATTATTTTTTAAATCAAGTAGTACCATAGCTATCTTTACATGCTGTTCCAGAATTTGAAAATGTTTATAAAGGATGACGCTACTTGCCAAAGCAAAACAATTTTCTTCTAATTTCGCCGCTGCTCGTAGACTTTGATCGCATTACCTACAACTGAATTTACTAAAAGAAATAGGTTAAAGCAAAATATAACACTTTAAAGGTACTCAGGCCTGAATAAATCATAATATATGTTATTATGATTGTTATGAATGATTGACAATGTTAAATCGCGCAAGTTGTTCAAAGAATCGAAATTTATCAAGTAGTTGGCGATTGGGACTGCCGGTCAAAGTCGCGGATTTTGCAAGACCTGCCAATGGCCGTACTACGACCTGCATATGTACTGCAAAACTTTAACTGACGTCCTGAACAACTGCAGTGCCGAACTAGAGGTCAACTGCACGCGAAATACGGGTACTTGAAAATAAGACAATTCAGAACCTAAATGGCAGGAGTTCATGATCACTTGTTCTTAAGTGAGTATTATTTAATTTGTGGTCTTGGTTTTAAGGCTAGTTAAAGGGCGTTTGTAATAAATTGAATTGAAAGATCAAGTAACTAGGAGCATAGTCATACAAATGAAATAAGTGCACAATGGAAACAAGTTCAATAGGCTTGAGAATTATACCAATAGACTCCACTCCACTATTAAAACAGTTGAGTGCGGAGGTGAAAAGGACAGATATTTTGATAAAAGCAAAATATAATTTATATTAAAATATATCAAATGTTTTTAATTAATCTAATTTTTGTTCTGTAGTAGTTTTTTTTTTTGTAAAACTTAAGCATCTATTTTAGATGAATTTCTATGTAAATCACCCTGTAGAAGCTGCAGTAAAGCATTAGTTACTGCAACAATTAGTGGGAGAAAAAAGATACCCGAAGCAACATTCTTTGTACGTTTTAATAAATTTTTATAAAGCACAGAATATTCTGGAATTATAGTCTTTGCTTTAATCAGTATCCATGTACACATACAATGAAACTCCAACAATATTTTCATATGCGCTGCTATTATTTAACACACAACCATATGTCCAAAAAAAAAACAATTTTACTTACATTAGGATCAAATCTTAATGAAGACGCTGTTAAAAATGCTGCTCTCCCATCATTTAAAACTATAGCAAATCCTCCAATAAGAGGGGAGTATTCGATATCTACTATATAAGTATTTTCTTCAACAATTGGCACAGCTTAAATTAGAAATATCAATAAAATAAATTAAAAATGTTTTTCCGAAATAAATTACCTTTAGAAACTTGTTGATTTATACAAAACGGGATCCTTCGTAAATCTAAATTATAATCTCTATTCTGAGTGCCATCCCATCGATACCGTAATACATGCCCTTGAGATGTCGCAACCATTATCTCGTTCATCGTTATGCAAACTATGCTGGTAATTTTTCCATCCCAAACTAAAACTTCATCGCCCTAAATCAACATAAAGAAATATCAATGAAAATCAAATGGAGAAAATGTTATATGTTTTCCCATATTTATATTAGGTAAGCAAGAGCAGTTACAGTTCATTAAACTTTTACTTTCACTTTTTCATATTCTAGAATTTAACTTACTGGTAACAAACTTAATGGAGGTATCGTTTCTTTAATAAATAACTCTGCACTGTCCCTTCTTAAATTTGAGTGCGGTGAATCCATTTGTATATAAAGACCCTTCTGATCGCTAACCACATCTACGTTGTAAAATAATAGATGCCCTTCTGTAGTCTAAAATATATTGATATAATTTGAAACATACTGACTTCTATTTGATCTCTCATACTTACCGCTACAACTAACATAGTAGAATCTGGCTTCCACTCCACCAACACATTGTAACCAATCTTTTCCAACGATTCTTTACTTCTGCGATGGAAAACAATAGGAACACATGGCTGTAATGTCATGCAAATTAACATCTAGTAAAGGAAAAAGAACAGCTTAATAGTCCTGTTAGCATACCTTACAATACCATATTGATAAGGCATCATCTGTTAATATTGCAAACAAAATCCTATCCCTGTTACTGGTGACCTGTTTTATTGATGTCCGTCCCCATTCGGGGATTTTAAGGACTTTTGGCCATCCAATGGGAAAATACATTTTACTTAATTGATAACTACTAAATTTCTATATACAACCACATAAACATTTTTAAAAATAAAAATATTTACACTACACCGTTCACATTTGACAACTAGTAAACCTCCATATTTGTGTTGCTGTCAAAACTCACTCCCACACCAGCCCATTCAGCCACCAGCGCTAGATTTTAGTCATATTCCAGCGATTCCTGCATGTTTTCGGTGAATGCCAAATGAACGTAACCGATAAGAATAAAAAAAATTAAATCGTTTCTAAGTTAATGCGAAATAAAAATAAACCGATAAATGACGGGCTCTATTAACTTTAATTGAATTACTTTAAATTATACAGTTTTTAATCGAATTATGTTCTTGACCTTCGCTAAAATTCCTATATACAGGTATGAGCGCTTCGAGATGGAATGCCTAGCATAAAGTGGATTAATATCTTTTCCTTTATATTCAAGCCTGTGATATTCGATTATAAAGTATTATTATGTTTATTTAAACTGAACCGACCTTGTACTATATTTATCTAGGGCGTAATTCATTTTACGACGTTCTCATTCCCTGGTTTTGTTTGAATTGGTTTGTTTTATTGAATGATTTCTATATTCTAATCATTTCATGAATATTATATTATTTATATATAATATTTCTAATCATTTGATGAAAATTCTGGATAATCTGCCTTTCTAGTTTACTTCCTACTTCATTGATAAAGGCTATTTATAAATCATTGAAGTTTTTGTATACGATGTGTATGCCAAAAATTTGTTAGGAGCAATACAATGTTGACAGATCTCCTAATCTTACAAAAGTTCTGATTTTCCCCCAAATTTTTGCTAATCCGCCATGGGCGTAGCTAGAATCCGATCAAGAAAAGGCCAATTGGGATTAACATTTTGGAGATTTTGTATGACCGGTAGTAAGATACGAAAGTGAAACTGTTACTGTAAAGAGATCTAAAGGAGAATCATGGCCCCTTTCTGTCTACGCACATGTAATCCGCTGCTGATTTTCATCATAAGACTTCGGATTTTTACCAAAATTGTTTATTTATTGTTAAAGAACAAGATATCATGTAGTGATGGGCGTGATAGTCAAAATTACTACTTTTTTGCAGCGACTCGTGTTTATTCGTCTCATAAAAATTGCTTCGTGTTACTTACCGGATTAATAATAATAGTAATAATAAAATGAACTCGAGATGACGAATATATGCGTATGGCTTTATAGTCGGCTTTGTACCATCACTCGTCAATCCATACATCCTTGTTGTGGTTTTAGTAATAATATTAAATCTTTACTTAAATCATTAGAATTATCGTATAGCCCAATATCATTCTTCTTTTCAGAGTGCCTACTTTGGTGGCACTTATATTAGGCTTGCAGAAACAAGTACAATTTTCATGCGCCTCAAGTAATTAACACAGACTAGACAGACTCGTGTTTTGTCGATTCTCGGAAAAACCTGTAGGGAACACGAACCCATTGGCATGAGACGAATAAACACGAGTCTGTCTAGTCCCTGTTAATTTCGTGCTGCGCATTTAAAGTGGCGAACTTTATCAATATTAAATATTACTTATTGCAAGTTGTTTTATTTTGTGTGTACTGGCACATTACTAATGCGAGTAATTTAAATGTTCTTACATTCCTCTTAATTCATCTGCTACTTTTATTTTTTAATTCAACGGCAATAAATATTTTTTTTTCAATTACTAATAAACTGAATTCGTTTTTACTACGTTCTCTCTTGATGTATGATTACTAAAGTATCTTTACACATAATTATTTCCAATTGTTTGAAAATTATATTTTAAGTTAACATTTTGTTAAAAATCGATAAAGAGGATCTGGTTGGATATTCTCTTGTTTAGCCGTCACTGATCATTAGAATTGGAATTTTTTGGAATGTCGCATTGGTGATTCCGGCAATAACGAACGTATTCATCAATGTTTTAACGTACAGGACGATCACGATACTCGCAACTCAACTCGAATCCGCCATTTTTAGTTGAGATGATAAAGAAGTTATAGATACCTCTTTTTCATAATATTTGTCACTTTCTCTCAAAAAGCATAACAAAAATTGGGGTTTAATCCAATGCAGTCTGGGGCCTTCAAAAAGAAATGAAAAATTGGGCAAAAAACTTTTAATATTAAGGTCATTTTAAGAGTTATGAAAAAACTCCAACCAAATACAATAATTTTGTATACTCTTTTTGGACTAGATTTCTTCATTTATTATATTGTAACAAAAAAATAATTGTAACGGAAATCATGAGAAAAACAAATCGGAATATTTTCTCCAGAAAATAGACCTATTTCGATTAAATGACCGCCACTGATTTGAAAATTTGCCTCATATTCCTACTGGTTCCATCTAACGGAATGTAACTGAACTACAATATCTTTAATGTTTAAAGTCGCAAAAATCATAAATAACACTGTATGAACAAATACAAATTTTATAGAATTAACATGAAATTTAATGTCTCTTAGTAAAATCTCAATTTTCTGAAAATGTAAATATTACTGTTTCCAAGATTTATTTCAGATTAGGATTATTCCCGTTACTTGCGAATTCATTGGTAAGATGGCGCGTTAATCAATTATCCATTGTTTTTGTATTACAGGAATTAAATAATTGCATAGCTATTTGAATTACATTCCTGCAAAAGTATCTTTGTATTATACTCTTTTTAAAGCACTACCCTCTAAAGTTTAAAAACAAGCCAAATATTGGTGTAAGTATTTTATTAGAGAATCTAATAAGTACAAGAACTTAAATCTGTAATTTGTAGGTTACTTTAACCGTTTTCCGCCAAATCTTTCAATTGAAAAAACGGGAGATATCCTCAGAATGCCCAAGAAAAATACTTCGAAAAAGAAGGATACTTCCCAAAATGCGTCTGCCCAAAAGGGCAATTCTCAATTAAGTGGTTCGAAAGAACAACAACCAAGCAGTTTACATAATCATTCAGTTCTTAATAATTCACATAAAAGAAAAGTAACAATACCACAGCGAAGGAAAGCCTGCACTCAGATGATAGTATTAGGAAAGAGATTTAAAATTAGTAATAAGATATTACGGGAGATACGCCTCTTCCAGACTACTACCAATCTTCTAATACCAAGACTTCCGTTTGCAAGATTGGTAAAAGAAATATTTTTGGATCATGGAGCACAAGATTTCAGAATACAAGCTGGGGCACTGCAAGCTCTTCAAGAATCAACGGAACTGTACCTAACGAATTTTTTCGAAGATAGCAATTTATGTGCAATGCACTGTAAAAGAGTAACTTTATTAACTCGTGACATGAAACTTGCAAAACAGATACGTAAAGAATGATTGTTTAAAACTTTCCATGTATGAGTTTTGCATTGTTTTGTATAAGACTAGTTCTTAAGTTCGCTTTATTGTTAAACCACTTTCTATCTCATATTATTTATAGCAAAGAGGACAAAATAAATAAATGGTCTATTTTGTATGTAAGATGTCATCATTGGACATTTTGTCTTTTCGTTTCCTGATTGATGTTCAAAATACTATGAAACCAATCACTAATATCCTGTTTTTAAGAAAAGGGTGGAGAGAAAACTCGACATATGTGCTTCTGTAGAACCAAATGAGTCGGACGCTAACCGTTAAGTTTCAGAACAAATAAATTGTAACTGAACAAAATTAAATAAATTTGTTGATGATATTGTTAAATATGATGAAAGGCTACTCGACGCGATACAATACGTTTTCTTAAAATAACTGAATAATATACGTATTTAAGAAGGAAACTGCGTATCGTGATGACCGCTTTATTAAAATATGTAGCCAATTTAATAAATAATCAAAATGTGCGTTTCTTCACCTTGCTCTCGCTAGATTGCCCTTAGTCCTCCCTTGCGTTTTATTTAGTCTGGCGAGCTTATCAGTAGAGATGACCAAGGCAGGTGAGATTATTACTTTTTTGCAGCGACTAGACAGATTCGTGTTTACTCGTCTCATAAGAAAGGGTTCGTGTTGTCTACTGATTTCCCCGAGAGTCGACAAAACATGAGCCCTTCTAGTTGCTCATTTCACCTGCCCTATCTTACTTATCAGTGTATGAACTTGCTTCCCACCTGACATTCCAATAAAACGCTTCGAATTTGGATTAAAGTTGCTAACACTATATCTGCCACTTGCGCCATTACGCCACTTTTAGCTGAGTTGCAAGCACGTAAACATAGCTGCTACAATTAATTCTCCCGCTAAGTGCGGGCGGCGTAATATAATTCGATTCCTTCAAGCAGAAGGGAATAATCCAGCTGAAATTCATTGAAGAATGAGCCGAGTATACAGCAAAAACTTTGTGGAAAATGAAGCTCTGCTTAAATGGTGTAAGATGTATAAAGAAGGCGAAGCTGATATATTCACGATATATTACGTACTACTATCATCAATTTATTTAAATATATCACACAATCGGCTAATTAAGTTTTAAGCCTCTTGACCTGCTCTAACCAGATTATCCGGCATCCATCTCTTGCATTTGTTTAGTATGAAACGTTTGCAGAGTGGTAAGTCGCAGCCCACTTAACATTCCAATAAGGGGTCTCGAATACATTAGAAATACAAATAGTTACTTGCCTTTGTGAAAATGGCTGCGGATGTCGTTTAATATCACATAATTGTCCTCGGAATTCTATTTTGCAATATATACACATCCCCAGTGTATTATTTTCTGAGTGATTTACGCCAGGATTTAAAGTGATGATAAACTACGATTAATTGTTCTTAACTTTAAGTTTCGAAAAAGAAATGGTAAACTATTAATTTTAATTAGTTCGATTCATATTCAAGCTCAAAAACTTAAAAATCAAAAAATTATGTTTAAACATTGAATCGATCAAACCGAGATTTTGAAATTTTAAAACAATAATCTAAATATATCTGCCCGCAATAACACAAAGAAAAACTACCCTGCTATACCAAGTACATGATAAAGCCGACTGGAATGATATGGCGCATTAAACTTTCGGCGTTGTTCAAATGGCTTAATCGGGCATCCTATTTCATAAATAATCCGACATATCTCTGATCTGGGAGAGTACCACCATGGATAGGAATGAAGTGCTACAATGTACGAAATAAAATAAAAGTTCGCGATTTCCTAAATGTAACTGGTACTAATCTTCAAGATGCGGTAACGCCTTAAGCTTGGATACATTGCTTCTTCGCAACGCAAGTTCGGCAACACGTACATGGGTTAACCGTTTCCGTAAATGTCATCGGCAATTATGGCGTTAGTGAATGGAATATTAATAATGCCCAACAATTTAATTTACCAAGGGCAATGATTTTCTAAGGTACATAGAGTATCCTAGGTAACATATACCGGTTGTTAACCAAAGAGAATATTTCATACGCGTACACCGTATGGTAGGCAGTAATACTTAATATCCCGACCCAAACAATCATTTTTTTTATTGGACACATCGCTATTGAATCAATTTTGGTTGACAACTATGGACATGGGAGTCATCACCGGTGTAAACTTAGCAGCCCAAAGTTAGCGGTACATCTTCCGGAAACACCCGAACGTTCATAGGCGTAGGTACTAACAAATTATAAAGAATTCGTATTCGAGCTAAAACGCCAGAAACAACTAGGTTCGTTTGCATTTCACGCCACTTCTCGGGGAAGCTAAGAACGAGATTACCCTCTAACACACCTATAAAAGCACATATTCGCATAAGTTGCTTATGCAAACAATTCGTACCATTACATTCGCAACGGTCAGTATTACTTTCAAATACCATAGGGACCGCAAACACTTCGATATTGCAAAGATTTCAATACTAGACATCGCAACCAACGGCAGAATCGCTTGCCGGCCGTTCGCGGGAGTGAAAACACCCCCAGAAGCACTAAAAAAATTCCTGCGTCTACCCACGATCGAGTATTACTTTCTAACCCCATACATATTACGAAGAATTCAATATTACACTCAGCAACCAATAACAGAATCCCTTCAGTTGTACGAAGTGTAACAACCCAAGGAATTTTTTTTAACTTGAAAAAGAACGTCCCCCCTACCTCCCTGCTCAAAATGAAAAGAAATAATGAAATGCCCTTATTTTTTTTTACTATTTCGTAATTTTAATTTTATCGTCTCGATTTGATTGTATTTTCTGTGTAAGTATAAAATTTAAGATTTTACACAATACGTACTAATTTTTGAAACGTATGAATAACTGAAAAAGTATTACCGTGGCCGTGTAAACACGGCAAAATATCGTTTTTCATTTACTTAACCGGGCCTTTAGACACAACCGCGAATAAGTAAGTTATCGGGAGATCAGGAAAGCACGGGGATATATTTCGGATACGATTTAACTAACTTCTAACAGATGGCGCCAATATAATTTAACAGATAATAAAAAAAAATTATTACCGAAATAAAAATAAATTGCAAACTAAATACGGCCAAATATAGTTTTTCATTTACTAAAGATCAACCTGGTAAATAAAATCACGAATAAGTCATTATTATTATATCAAATTATAAATTAAATAAGAAAATTATCCGGGAATATTTCGGACGGCCATCTGCTGGTAAAATGCCGAACTACAGTCGAATGTTCTCTGCCGGAATCGTGAATGGGCAAGTTATCAGGAGATCAGGAAATGATGGGGATATATATATATTACATTTGGCGGGCTACTATTAAAAATTCGATGATGTAATCGATGACGGCGCTATCTTCCGGAATTTCAACTAACAGATGGCGCCATTATTAATGAATAAAAACCCGGGAAAATATCCTTTTTCATTTACTTAACGATCCGGCAATTAATATTGCATTTGCGGAATGCCTAAACCGAAGAAAACATTTCATCTGGAGCCGCCACCAATATTACCCGATATAGAAGAACAGCTTCGAGATTACATTATATGCATACATGAATATGAACGTAACCTAGAATATTGGCCGCGAGATAAAGACATTACTGCAAGGGACAAAGGTTTCGTCAATATTTATTGTTTAGGTTTCAAGAGATCCCACCGCAGGGAAGATTTTAGAATTTGAATCCTAAAGAAATTCCTGTTGTAAGTGCTGGCGCCTTAAAGAAGAGGATTTGGTATCGGAACTTTTATCTGTAGCACCGGAACTTGATAATGGTTTATATTTTAAGTCGGATGGAGTTACAATAACTGACGAACCAGATGTTGTCGACTCGAGTTTTAATATTAATTCTATGGATACTGTTATTAGTATTATATATGATCTTGTTAATCAAGAAGAGAATATGTGTCGGGTAAGTTTTTATCTGATACGAATCTTAATTTTTCTTTACAAAATTGACATGTACGTTTATTTAGACATCCGGGGAAGCCCCAGTTGCGTAGCGAAAGGTCTAATCTACGAAAACGATGAATCTTTTATCACTGCCGAAGAAGAAGTCGTCCTTCCAAAAGAAGTACCGGTGTTAAAAATTACCGAACCCTCTCGTATGATCAGCGAAGACGCTCGATGGGCTGTAATGTTAGATCGCAGCAAGCCGGTTACCGATTTCCACGAACGTATCCCGGAGATGGCGCATCGTTACAAGTTTGAATCGGATACATTTCAAAAGCAAGCTACAATCTCCAATCGGAGAAACACAATCGTGTATTTGTAGCAGCACATACTTCTGCTGGAAAAACAGTCGTAGCCGAATATGCCATCGCTTTATCGTTGAAGCATATGACGAGAACAATTTACACATCCCCAATTAAAGCTGTGTCGAATCAAAAGTACCGCGACTTCAAACGTACCTTCAAGGATGTTGGGTTGATAACGGGTGACTTTCCAATTAACCGAACTGCTGGTTGTCTTATTACGATAATGGAAATTCTACGATCGATGTTGTTTAACGGCAGCGACGTTACTAGGGACTTGGAATTTGTGATATTCGATGAAGTTCATTATATCGACGATAAGGAAAGGGGTCACGTTTGGGAGCGAGTGTCGATTTTGTTACCGGCTCATGCAACTGTGGGTTCTTTTTAAGTGTTACCGTTCCTAACACGATCGAATTTGCGGATTGGTTAGGAAGAATGTATCAAAAGAAGGTCTACGTTGTAAGAACTTTGAAGAGACCAGTACGCTTGCAGCATTGTCTTTACACCGGCACTGGTGGTAGTACCCAAAATAACCGTCTTCTGGTATCGAACGAGACTAATACATGGGTACAAGAAGGGTAAGTCGTTTATTATTTTAATCCTACAATTTACTCTGCAGACATGTATCGAGTGTTTTACTAAGGTTGGCAATCGCTAATATCTTACCCCTGCTCGATTGGAAACCTACTTTTAGTCTCTCGATTGACAAACTCCACTATGGATTCTTCGCATATTTATAGCATTCCATTGTTTTGTTTGCAGTTACGAGAAAGCCAGTGCCTCTATTCCACCACCAGGACCTACAGCCATGCCAAAAAAGTTCGCCCCCCAAAGAAAAGAGCCTATGGTCGGCTCTAGTCGATCACCTAAAGAGGAATGATCTTCTCCCGGTAGTAGCTTTCACTTTTTCCCGCGCTAAATGCGATTCGAACGCTAGAAACTCGGGTAGCTTAGATCTAACGACGTCGAAGGAGAAATCGAAGATTCACGGTTTCTTCGAGGATTGCATTGAGAGTGTGAAAGAGCCCGATAGGCAGATTCCCCAAATCTTGATGACGCAAGAGATTCTAAAAAGGGGGATCGGCGTGCATCATAGTGGAGTACTTCCTATGATCGAAGAAATGGTAGAGATGCTCTTTCAAAGCGGTCTAGTAAAGGTTAGAATACGGGAAGCTGTATGTACTTTTTGCTACAGGAACTTTCGCGATGGACGTCAATATGCCTGCCAGAACTGTTATATTTGATTCGATCGCTAAACATGATGGAAAGGAGACCAGAAACCTTCTACCAGCTACCAGAATACATTCAAATGGCCGGTCGTGCAGGGCGTAGAGGTTCCGATAAGGAAGGCACTGTAATTATTCTACGCAAAGGGAAGATACCTTCCTCGCTGGAAATTGAGGATATGACGATTGGAAAGCCCGACCAATTAAAAAGTCAATTCCGATTGACGTACGGCATGATAAGTGTTAAAAAAATAAAATCCGAGTTATCTGATGTCAACACGCTTTCTATTTTTTAAATATGTTCTTAGCTTACTGCGCGTTGAACGGCTTTCCGTGGAAGTTTTCCACAATTTCTGCCTTCAGCTTGTCAAGTAATAACGCGTAGTATACCTACGTTAGTTGTTCTTTTTCGCTCTTTTCGGAACCGATTCATTCTTCACAGTCCATCGTCTCGACTGCGCCTTGTTTTCAGGAATGTGTTTCCAAGTATCATCTATCTTAATGAAGTTTAGTAAAATTTGTACCAAATCGCCTACTTTAATCTAAATACACACAAGGTTAGAAGCCGATACACCTCTTTAGACATTGTATTTTGTATTTTGTATAACATGTGTTTTAATATAAGAATGCATAATTTAATTTTAGCGTTGTTATTTGTACGTCCTAAGCTCTACTATTGTCTAGCACCGCCTGGTGAACTTTTCCGAGGTTATCGGTAGCGGTTGCATCTTTTGGCTGTACTGAACGTTCACAGTCAACCAAGCTGGTTAGGACCACGATCGAAATCACTTTCCTAACATTTCATCGTGACAGATTATGCTGTAGCGTAGCGTCTATCTCCGATCGAAGACGGAGTCTTTTTCACCGTTTGCAGACATTTTTGCTCCCTCCATCATTAGCCACCGCTGAATTGAAGAAACAACAACGCCCGTTTTAAAGGTAATCGGAGCAGTCAAGAAGTAGTCTAACACCAGAAATGCAGCGGATAGCGCAAAATAAAACGCAAATACATCGAGTATACGATTTTAATGACAAATTGGTATTTACTGCTCTCTTTTTCCCAATTCTCTCGTACATCGATACATAATAACACAAATCTTTTCATACATAACAAACAAACTTCATAATAATGATAATAATTATAGCGGAAGGAAGTACTTACTACAGTTTAGAACTTATTATCAAAATACGCCGATCGAAATCAAAAAAAAAATATATATATATATAACCGAACAACTTCGACAAATACATAGAGAACAAATCGGTAGACGGGAAATTAAAATAAATTGAAAAACATCCGTACATAGGTCACTTGCGTTTAATGCTCATTTTATTACTTTTTATTCAAATAAATCTGGCTGGAAAATCTAATAACCCTTGATTCCTCATTTCTATTTGTTTAAATAAAAGTAGCATTAGTACTATTTATTTTAATTAGTTTTAATTTTTTTTTTTTTTTTTGTAAAAAAAAAGAAGAAAACATTATTTATTACTTTAAGCCTTTATAATCTTCGTATGTTTGGCGTATTTAGTCGATTATGACCAGGATGGAGGAGTTGAATTTCGATACGCAAACACATTCCATTATTATCAGTATTTTCAGTTGTACGAAGTGTAACAACCCAAGGAATTTTTTTAAACTTGAAAAAGAACGTCCCCCCTACCTCCCCGCCCAAAATGAAAAGAAATAATGAAATGCCCTTATTTTTTTTTTACTATTTCGTAATTTTAATTTTATCGTCTCGATTTGATTGTATTTTCTGTGTAAGTATAAAATTTAAGATTTTACACAATACGTACTAATTTTTGAAACGTATAAATAACTGAAAAAGTATTACCGCGGCCGTGTAAACACGGCAAAATATCGTTTTTCATTTACTTAACCGGGCCTTTAGACACAACCGCGAATAAGCAAGTTATCGGGAGATCAGGAAAGCACGGGGATATATTTCGGATACGATTTAACTAACTTCTAACAGATGGCGCCAATATAATTTAACAGATAATAAAAAAAATTATTACCGAAATAAAAATAAATTGCAAACTAAATACGGCCAAATATAGTTTTTCATTTACTAAAAATCAACCTGGTAAATAAAATCACGAATAAGTCATTATTATTATATTAAATTATAAATTAAATAAGAAAATTATCCGGGAATATTTCGGACGGCCATCTACTGGTAAAATGCCGAACTACAGTCGAATGTTCTCTGCCGGAACCGTGAATGGGCAAGTTATCGGGAGATCAGGAAATGATGGGGATATATATATATTACATTTGGCGGGCTACTATTAAAAATTCGATGATGCAATCGATGACGGCGCTCTCTTGACGAATTTCAACTGACAGATGGCGCCATTATTAATGAATAAAAACCTGGGAAAATATCGTTTTTCGTTTACTTAAGGATCCGATCGTTAATATTGCATTTGCGGAATGCCTAAGCCGAAGAAAACATTTCATCTGGAGCCGCCACCAATATTACCCGATATAGAAGAACAGCTTCGAGATTACATTATATGCATACATGAATATGAACGTAACCTAGAATATTGGCCGCGAGATAAAGACATTACTGCAAGGGACAAAGGTTTCGTCAATATTTATTGTTTAGGTTTCAAGAGATCCCACCGCAGGGAAGATTTTAGAATTTGAATCCTAAAGAAATTCCTGTTGTAAGTGCTGGCGCCTTAAAGAAGAGGATTTGGTATCGGAACTTTTATCTGTAGCACCGGAACTTGATAATGGTTTATATTTTAAGTCGGATGGAGTTACAATAACTGACGAACCAGATGTTGTCGACTCGAGTTTTAATATTAATTCTATGGATACTGTTATTAGTATTATATATGATCTTGTTAATCAAGAAGAGAATATGTGTCGGGTAAGTTTTTATCTGATACGAATCTTAATTTTTCTTTACAAAATTGACATGTACGTTTATTTAGACATCCGGGGAAGCCCCAGTTGCGTAGCGAAAGGTCTAATCTACGAAAACGATGAATCTTTTATCACTGCCGAAGAAGAAGACGTGCTTCCAAAAGAAGTACCGGTGTTCCAAAAATTACCGAACCCTCTCGTATGATCAGCGAAGACGCTCGATGGGCTGTAATGTTAGATCGCAGCAAGCCGGTTACCGATTTCCACGAACGTATCCCGGAGATGGCGCATCGTTACAAGTTTGAATTGGATACATTTCAAAAGCAAGCTACTCTCCAATCGGAGAAACACAATCGTGTATTTGTAGCAGCACATACTTCTGCTGGAAAAACAGTCGTAGCCGAATATGCCATCGCTTTATCGTTGAAGCATATGACGAGAACAATTTACACATCCCCAATTAAAGCTGTGTCGAATCAAAAGTACCGCGACTTCAAACGTACCTTCAAGGATGTTGGGTTGATAACGGGTGACTTTCCAATTAACCGAACTGCTGGTTGTCTTATTACGATAATGGAAATTCTACGATCGATGTTGTTTAACGGCAGCGATGTTACTAGGGACTTGGAATTTGTGATATTCGATGAAGTTCATTATATCGACGATAAGGAAAGGGGTCACGTTTGGGAGCGAGTGTTGATTTTGTTACCGGCTCATGTAACTGTGGATTCTTTTTAAGTGCTACCGTTCCTAACACGATCGAATTTGCCGATTGGTTAGGAAGAATGTATCAAAAGAAGGTCTACGTTGTAAGAACTTTGAAGAGACCAGTACCTTTGCAGCATTATCTTTACACCGGCACTGGTGGTAGTACCCAAAATAACCGTCTTCTGGTATCGAACGAGACTAATACATGGGTACAAGAAGGGTAAGTCGTTTATTATTTTCATCCTACAATTTACTCTGCAGACATGTATCGAGTGTTTTACTAAGGTTGGCAATCGCTAATATCTTACCCCTGCTCGATTGGAAACCTACTTTTAGTCTGTCGATTGACAAACTCCACTATGGATTCTTCGCATATTTATAGCATTCCATTGTTTTGTTTGCAGTTACGAGAAAGCCAGTGCCTCTATTCCACCACCAGGACCTACAGCCATGCCAAAAAAGTTCGCCCCCCAAAGAAAAGAGCCTATGGTCGGCTCTAGTCGATCACCTAAAGAGGAATGATCTTCTCCCGGTAGTAGCTTTCACTTTTTCCCGCGCTAAATGCGATTCGAACGCTAGAAACTCGGGTAGCTTAGATCTAACGACGTCGAAGGAGAAATCGAAGATTCACGGTTTCTTCGAGGATTGCATTGAGAGTGTGAAAGAGCCCGATAGGCAGATTCCCCAAATCTTGATGACGCAAGAGATTCTAAAAAGGGGGATCGGCGTGCATCATAGTGGAGTACTTCCTATGATCGAAGAAATGGTAGAGATGCTCTTTCAAAGCGGTCTAGTAAAGGTTAGAATACGGGAAGCTGTATGTACTTTTTGCTACGGGAACTTTCGCGATGGACGTCAATATGCCTGCCAGAACTGTTATGTTTGATTCGATCGCTAAACATGATGGAAAGGAGACCAGAAACCTTCTACCAGCTACCAGAATACATTCAAATGGCCGGTCGTGTAGGGCGTAGAGGTTCCGATAAGGAAGGCACTGTAATTATTCTACGCAAAGGGAAGATACCTTCCTCGCTGGAAATTAAGGATATGACGATTGGAAAGCCCGACCAATTA
Organism: Oryctes rhinoceros; assembly: GCA_020654165.1. Taxonomy (NCBI): domain Eukaryota; kingdom Metazoa; phylum Arthropoda; class Insecta; order Coleoptera; family Scarabaeidae; genus Oryctes; species Oryctes rhinoceros. The sequence continues at coordinate 123,366 of JAIOKQ010000123.1, forward strand.
AAAAGTCAATTCCGATTGACGTACGGCATGATAAGTGTTAAAAAAATAAAATCCGAGTTATCTGATGTCAACACGCTTTCTATTTTTTAAATATGTTCTTAGCTTACTGCGCGTTGAACGGCTTTCCGTGGAAGTTTTCCACAATTTCTGCCTTCAGCTTGTCAAGTAATAACGCGTAGTATACCTACGTTAGTTGTTCTTTTTTGCTCTTTTCGGAACCGATTCATTCTTCACAGTCCATCGTCTCGACTGCGCCTTGTTTTCAGGAATGTGTTTCCAAGTATCATCTATCTTAATGAAGTTTAGTAAAATTTGTACCAAATCGCCTGCTCTAATCTAAATACACACAAGGTTAGAAGCCGATACACCTCTTTAGACATTGTATTTTGTATTTTGTATAGCATGTGTTTTAATATAAGAATGCATAATTTAATTTTAGCGTTGTTATTTGTACGTCCTAAGCTCTACTATTGTCTAGCACCGCCTGGTGAACTTTTCCGAGGTTATCGGTAGCGGTTGCATCTTTTGGCTGTACTGAACGTTCACAGTCAACCAAGCTGGTTAGGACCACGATCGAAATCGCTTTCCTAACATTTCATCGTGACAGATTATGCTGTAGCGTAGCGTCTATCTCCGATCGAAGACGGAGTCTTTTTCACCGTTTGCAGACATTTTTGCTCCCTCCATCATTAGCCACCGCTGAATTGAAGAAACAACAACGCCCGTTTTAAAGGTAATCGGAGCAGTCAAGAAGTAGTCTAACACCAGAAATGCAGCGGATAGCGCAAAATAAAACGCAAATACATCGAGTATACGATTTTAATGACAAATTGGTATTTACTGCTCTCTTTTTCCCAATTCTCTCGTACATCGATACATAATAACACAAATCTTTTCATACATAACAAACAAACTTCATAATAATGATAATAATTATAGCGGAAGGAAGTACTTACTACAGTTTAGAACTTATTATCAAAATACGCCGATCGAAATCAAAAAAAAAATATATATATATATAACCGAACAACTTCGACAAATACATAGAGAACAAATCGGTAGACGGGAAATTAAAATAAATTGAAAAACATCCGTACATAGGTCACTTGCGTTTAATGCTCATTTTATTACTTTTTATTCAAATAAATCTGGCTGGAAAATCTAATAACCCTTGATTCCTCATTTCTATTTGTTTAAATAAAAGTAGTATTAGTACTATTTATTTTAATTAGTTTTAATTTTTTTTTTTTTGTAAAAAAAACGAAGAAAACATTATTTATTACTTTAAGCCTTTATAATCTTCGTATGTTTGGCGTATTTAGTCGATTATGACCAGGATGGAGGAGTTGAATTTCGATACGCAAACACATTCCATTATTATCAGTATTTTCAGTTGTACGAAGTGTAACAACCCAAGGAATTTTTTTAAACTTGAAAAAGAACGTCCCCCCTACCTCCCTGCCCAAAATGAAAAGAAATAATGAAATGCCCTTATTTTTTTTTTACTATTTCGTACTTTTAATTTTATCGTCTCGATTTGATTGTATTTTCTGTGTAAGTATAAAATTTAAGATTTTACACAATACGTACTAATTTTTGAAACGTATGAATAACTGAAAAAGTATTACCGTGGCCGTGTAAACACGGCAAAATATCGTTTTTCATTTACTTAACCGGGCCTTTAGACACAACCGCGAATAAGCAAGTTATCGGGAGATCAGGAAAGCACGGGGATATATTTCGGATACGATTTAACTAACTTCTAACAGATGGCGCTAATATAATTTAACAGATAATAAAAAAAAATTATTACCGAAATAAAAATAAATTGCAAACTAAATACGGCCAAATATAGTTTTTCGTTTACTAAAAATCAACCTGGTAAATAAAATCACGAATAAGTCATTATTATTATATTAAATTATAAATTAAATAGGAAAATTATCCGGAAATATTTCAAATGGCCATCTACTAGTAAAATGCCGAACTACAGTTGAATGTTTTGCGGGAATTTCGACTAATATCATGATTTAGCAGCTAACTTCTCCTTTAAATATAACCGTGAATGGGCAAGTTATCGGGAGATCAGGAAATCATGGGGATATATATATATTACATTTGGCGGGCTACTATTAAAAATTCGATGATGTAATCGATGACGGCGCTATCTTCCGGAATTTCAACTAACAGATGGCGCCATTATTAATGAATAAAAACCCGGGATAATATCCTTTTTCATTTACTTAAGGATCCGGCAATTAATATTGCATTTGCGGAATGCCTAAACCGAAGAAAACATTTTATCTGGAGCCGCCACCAATATTACCCGATATAGAAGAACAGCTTCGAGATTACATTGTATGCATAGAAAAACTTCCCATACATGAATATGAACGTAAACTAGAATTTTGGCCGCGAGATAAAGACATTACTGCAAGGGACAAAGGTTTCGTCAATATTTATTGTTTAGGTTTCAAGAGCTGCCACCGCAGGGAAGATTTTAGAATTTGAATCCTAAAGAAATTCCTGTTGTAAGTGCTGGCGCCTTAAAGGAGAGGATTTGGTCTCGAAACTTTTATCTGTAGCACCGGGACTTGATAAAGGTTTATATTTTAAGTCGGGTGAAGTTACAATAACTGACGAACCAGATGTTGTCAACTCGAGTTTTAATATTAATTCTATGGATACTGTTATTAGTATTATATATGATCTTGTTAATCAAGAAAAGAATATGTTGGGTAAGTTTTTATCTGATACGAATCTTAATTTTTCTTTACAAAATTGACATGTACGTTTATTTAGACATCCGGGGAAGCCCCAGTTGCGTAGCAAAAGGTCTAATCTATGAAAACCATGCATCTTTTATCACTGCGGAAGAGGAAAACGTGCTTCCACAAGAAGTACCGGTGTTAAAAATTACCGAACCTTCTCGTATGATCAGCGAAGACACTCGATGGGCTGTAATGTTAGATTGCGGCAAACCGGTTACTGATTTCTACGAACGTATCCCGGAGATGGCGCATCGTTACAAGTTTGAATCGGATACATTTCAAAAGCAAGCTACTCTCCAATCGGAGAAACACAATCGTGTATTTGTAGCAGCACATACTTCTGCTGGAAAAAAAAAAAAGGCAAGGGATTCTGTTATTGGTTGCTGAGTGTAATATTGAATTCTTCGTAATATGTATGTGATTAGAAAGTGATACTCGATCGTGGGTAGACGCAGGAATTTTTTTAGTGCTTCTGGGTGTTATTTCACCTCCGCGGGCGGCCGGCAAGGGATTCTGTTATTAGCTGCTGCGTGTAATATTGAATTCTTCGTAATATGTATAGGGTTATAAAGTGATACTCGATCGTGGGTAGACGCAGGAATTTTTTTAGTGCTTCTGGGGGTGTTTTCACCCCCGCGGACGGCCGGCAAGGGATTCTGCTGTTGGTTGCTGAGTGTAATATTGAATTCTTTGTAATATGTATGGGGTTAGAAAGTGATACTCGATCGTGGGTAGTCGCAGGAATTTTTTTAGTGCTTCTGGAGGTGTTTTCACCTCCCGTGGACGGCCAGCAAGGGATTCTGCTGTTAGTTGCCGTGTGTAATATTGAATTCTTCGTAATATGTATGGGGTGAGAAAGTGATACCCGATCGTGGGTAGACGCAGGAATTTTTTTAGTGCTTGGAGGGATGTTTTAACCCCCGTAGTCGGTCGGCAAGCGATTCTGCCGTTGGTTGCGATGTCTAGTATTGAAATCTTTGCAATATCGAAGTGTTTGCGGTCCCTATGGTATTTGAAAGTAATACTGACCGTTGCGTATGTGATGGTATGAATTGTTTGCATAAGCAACTTATGCGAGTATGTGCTTTTATAGGTGTGTTAGTGGGTAATCTCGTTCTTAGCTTCCCCGAGAAGTGGCGTGAAATGCAAACGAACCTAGTCGTTTGTAGCGTTTTAGTTCGAATACGAATTCTTTATAATGTGATAGTACCGACGCCTATGAACGTTCGGGTGTTTCCGGAAGATGAGCCGCTAACTTTGGGCTGCTAAGTTCACACCGGTGGAGTCATCGACTTTCGCCCGCAATGTTACTTTCCATATATTCTACAAATTTAATGAAACACTGAATTAAATATATAAAATCGATTTATTGAATATACCTATATAATTCATAATACTAAGAAAAAACATATAAAAATAGGAAGGTAAAAGTTAATATGCCTATGTAGTAAATCTACTAATCTTCAGGTACAGCATGTTGTTCGGGATCCTCCAATCTGAAAGAAAAATATTTATATAAAAGTGATTAAATGTAGCACAATACCTACTTATGTATTGAAACATCGTTATCTCGTATAAAAGACACATCTTGTGGAGTTAGAAATACGTATTGTAATTCCGGCCTACTCTTGGCGTGATGAATTAATATTTCCACCACTTTGGTTCTATTAATTTTATCCTAAAAGAAAATATCGAACGATTGTGACATTATATCCAACATAATTTTACAATATTTAATAGTATTACCATGAAAACGTCAAACTCATCGAGGAAATAAAACGGGAAATTCGTACATTGCCATAGGGCATACAAGAAAGCTACCGTCGAAAATGATCGTTCCCCACCAGATAGATTACTAGTAACGGTATGGCCCTGGGAACCTTGTTGGGGAATGACAACTAACTCCAGTTTCTTTTCAGTCGTATTTACTTTCAAACTGCCCTAAAAATATAAAGAATTATGAGAAAACAAAATCGAGCGACAAATTTTCTAGGTCGAACTTTAGTCAAAGGATGAAGTTAAGTCGCAATAAACGTATGGACATTCACGTATTAAATAAGTAAGTAGATTACTGATTTGAAAGTTGGGTGTAATGGTTTTTTGTAAATCTAAGTGTACGTTCTGTAAATTCTCGTTCAAACTTTACTATATTAATCATCTTTGTAAATCGCACGTTTTTAAAAATGCTTAAGCAACTGATGTGGCATTATTCGATTGTTAAAATCTCATTAGTCGTATTTAGCGAACTTTACTCCGCAGCTCAGCAATAGTGAAGAGCATAGGCGTAACTAGAAGGGGACAGGAGGGGTCACGCCTCCCCTCCATTCTCAATCTCTGAAATAATTTCTCTTTCGTTTCTTATTGCCGGATCATATAAAAATCTTGACCAAATTCTGGCTACGTCCATGGTTGCGAGCGCGTAGCTCTTGGGTTATATTTTCCCAACACGTTTACCACATGTAGCGCAATAACAGCAACTAATAGTTGTCAATTTATCTTTTAATTCATCAGGATAGGTATCCACATATTAGAAACTACATATTTGCTTCTGCTGATGCGGCCATTGTATATTATTTTTTTCGTGCTAGTAGCTTCTTAGTTCAAAGAAGAATTGTACATTTAAGTAATATTTACCGATTATTGTAATTGTATTTTATTAATAGGGTATTAATTTACGTACGGTTGCCTAAAAAAATATCGATTCTTGCACAGCCAGTTAGTCTCAACGGCATTTGATGGTCGATAGTTGTAGGTAATAGATGCACAAAAAACATTGATATTTTTCATAATCCAGTCTAAAGGTGTCGTGGGAACGTGCGAAAATTATTGCGGTTATGATGTTACGATGGATTCGAGCCCGTGCTGTCGACAATTAGCACGATTGCACCTAATAATTCAAAGGAAACGGTCTGAATTGATCAATAGCTAAGGAGTTGTACATTACTCATCTAACCCAGATGTGATACCGTCAAACTATCATTTGCTTCTGCTTCTGTAGAACTTCCTGGATTGTGTTAAGTTACGACTACAAGAGGTCCATGAAAAATACGTGTTGGGATGGGATTAAGGTGTCGGAAAAATGTTTAAAATAAAACGAAACAGACGTCATAGAGAGAGAGAGAGTTGATACACGCTAACATAAGATGGGTTTTGCGTGTTCACTTCTCAAAAGATTTCGAGGCGTTTATAAGTTTGTCCTGAATATCTTAAACGTCACTATATCATTTTTTTTGAATATCCGAATTGAAGATATGAAAGTACATACTAGTATATAGTTAGCTTTATCTGGACGTGGTATTAAATCAACTTTGAAACGTACAGTGTTCACTATGAAACACCAAACTTTGCCAAATTCTAACACATTCTTTCAAACAGAACCACGTATTTTTTCTTGTATCCACCGTATTTATATTTCCGTCATAGTAATACATATATTATCTGATACAGTGTGAGATATTTACAGTTAAATGTGTAAAATCCTCTATTTGTATAATGCATTCAGGTGATTTCTGGTACCACTATTGTTTGCTTACCATGGCAACAGTAAACAAAAGATACTAACGTTAACGTTTCTATTGATTCGAAATTTTGGACAAACAGTTACTTATAGGCGGGCTTCCATTTGGAAATTACATGCAAATGGTTTGTGATGTTACTACAGGTAGGTTGCCATGACAACAGTAAACAGAACATTAACTTATTTCGCGTACATGTTTTTAACCGCAACGAGATGTCCTTGATCATGTGTTTATGTGATTTAAATTCATTTTCTGATTTAACAGCTTTTTAATGTATTTCTGTACATCCAAACAATGAGCTTACCTTAAATTGTCGGAAATCTAATACTTTTGAAAAATTATGGTTGATATAATTGACGAAATAATCTTCTGTAACTTCATAATGGCGTTTTCTTTTCAAAATAGCCGAATCCAGTTCCTGCATGCTCTCCTTCAAGCACTGTAAGAAGTTAGTTACTTCGTCGTACTTCTGACGAGCCTTTTGATATTTTTCGCCTACTTCTTCGGGATTTTCTAAAGAACTTTCCACTTTTCTTATAGTACTTTGTACTGTATTGATTTCAGCAACGACATCCTGGACCTGCCTAGCGAAGTAATTGGTTTAGTAGTACTTAAGGTTATGAGTAGTGATGTGATTATGCGAATTAACAGTGGAATTGCAATAGTTTGAGAACTGTAGCACATGACCAAATGAAGCAACATCTGCAGTCTGGGTTGGAAGAATGAAGTGATAGATTTATTGTCCCATTTTTTTTTAATTGATGTAAACTATACTGCCGTGAAATTTGCAGATTTATTGAGACGCCACATCGTTCTATCGGGACAATTTGAAAGGTTGGTGTGAAATTAGATTTCACCTTTGTTATGTGATTTTGTTTGTTTCAGATAATCGTTAGAATAAAATGCCTTCTTTATCCAAAACGTAGATGTTCCACTTTTTTATTGAAAACATAACCAACTTCTTGATAACTTGGTTTTGCTTTGCGTTGCCAGTACAAATATTATTTCCGTACCAGATTCTACTATACCTTCGCACAGATCTCTCGAACTGGCAGATTCACAGAGTGGTTATTTTACTTGTCAATTGTAACGAACGTAATAGCATCGACAACCTTGAGTATTGGTAGAATTTCGGTTCGAGCTCGTCGAATCGCAAACGTATAATCGGTTGCCCAATGCATCGATAATTTTCTTTTTATAGTTACATATAGGAAAACCCGTATGTGTGTGTAATAAAGAGAAAGGAACCCAGTCTAAATTTGTTATGGATGCTTTGAAAACTTGATAGCATCAGATCAAAAGATTTAAAAGTAAAATTACAAACTGTCATTTCTCTGCTTATGCGTTATCGGAAAGTAATGGGATTAGGAATAATAAAAATAAAATTATGATGACATCGTAACTATAAAACGGGAAATGTGGGAAAAAGAAAAACCGCCAACTGGTGCTTTCTTCAAATAGGCACAACAAACTGAAAGTTTAGGATAGTTACCTGAGCTTCTCAATTCTTTCACCAACAGTAACAGCTTCTTCTGTGAGTCTATCTAATTCCTTCTGTTTACTTAACATCTCTGATCTAGCACTCGCTAATTTATTTTGGAACCCCTGCCACCGCTTCTTTTCAAAAGTGCTATTCACGTCTAATTCTTGCCTCTTCTTGCTCTGTTCACGAATCTGTTGCTGCATAAAAAGTACATGGGTTGTAAGTGCTTAAAAAGAAAAAAAAATCTATTTTACCTCTAACGGTGCAATCCTATCTTCAAATTCTTTCCCGGTTTGGATCAATTCATTCAAGCGTTCTTCGGCATTGCTTATTTGATCCTTTATACTTTTCATTTCCTCATCGATATCTCCACATTCAGCCGTGAAACGTTGCATAACCGATTTCAACTCAGACACTTCATTTTCCTAAAGACCAAATAAGAAAAAAGGCAAGTTTTGTCAAGTAAAAAATTGCATTTCGACTTACGAGTGCTTGTATATTAACAGACTCCGAATCTTCTGTTATTCGAAGGTCTTCAAGCTTCCTTTTTGCGACAAAATTAGTCTTCAGCAGCTTTTCAAGCTTTTTTTTAAGTTCCGCGAGGTCATGCTTTTGCTTTGATTTATCCATAACCACAGCGTTGATTTGCGCTTGAATATTTTTAAGCTTAGCTGCGAATTCTACGAGAGCTTCTTCGTGTCCTCTATTAAAATATATACGTAAAAAAAAAAACGAAAAGAAAATATCTTTAAAATATTACCTTATTAAATCTTTTGTGTCGACTTGCAAATATCTAGCTCTGTGGTAACGCGATGCGTATGTTTTATAGTTAGGATCAGGGTAGAACTTATCTCCTTTGATAGTTACACCTTGACTGCAATTTTGCGGGACTCGTCTTTGATCTGACAGGAGCTCTATTGCTTTTTCGGTAGACGGAATGAGCAAAATACTTTCAATAGATATTTGATCTATAAGGCAGTTTGCTACGACAGGGTCTTTTATATCGATTGCGTCATATAAACTAATACAATCTTTATCGGCCTGAACTAAATTCGATCTGATATCGTGAACCTACAAACACAAACATTTCTTTCGCATAAAAATACTCACAATAAAAATATGAATGTACTTTTTGCTAACAAAATATCTGTAATGTTTAATATACTTCTATATTAATAAAATTCCCCTTTTTTGATACGCTGTTGTCATTTCATTTGCGCCTTACGTTTTAAAAGATGTTCTGAAGACACCTACTATGTTGCGTGTCGAAAAAATCTGTACTTATTTACACACAGAATTCAAAAAGTTCAGAAATGCCGCTTTTCTTTAAAGTTACGCTCGTGATAGATAATCGCTTCCACAATACTTTGAAAAATCGCAATATTAATGTGAAAAATTTTGAGCATGCAACATTCAAAAGATACGGGGAATTAGAGTAAAGCCCCTGTCCTACTGTAACTTTTATGTAATAAATAGTAATAAATAAATTACTTGATAATAGACTAATCACAAAGTATCACCTCATTAATAATAAATTATTCAAAAAAAAATTGAATATCAAATGGCGCCATCTAGCGGCACGTTTAGACTCCATAAAATATTTTTAAACGTTTTCACAACAATATTCACTAGGGAGTGCTATCCTCTATTGAAATTAACCATAACACAGTACCATAAAGTTTAGTACCTTATCGAAGAATTTACTTGTAATAACCATAGGTTTTTGGCTAGATCCACAATGTTTGTTGAATATTTCCATTAATAAAGTATTATCTTTTTTATTGTCAACTGTAAAGGCACGCAGAAGGCCTGTTCCAAGAAATCCTTCTATGGCAACATCCCATTTCTTATCTCTAATATTTATAAAAGCTCCTGGAAAAAAAAATATTTCCTAACACTAAGCTATGCGAAGGCAGCAATCCTTACCTAAAGGTCCACGTGGTAAATGTGTGAATCTATTTTCTTTTTGCCGGATAGCTTTCACAATCTCGGGCATTTCCTTACCATAAACTACCAGGGAATTGGTTTCATTCTTCAAGGATTCTATTTGGTCCATTATTTGCTCTGTAATAATAGACACGGGATTAGATTCCTTGTTTAAAAGGATGAAAACTTGTAGATCCTCCTTGAAATTTCATGCTTAGTGTAGTCTAGTGAAGACAGTTCGTGCGCGATAGCATATACTTACCATGCCTGTTTTTTGTTTGCTTTAATTCTCTCTGTAAATCGGTCTCTTGTTCTTCTTGGCGATTTATACTATTATTTAGTTGAAATATGTCGTTTTGTGTGGTTTCTATGATATTCGCAATTTGTCCTATCTGGGCTTCTAAATCGGACATTTCCTTTTTCTTGGCTAATCTTTCCTGTTCAACATTGTTCAAACTGCAATTAAAATACATCATGGATATATGAATATGATCCATTAACGACTTAAAATTTTCTGTTGTTACAATAAAAACTTTTCACGGGTTCCAACTACTATTTGAATAGATTCGAATGATACGGAAATCACCGGGGAAAATATATAGACTTACAAGGATAGGAACACAAAGGTATATGTTGAGAAATAAAACTAAATTAGACAAAGAATAGTTGTTATTGTGTTACGCTGGAAGCTTTTCAGACCATCTTAGTACAAATTAACGATTTCAATCCGTCCCATACATATTTTCTATGGAATTCCGGAAATCGAGCAGACCATACACGAGACCTACCTCGACCAAACCAATGCCCCTGACCAATTGTATTTAGAAACTCAACTCTCAAGTAACTACTCAAGTAACAACACTAAAATGTGCTGGTGTTCATTACCCGTGAATCAAATTAGATTTCTCGTACCAACGGTATATCCTGTAGCAATTTTTTGTTGCTTGAAGGTATATACAACAGTAAAATATATCGTGTTTCTTGAAAATCTTTACAACCCGGTGCCTTGCAAACGAAGCCAAAAATTACCGAAGCGATAATTATTCATAAAATAATTCAACGAATCATTCATTGCATTTTAAACGCCCTGTATAAGTAAAATGTAAAGTAATTTGTAAATGTTCTAGCTTAAAGAACGCGGTTAACCCTAGAACTGGAGATGTAGTACTTTAATATACAATATGGAAGTACAACTATTTCAAATTTGATTTTGAAATACAGTAACTATCGTTTCTTTTGTTGGTAATCTATGTTTCTGTTAAGTAAAAGTAAATTTGCGTATTTATGTATATAGAAGACTTTTTAACACGCTTTCACTCGGAAGTGAGAAAGTTTTGGAAATAATGTTGATAAGAAGAGATGTTTACTTTATAATGTTGTCCCAACTCCAACGGTTTGTAACGGATTTTTGGACGCCCTATATATTTAAATCTCTAACTTACTTCTCTGTGAAGTTATTAATTTCCACATCCAGCGCTTCAACATTCTTATTTTTCTCTTGGATTTGTTTCAGTAGGTGCTGTTTCCTCTGCCTTTTCTCCGTATAACTTTGTCTCAAACCATCGATTTCATTCTGCAAATCTAATTGAGGTCTGTTTTGTACTTCTGCTGCTTCTTTGAGTTCGGCTATTTGCTGTTGAAGTTCGCTACAAGACAATCCAGAAGAATTACCCATGAATGGTAAATTTCTGATGTTCTCCAACTCACCTTGCTTTTTGTTTCATCTCGACTAATCTTTGGTTTTTATTTTTACTGTAATCTTCATATTTGTTGCATTTAGCAAGTAAACGCTCAACAACTGCTTCATGTTCACTATACTCATTTTCAATATCTCGTACCTGAGAAGAACAAAATAGAAACTTAATTTCTACTTCTTTATTTTAGCTTTTTCGAAATATATACTTTTGCCCAGGATAATTCCGCATTAAGGAAAGTTAGCTGCTTCCTGAGCTCTGCAATACCTTCGAAATTTGCTATTTTTGTTTGTAATTCCATTACTTGAGTCTTCAATTCTTGACATATCTAGTGACAAGAAATAAGACATGAGTATATAGAGAATAGAGAATAAATTATGGAACGTATGAGAAATATTGCGTTGCGACTCGACAAATTTACACTGCATATGTTTTCTCGGCGACAATTAGCTGTGAAAAATTTTAAAATTTTGAATCACCACGTAACAAAGATCCTCAAGAACGGTACAGAATAGAACTTATAATATGCTTAAGACCTGTTGTCTTAAACAGATACTTTTGATAATTTCGAATAATAGATACAGATACACAAACTATTCTTTTTTCATATTCTATTTTTAGCGAAATAAATATTAAATATTTGTTGTACGCATATTTTCGATAACTCTTAATTAGACAAAACGACCAACATACCATTCTCTTCTGTGTTAGATACGCTATTAAATCACATTTGGTTGTCAACCCGTACATTGAAAGGGATAACTATAGCAACTTAAAAATACCTGATATTACCTTTTCCTTTTCTTCATATTCTTGGCTAATCTTCTTTTTATTTGCTAATACGTTTTTGTAACCTAGATTTAAAGCCTCCAAACCGGTCGCTCTCATGAATAAAATAAACTTTTGCTTGGCATCACTCGTACTCAAAAAATTCCGAGAGGTGTCTTGGTTTAATACACACACTGGGTTATCTATTTGGATATTTAAACTTCTAAGTATTTGTTGAATTTCTTTGGATGATTTCGCTATGACTTTACCTTAAATGCGAAAATTAAAATAAAAGTAACCATAAATTCCCAAATATTTAAGAAAAGAATATTTCGAGCAGTAATGGTGCTGAATTAATATTATTGCATTATTAATAATAATAATTGGAAGAAATTTTCGAACGAATGACAACGCTTGCTAACAGTGAACATTTTTGACAAAATATTATTTATGTAGTTGCCCAATCCGTTGTTAGTGCCGGTCTTTTCACTTTCAATAAAAGTCCCAAGTAAACTTACTTGCGAGAATAGTGTAGAAACGTGGCCGCACTTACTCGTCAGTAAATACGTGTGCTGGTTAGTACTACATACAAACAGTGTAAAAAAAATCGGACCATAATGATTTTTTTCTTGTTATGGATGAATTGTAGTAATGCAAAAAGTTTGAGCACTTTTTAAAACATCAACTTGGCAAAATTTACTTTTTACGTCTTACAGTGTGGCCGTCTAATACTGAGAGATTCAAGAGTAATAAATTCTTCAATTCTCGACAATGATATTTGCTACCGATTTGTGTTGTGTCTTTAGTTTTGTATTTAAGATGCTTCTTTTTGCAAAACAATAGAAGTTATATTAAATGGAGAAATAACTTATATTATTTCGTGGTACTACAACGCAATCCTAATCAGTCATGCAATAACAAGAACTTTGTGAAAACTTAAAGGCATGGCTCCCGCCTGACTACGTTACTGCATGCATCACTGATTTCACAGTATATGATTGGCTCTGACTAGTTTATGATTTGAATGATCTAAATTTAATTTCAATCGAACCAGTGTTAAAACTTGTCGTGTGAGGTGATAACTGAGCACCCTGAATATCTGAAATATCTATAATCTTATCTTATGCAAAATCTGTCTTCAAACAATTTTTATTGAAAAAGCTTTTGTGTGAGTTGTGTAGGGAATGCTCCATCTTCCATCCGCGTGCTACTAGAATCGCAGTAGTAACGTTGCAATGATATTAAGTTTGACCAATTTACACTGTATAAACCATGTAAATATGAACCATCAGTTAAGACATGGTAATACGAGCAAAATAGCAGGAGTAATATACAAATTGATCGACAGATTTATTCTAATATAAGTGTGAACTTGTCAACCGCCTACCTGATATGGGCCTTCATGTAAATCAATGATATTCAACAAAAACATTAATTTCATCAATTATCGAAAGCCGTAGCTGAGGTAAAAATTAAATAATGTGTACTATGAAGTATGTGATATTTATCTATTTATTGTAATTGCACCGTTACTGCTATTAATAAATTCAATACTTAATACCTGTGCTTGATTTTATTTTATAGGCACTATTGCCATTAATGGTAAAATTCCTCTGTATAATAATTTCATTTCCAAAAATAGATTTTTTGTAGGCATCGGGTCCAGTATTATTTAAGACAATTTCAACATTTCCAGAAGTTTTTCCTGCTTTGACAAAACCTACAGTTTTAAGTAAATTATACTAGTCAGTAATATTCTTTTTCCTTATGACCTACGTTTAATGGTTGTTCCTCGATTTGTTACACTTGCTTTGCCTCCTAATCCAACAACAAGAGCTGTTAAGATAGCGCTTTTACCTGAACCATTTCTGCCAATAATATAATTTATGTTGTTCTTCAAGTTCACTTCTAAATACGAGTGGCACATGAAATTCTTTAATGTTATTCGGACAATTGTTCCAGCTCGTCTCTGTAAGTACATCAATTGCGATAATATTTTATTTATTGTACGCTCTTAAATGTACTTACTTTTTTTCCATTATTGACAGGTGTATTACAAGGTGAATTGTTACTACTTTTAGATCTTTTCTTTTTTATCCCAGCGTCATCAACAGTGGAAGGTATTAAGGCCCTTTTCCTACCACTCATATTAAAACGTCTCTGTTTGCACCTAAAGATAAGTAGATAAACTTGAATGCAAATGCTTTTAGGTTACATTCAATTTGGAACGAATACTAGCTTAATATACGTCGATTTAACAAATTATCAGTTTAGCTATCACAACCATATCACCACTTGATTCTATCATTCATTTTTCTTAGATAATCTTTTGCATTATAATCAAATAATTAAAATATGAACTTACGCGGGAAAAACCACATTGTACGTCATCCCAGTGGTACCAGCAGATGGTAGGGTCCAGTTATAAAAGTTACTAAATTAACATGTGAAAAATCACTGGATTAGTTACATTAATATTACAGAAGTTGGGAAAATCGGAAATTTTGCCAATTTTTTATTTAGAAAAATAATGGTAAACATCAAGAAAAAATACCTAACAAGAATACTAAATCTTCACTATATGTAATGTATACATGAACAACTTAAGGCGTCTATATTTCTCTTAGTCGGTTGGATGTAAATTCGTTTTTGATTCGTTAAATTTTGACTGTAGTAGACATGAATTGTTACACTTTGAATTTTATTTAATTTTTCTTCTAATTAGTCCATGTTTTAGTTTTACAAAAATCTAATTTTGGCGGTTTCACTAAATCACTAGATAAGTTTAAAATTCACTGGAACTATTGATAAAATTACATCTTCTGTTGGTGCCAACCATATAAAAATAAGGGATACAAAAAAACCGAAACCGAGTGAATTTGCGGCCATCTAGTGACCCAAATCTAGTACTATATGATCGCTTTTTCGTCACCGTTGGGACGAAAACTATTTTTTTACAATGGGTTTATTAAAATTTACATATTTTTATTAGTATTTTAGCATAAACTGTAATATTTGTTACTAAAAAATAAAAATCCATGATTTTTAAATATTCCTCCAGTAATGAAAATTGTCCAGTCTGAGAATATTTTTTTGCCGGAAGCGTATACCGCATAGAAGGCAATTAAAAAAAATGGAAATTACTCAATAGAGTTGAATTACGTTAATGGTGAATAAAATAATGTAGGAAATAATTAAATAAAGAGCCACCAACAACTCCAGTTATGACAAAGGATCGGATCAAAGGATAGGATCAGAATTACATTCTGATCCTATTTGTTGTTGAATTACGTTAATGTTGAGTAAAATAATGTAAGAAAAATTAAATAAAAAGCCACCAACAACTCCGATTGTGACAAATAGGATTAGAAATCACTAAGAAACTAGTATAGGATGGACTAGGTTAGGAGGACTAAGGATTACAAATGTTATTAATAAAATATACTTTTATGCAGATAATACTATTTTCATTTGAAAACATAAAACAATATTAACCCTTAATTTTAAAATTGAAATATAATAAAATTTGCGGCTATTACAGTTAAACACTTCGTAAGTATTAGTAAATAAATATGACGAAGGTATGTATGGTTGCAGGCTGCTCAGGCGCCGTATTTCACTGTATTGTGGTTGGCGGTGTATTTGGTGGCAATATTTTATCTAAAAATTGTATCATACTTTAAACGGAGGGAATGGAAATATTCAAAACTTAAAGGACTTTGAAATCACGGTCTCTTTCAATAAAAGTATAAAAAGGATAAATGTTCCTTGACAAGAATGTAGGTCGCTTTTCGTGTGACGTAATGCTACTAATTAGAGAGGACAGAGGTGGATGGAATTATCACTCTTTTGCAGCGACTAGATAGATTAGTGTTTTGTCGACTCTCCAGGAAACTAAGAGGCACACGAATCCTTTCTTACGAGACGAATAGTCACAAGTCTGTCTACTTGCTGCAAAAAGGTAATAATTTCACCTGCCTTGGTCATCGCTACTAATAATTAAGATCGTATACACAAGCAACTATGTCAATCATAATATTACTGAAGCTTTATAAGCCTTAGTTAAGCTTTGCAACTAAAAGCACAAAGTCGGGTTTATTGGGATCAATCTTTAACTAAAATGAGAATACAAGAAATTTCTACTATGGATTACGTTCGTGAAAACCTGCACTCAACTATGGGAATGGGGAACTAATGGGAATAATCTACCTACGAATATTACAATGATCCAAACGGCCGTCCCGGACGAATTATTATATATTACTAATAATAAATAAATTTGCGTGGTGCGAGGTGCCGATACTTATGTGTTGTTTACTATTCTAACTCTTATTTTAAAGAAATCACGTACAGTCACCATGATGAATTAGTACTTATAATTTTTTTTTTAATTTAATTTAATTAATTTTAATTTTCCGATATAACAAACGTAGACAAAAGTTTCCAAAATTTAGGGGTTCATTATATATTATATAACCTTTGACTGTTTATAAAACTCAAAAGAACGATGAAAATAATATGTTTATTCTTTCATATTAAATAGATAAAGAATTTACATGTATATTATACGAACATATACAAATTGTAAGAAATAAATAACTTAAGTAAATTAAAATTTAGTTTGGATGTTCAACTTTTGGTTGCGGGGAATCGGAAACAGGTGTAACTGATGGTTTGGCCGGTCCAGTCTGTGTGATAGGTACTACACGTTCGGTGTTTGTCGCCTTCAACGATTTCTTAGGCGCAGTAACAGTCAAAATTCCATCGGACGACAACGTGGAAACCACTTCGTGGATATCATGGTCTGATGGTAGAATATACCTCCTAACAAAATGCCTAGAGATAAATCCGTGTTCGTCTTGCTTTTCTTCGTGTTTCCCTTCAACGACTATGCTATTGTTGGACGTTTTAACGGTGATCTCACTCGGGGCGAACTGTTGAACGTCCAATATGACTTGGAATTTCTCTTTATCACTGGCGATCGTCGATCCGGAATCTTGACGTGAAAGAAGGTTGCTGCTACGCCATGGTCTTAAGTATCTGGAGTTTCTAAGATTGAAGGAGCTGAGTAGGTCGTCCCTGTTGATACCTAAACCGAATTGTTGATCCAATAATCTTGATGGACGGTTGAATTCGAAATCGTCCCACCAGTCACGGAAAAGCATCGGTACTAAGGACATCTAAGATGAAAGTAGATAGAGTCAGTTAGGAAATAATCAAGTTAAACCTTTGACTTCTTCTAATTACTACTTTTAATTCTACGTACATCCAAAAATGAATTCAATATCTTGATTGGAAAGAACAGTAGAAAATAATCGCTGCATTAATAATTGAGACTAGCTACTTGAGTTAAAATGTTACTTTATGAATTAACCACAACAAGTACGCTTTAATTTTTTTTAATAGCTAACTTTTAGTAGGTAAAAAAAAACTAATTAAACTATTGAAGAAATAAATATAGAAAATTGGCAACTTGCGCGACTGTAAATTAACAAAATGTCTGCAAATATTATTCAGAAATTCTATAAATAATTTTCTCACATCTGGTATTTTCAAACTTGGCAACTACAATATATAATAAACGGATGAATCACTATTGAAAAATTAGTTATAAAATGGGATAATATTAATAACATTGTCTCAACGGAATAACGTCGGAGTGGATGGCCACCTTATTCTACAAAGTTAGCTTAAGAAGTGATGAAGCTTAATTTAAAATGAAATAATAATAATTATCGAGTATATTAGTTGACAATTAAATGTTTAACCTACACTCTTAGAAAGTGAGAAATATTGATCTAAAAAAAAAGAAACTAAGAAGAAAAGTGGTTTTCAATTGCTTACCTTGCTTATTAGTCCAAAAAAAAAGAAAATAAATGCACGAAAATATTACCAAAGAAACAAAAATAAGGATCGAAATGTTTTCGTTGAGTTCTGTTTCGTTACTGAGCTAAAATTTGCTCCTAAATCCGAATATATACCCAAAACGTTTGAGTAAACCAATAAAAATCCATTCTAGAATAAGCCGTGAAACATACGTGCGTACGTTTAATAATTTGGAAACACGTTACGGCCTCAGCGCCTTTCGAAAATGCCACTACGGCCGTTCCGTAGACAGAGACGTCCGAATGGAGGTGTTTCTGTTCGCCATTGCCCGATCTAAATATAATTCTATGAGTTCGTTTAGAAAACAGAAAGATTCGATTATTACTCATGGATTTACATAGGTGCGTGCAGACGTAACCCGGGTGACTTTAACAACACTAAAATAACACCTCGTTAGTGCGTTTCAGGAATTCTTTTTTGAAATAGCCATTTTTGGCTATAATTTTTTTATTGTCGTATTGCACCAAGAACAAATACATTAGTAATGCTATGTATGCTGCTTCTTTTTTACTTACTGAAATTCGTGATTTTGAGAATTTATTCAGCGTGGTGTAAAAAATAGGGAACATTGAATAATATCAGCAAAACCTAATTAATAGAGAGGACAAAGGCGGGTGGAATTATTACTCTTTTTCACCGATTAGATAGACTCGCGTTTTGTCGACTCTTGGGGAAACTAATAGGCGCACGAACTCTTTCTTATGAGACCAGGGGACAGCAGCAGGCAACACGAATCCATTCTCATGGGGCGAATAGACACGAGTTTATCTAGTCCCTACAAAAAAGGCATAATTCCACATGCGTTTATCCTCTCTAGTTATAAGTAACTAATTCTCGCCTTGAATTTTACATAGACGATATAAGCCTTGCATTACTTGTATGAAGCGCCTCGCAAAAGTCTAACAATAAAGAAAGGTAACTTGATACCCATATACGACGATCAAAATAATGTTAGCTAGTATCAGCTAATTGTGCTAGCTAAACCGTGTAAACCTTTCTGTCCGAACTTTAAACAATCTTTTTTTAATATCTTTTATTTATCAACTAAATAAAGAAATCATATTTTTAATTTGTGAGAGATGTTATTGTACATATATCATTTTAATACCCACATATATTAGGTGTTAAGAGGTTTGGGTATACTTGTGGCTTAACATATAAATACTTATTACCTCTTGCAATCACGCTATGGATTATTATATTAAACGAAGACCGAAGGTCTACTTGGAAATATTGAAAACAAAAACAACCTCACCTTACGGACACCAATTGAACGAAATTTAAAGGCGATCCTTCATCCCTTTTTACAAATAATAATTAGGCTTTATTAGATTAGCTATTACTTTTAGAAGTTTCATAGTAATTCCATTTAGGAAACGAGTAAACAGACGATAGGGAAAAACAGACCAAGCTGACCAAACTACCTAAATCATTACAATAGATTTTATTTGCACTATTTTTATTCAAATTAAATATTTCGGGGAACGTATAATCCGTTTCGTCAGAAATATACTGGTTATAAATAAGAAAGCAATATAATTTTAAAAACATGCAAACCGTGCACTTGCGATGTTGAGATGCATCGCAAACTTATAACAACAACTGCTTTCAATATCATTGTACGTTGATTGGAAATTTTTGTGTTATCTAATTACTTTGCAACTCCGTTTTTTACTCCCGACATCTCCAAGTATCCGCAAAATGTTGATTGTTTAATGGGAATTGTAAAAAGCAAGAGCATAGAAAGTCACTTTCTACGTATGCGCAATGCATTTTTCTAATAGTGCGTTATATTCATTATAGGGATATGATTTCCTAGTTTAATCTAAAATCATGCCCGATTATCAACAGATCGCTCTAATTATCCAATATTAAATAATCTTGGCTTACGATAATTACAGCTTCTGATATTGAACATCTTGACCATCTACGTATATGGAGAGTACATTGCATATGTATGTATAACGCGACCAGTTAAAAAAATTTGCGCAAGTAGCATTAATTAAGCATTTAATCGCAATTATAATTGGGTGTTTGTTGTATTGAGAAAGATGTTTCAATTTGATAACCGTAATTACTTGATGCAATAACTTTATTCGTTAATATAACAACCCTTTTTGTTGCTTTAACCATACTGAATTAATTTTTCAGTGTATTTTAAATAGTTTTGTTTTCGTTGATATTTTTCTATGGCAAAAGATAAAAAAATATAGTCAGATCTAATGGTCTCTTCCGCAGAGAAAAAGTTCACTATTCCGGTATTAACATTATCTTGTGTGGCCGATAGATTTTTTTTCTTCGTTTCGGAGTTAGACGAAGAATTTCTTCGGTTCGGTGAGAAAAATCTTCGAGCCGGTGTTAGCTGTGGAAAATATCTCTTTTTAAGTTTTGTAATTTTTCTTCTGTGGACTAAAATTCACCAATAAATTGTATAGTTCCTATCTCGATACGTTCTTTGACTGTTAAACTCATTGTTCGTAATCAAGTAAACTTCATTTTAATTTGTCCGAACGTGACAAATAACTAAATTATGAAAATGCTAGCCCACTTGTTCTAATTGCGCTACTACAGTAAAAAAAAAAAACAGATACTCCGTATTACGTTTCGGATAGGAACTAGGAATGAAGTTTTCATGATTTGGAATAATATTTCATTCCTCAGAAGTTTTCTTTTAAGACAGAACTTTTCCAATATCATTGTAAACATATCACTGCTGCTACTGCTATTACAAAATAGCATTCATTTAGATGTTTTTAATTTTCCTCAAAACATTGAGACTTTTCGGACGCACTGGATATTAACTTGTTTAAAAAACTTTTATCTCATATTTTATTTGTGGGCAGATAAACTAGCCGTTGGTTGTAAGCAATCCTAACAAACATTGATATAGACTTTAATGATGCGGCAATATACGTTGTCTCCATTACATTTACGAAAACATAACTTTGGTATGTGATTTTTTGTAACGCCTTGGATAATGGAGGATAATGCGAAAAAAGGAATGCGATCGTCCTCTTCGAGATAAAAACAGAATTTTTGGAATTGGTCGGGAAACGTAGGAAATAAGTAATACACAATAGAAAAGAACGAATGGAGAACTCCCTCCTTTTTTGAAGTCGGTTATAAATAGTAAACAACGTAAGTAGGCAAATTGCTGTAATTTGTGACACGGAAAGATGTACATATATAAAATTTTGCCTTTATGGTACGGAGGTATCATTAAATGCCCTCGTAGATTCTAGTCAATAGGGCATGTCTTGCGGGAGCCTCATCTACGCCACTGCTCTTGAAATATGCCAACATCGCAAATTATTACTGCTGTTTTTTTTTCCAAAAACTCATTTTATACAGTCTAAGATATAATATAAGCAGAAATTCAACGCTTGATTTCGTTTGATAGATAACTTTTGGCTTAAATGAAGTTACTGGAAAGATATCTTTTGTGGGCATATACTTTACATGAAGTAATCTACTTATTTATAGCAACGGGTTTCATATAGACTTATTTAGGTAATTCACGTTAAAACCGGAACCTATTGATTTTTATTTAAAGAGATGAAGTGGGTTTAACACCTGGGATATAATAGAATGAATTAGGTTTAATTGATGTAACCAATCGAAGACTTCGTTTTGTGGTATTGGCCACGATTTCGGGAAATACACACAGGCAACTATGCGTATCCTGTTGATTTCTTGCTACGCGTTGATTGTATTTAGAAAGGACAATTAAAATTGTTAAACGAAAGGATTTTGAAAAGACGATTTATTAACGGAGAAAATGTTTATTGTCAATGGCGAAGTCGAACGTGAACGCTTATACTTAATTTATCTCGGATGAGGTAGATTTTCAACAAACAGTGGTTATAAATATGTCATCGGTGCGAATAACGCTTAATAAGAATCGTTCAAGAATTTTGAATAATTATCTATCTTCGCCTCATGAAATTTTCTGAACGTTTTAAAGGTACATTCCGCCTTTTACGATTCAAACATATCTATTCTATAATTAAACATTAAAAATCACTTCGTTTCGCGAAACACCTAATTCATTCGAAAATATTTCTAGACTATGCGAGCATATGTTCGTTATTTTCCATACCACTTGCCCGTTTCGCACAAGTACATGATTATTAGAGTGTATACGTTAAGCAACTAAAATAGAATTTTTAATATTGTTTATCTACCTAAATGTATGGGGTTCAGAAACAAAATTAATTTCGAATATATACGATGCGAAGTGGGATAAGCGTATCTAATATTTAAATGCAATTAATTCGGTTTAAGTCGAATTTTTATTCAAAATTGTAATTCTGATACCCAGCGCGTGTTTAATAATATTGCTTACTGGTCCATCTTACTCAATTTTCCTTTCTAAAGGAATGTTAGTCACTAGTTTTAAAGACGTTATTATATGGAGAAAAATGTAATTGTACATCGTGTAATATATTTATAATTAAAGTATTATTGTATATCTCCAATACACCTATAGTTCTTGCAAACTTGGAACATAAATATACGTCTTACTACAGCGAACGTAGAATGAACTACTTCTTTTTTAATTCTAAAAAGTTTTAGCAGAAAAAAAGAGAGCAACTATTTCTTTCTGATGTTAAACAAACATTTGGGGGTGGTAGCTTCGGAATCTTACTAAGAAAATTTATAATCAGTGAGCGTTTGTTCCAAGGCAATGTTAACATCATAGCCATACGTAATACACATGGCGCATATCTATATTGTGCAGCCCTATTCATAAACAACACATAAGTATCGGTAACCTCCGCACCACACAAGTTTAATTTATTGTATGGTCATATAATAATTAGTCCCGGACGGCCGTTTCGAGGACACGAATGGTCTTCATCATGAACCGCTGACCGAAGGATCTGAGCAAAGATTTCTTCTAAAACTAAACATGCATGTACTATCACTACTTCCTGGAAAAAATATGCTCTTTTCAATTGCTTATTTCCACCTCCTGCACGCCTTGCAGGCACGACGTGAGAAAAATAACATGCATATATTTTCCCTTCTTCCGAGAAGAAATATTATTTAAAAGTGCCTATTCAGCTTCTACAAAATATAAACAAGTACCAGCCTACTGCAAAAGATCAAAAAGGACAGAGTATGACAACGGTCCGTTTTCCCTGTTCATCAGATTTTTATTACTTGTTATGTAAACCGTCTCGCATGCATCTAATTCTCGCGGCGACTTTACATTTTTAAGTAATCTTTACATATTTAAGTAGTTCTTTGAATCTAGCTTCTATCGCTCATTTCGTTTGTCCAATACACGCTTTATTACAGTCACTACATGCGATTTTATAAACGTTCGACCTTATCTTTCGGGTTACCGAGAAGGTTTTTAAGTCTGTTAAGCGAACTAGGGTATACGTACATATCCTGACTCTTTGCTTACGCCTTTCGAAATGCTGTGAAAAGGGAGTTTCACGAATTTCTTACTATTAGTTTCTACCGGGGTTAAGGTCGTGGAATTTCTTACATAAAGATTATGGTGGACCTCCTTAAGCATGCGATCGACTTCTATAGAAGAATAACCGTTGTAAATAGCTACGTTTTTCATGACTTCAAGTTCTTTGTTAAATATACTTCTACTTTCCTCCTACGCCACAGTCTTTACTTATCACTATTGAGTCCTATTCGTATTACCATTTTAAAAGCACTCCGATATTGTTCTATTTTCTATTTATCTCAATAGCTATCACTACGTTAACCATTGGTTCTTGCGCGGTATAACTGCAATTGCAGTATTGTTTACTACAGATTTTTCTCGGTGTATGAATGGAACCTCGGATTTTTAGGAACTAATGTAAAATATTTTTCTCTACGAAACACTTTCGATTTAACCGGAAGTGGTTACTAGCTTTCTTATTTTAAATACAACAGTATACTTTTTATCAGCTTAATCGATTACTCTTTACTCCTTAGAGATATTTACCTTACTCCTTAGAGATATTTGCAATTTGCTGCATTTACAACGATTTGATTGGAATTAAGTATTGAAGAATGTCAGGAGGACTAAGGTACGAACCTTTATGGAACGAAATAGAAGGTCGTGCGTATCACACTTTATTCTTATCATTACAAAATTTTATACAGTGTATACACAAACGGTTTTCAAAACTCTTTTTTTTAAATGGGCCGCGATATCTAACACGATTGGTTTGGAAGGATTCACGTTAGGGTTGGATGTGACTATTTTTAAGTTGTAGTTTTCAACGATTCTTTCTTTGAACTGTACACAATGGGTTAATGTTTTACAGTGGCCTGTTGTTCTACATTGTATTACTTCAATATCTAGCACCAATAACTCTCAAGTTCAACAGCGCAACCTTTTGAGTAAAGATTATATGATGTGTCTACGCATTTGGTACACAAACGCAAAAACTTTTTTATTCTGCATTTTATAAAAAAAGTTATTCTCTACGGAAGTTTTTGGATGGATTAAAACCATTACATGCACCGGTTACCTTCTGTACCAATACGTGTACGTGCCAATACGATTGTTGATAATCGTATTGGCTTGAAATTCAGTTGACATATAATTATTTGTTTGTTTCAAATTTAAGTGACAAGCCATGACGGACAATTATAATTATTACAATATTACAATTAGTTATGGAGTTGGTGATATTTTATGCCGAGCAGCAATAAACAAATTTCACGTTAAAAGAAAAACGAAGAGTTAATAAAGATATTGATGCCGGGGAACATTAGTATTAATTTGGAAATTTGACGAAACTGGCTCTGTTGTTAGAAAGAAGAAAACAACCAAACAATACAATGAAGATTATGCATTAACTGTTCTAGCTATGGGATCTGTATTAGAAGATTCAAAAATATCACTACGTAAAGGAATGGCGGAGTTGGGCGTAAGCAAGAACCTATTGCAAAACGTCTTTGAGAAAAACTTTTAGGATTTAGTACTTGGGTTGGATAAAATGTTATAGAGGATCAATTTTTCTATAATGAAATTTTCATTTTGGATGAAACTATTTTTACCACTAACAGTTATGTGTGATCCCAAAATTGCAGATACTTGGCAGAAGAGGATCCAGATTTTCGTATTAATCGAAAAAACGGTAGCTATTCATGCGCCCTTCGCAAAGAATGATATCGCCAACGCCTGATGCCGGCATGTATTCCCAGACCATACGTTACCGCCACCATGTATTGCCGTTGATGCAATGCATTGCTGGAGATATTCCGCTTATGTAAATTAGCTGCTTTCAGTAGCCTTCTTAGCGCAATTAGGTTTAGAGAAACCCCAGGTCCCGTCCATAGCTCACTACTCAATTTTTTCGACGATTTTCGTCAGTTCTGCAAAGCCATTCGTTCTAAAAGGCGATCTGTTCTTGACGTGGTTCGCCATTTTCTTTCTGATTTAGGTCTATTTTTATAACTCCCAGTTTCTTTATAACGTTTAAGAGTGGTCTGAACCGCAAATCGCGAACATTTAATTTTTTTTAATTGCACTTTGCGTTAGGCCTTGCGCACTAAGTAATGCAATTTGGTCGCGTTCTATCATGATTAGTTCGCGTATTTTACGCATAATTGCAAACGTTATCGGATGGTTTATTATTAACTAACTTTCCTAGATGTAATGCATAATGCGGGTTTTTTCTTTGAAGTGCCTTATACATATTCAAATTTAATTTACATAGTTAATGCCAAAGAAGAAATATTGATATTTAAATCGGTGATATCATTTATCTGAGTATTTAATTTGCATTTAAGAGGACAATGCAGGAATTTATAAAAAGCTCCAAAATGTGCATGTTATTGCCTTGCAGTGACAGATTCAAGGCTGGAGCATTTGGCCTTCCTCTTATGGATAAGTAGGAATTTCTTGACGTAGTTTGAATGCTAGGAATAGGACGTTGCTACAGTCGTGAACTAGCTTGTGGTACTTTGGTGGACATAAGCGCCTGCAATCCTCCTTAGCGACTGGACATTTGTCGATCTCCGTCAGTATACACAGTGATGTACTTTTTTTCAATCCACACCTTTTTGGTTATAAACTTGCCAAGCATTTCAAATAAGTTTTCAATGATGTTTTTGCAGAATAGGTTTTTCATGATAGAGTTATCATCCAGAAAGCGTTCATAATAAATAAGGTGTATATCCTTGTTATTGTCAGCAGCCTGATCAAATTGTAGACCAACTTCCGTGCTTTTCTCTATTAATTGATTACTGCGATCCTGAGCCGTACAATGAATTCTTCGACAAAGGCACTTTTAAATTAATATTACCAGTGTAATTTTAATCTTTCCAAGTCTGGCCTCTTGTCTTGTCTTGGTCTCTTGTGATAGGCGAGGCTTCTTGCACATTGCTACTTTGCGTGTGAGCTGTTAGCAAATCGTTCGCTCGTTATTTGGGGACTGAACTGGTTCGCCGTGGTGTCGTATTTATACTAACTGATCTATTTAGAACTTTATTTAGACACGCATCTTGTACACAGTTGACGTAATGATGCTGGGAACACCAAACAACATTGTACGGACGGTGTTTGTATCTATTTTCAATAAATAAATTTTCAATAAGTCTATAGGGGGCTTTAGAATTTACCTTTTAGGATCAAATTGATACATATCGTTACTGAAAATAACGGACATCGTTTTCTTAATGGCCTTGACTTTAATTGGGGATGCCAGTTGTCCATGTGGCTTTAGTAACAATACTCGGACACAATACGTTGATGCATCATGGATCCACCGGTGTTCTCCAGGGTTCCAATGTGGGTCCGTACCTGTTGCTTATTAAAATTCATGCGAAAAACCATTTATAAATGTAGGGTTAAATAAAAGACAAATTTCAGACAGTAATTTCACAATAATTTAATACACATTTCATAAATATTCGCCTATATTTTACTCCACGATTGTCAGTTCCAGAAGAGAAAAAGAATAATTTAGATCGGATGGAGCGTCAGCACATTTCGTTACTACTACTACAGTATGTAAAATATATGTACATCGATCTTATAGTGAAAGAGAAATCTGTACAGAGTGTGATATATCGTTCGTGTGTATATGTATAGTACATCTTTAAGAAAATATCTACGTCTAGACATGTGTTTCTTTATGTAATATGCGTGCATATGTACGTATGTAGATTACATAGCTCTATGACAACCTTACTAGCAACTAGAAAAAGAAACGAAAACGTAAGAACACATACATCTTTCCCATTTATTTAAGTTAAAATAATAATAACTAAACAAATAATTTAATAGTACTAATAGTAATAATTAAAGCACGACCAGCATGCGCAGTTTTTCTCTCGAATTTCTTCTTTGTTTCTCTATTTATATATAGTATATATTTTCTTTTTATTTTTTAATACATTAAGTGTAATGAGGTACATCGCAATATGCTTTCTCTTCTTGTGTATGAAGACAATATATAAATAACACATTATATTATTCACAATTTTAATTTACATTTACAGTTCTCTGTGTAAATAGTTTTTTAGATCACTCACGTCAACACTGTGACCTGAAAAAGAAAACAAAGCATTAGTTGATTCACATAATAAAGTTGAACGCGCGACTGCACCGAGATCATTAGCATCCGGAACGTCTTTAAAATCTCTTTTTCTTCTCTTCAAATTCTACGTAAAGTTGTAATAATAATAATTTGTGTGTCATTTTTTTTTTGCTTTAGTTTATAGCAAACAAACTTTTCTATTTACTCTCTGTAACAGTATCTACGGAATATTAACAAGTCATTAGAAAAACGATGAAATGGTGGCCGAGCATCATTAAAGTATCAATCATGCATCCTTAATCGAATTTACGTACGCCTCAAAGAGGCAGAATGGCGAGGAGTCATCATGAAGTCTTAAGCACTTATTGATTACCCACCAATGTATTCTATAAAATTTTGTTGTAAAATGTCGTGCTCTTGATAATCAATATTAACGACACCGAATTCTTCTGTCTATCCATTAAATCCTCTCTGTTTCAGGAAACAACTCATTTTTTTTGTTCTAAAGGTTTAGTTATATTAATTACGTACGAATAACAAAGCAAATTAAGAACCTATCAAGGAATTATCAAAAAAGGTAAAGGAACTTTTGCCCTTTTTCATGAAGAAACAAGAAAAATTATTTAATATCTGCTACATATAGAAAAGGAGAAAACCCAATTGTGGTAGAAAAATAAGTAGAAAAGAAAACCTCTTAGAATAAAAAATAAGAAAATTTGAAAAAGTAAAATGAAAAACGGAGAAGGCGCAACAAAAAAGAAAGAAGTTATTATAATATCTGAAGTTTTCACGGCAGTTTGTCATAGACAACGGTTGTTGAGTTCCGCTGTGCTGAGTACTTCTGAAAATGCGGACCACAGTTGTATTAACTAAGCAACGGAACAATGCGTCGAAATCCAAGAACCGTTACGAGCAAAGAAGTCATTGTTCTATAAAATTAAAAAAGAATCAAACTCGCATCGCTCGTTAACTATGACACAGACGAACAGCGACTGGCTGCAATTGCACCCTGAGATACGACTAGAGAGACTCGTGTCTATTCGTCTCATGAGAATGGATTCGTGTTGCCTATTAGTGTCCTCCGAGAGACGACAAAACCTGAGTCTCTGCAAAAAAGTAATAATTTCATCTGCTTTTGTCCTCTCTAAAAACGGTACAGGCACTATACGATAAATTCAAATATTTAATCCTATCCGTAACTGTCATCCCTCGTGACCTAATCCTAGAATCTGCTATCTTAGCAGCAATGTCTTATTAATCACAAAGTTCGTGTATTGATATCACTGCTTTTGTCTGTCTTCTATTTTGAAGGTGCTATAACGTATATATCATTATTGCTGTGGGACGGTGCTAGTGGCGATGTTAAATTAAAACAGGTGCTAATTTTTCGCGGTCGGAATCGAAGATCTTTAACATATATTTCTAAAGATAATTTGATTATTTCACATAAACACAAAAGCGCAAGGATGACGAGGCAGGTACTTAAAGATCGGTTTAGTACCACCTGTTGTAAAATACAATAAAAAACGAATAAAGCTTTGCTGGTTTCGTTTGTACAAATCTTAACACAACAGCTTCATATACACGAAAATTGTTTCATCCTTCACTTTCGAAGTAGATGGATCAAGATATCATTTCTACATTTAAAACAAATGTTGTGATCATTTTAGAAAGGTTTCAAGATCAACGATGTAACTGAAACCATTCGTTAAGGTAGGTCTACAGATATGAACATTATTATGAACAAGATACAGCAAAAAATCTGGCTAGAAGAACTTATTGATTTAGAAGACCCGCTCAATAATGAAGGATTAACAGAGAATATTGTTGGATTGGCTCATCAACCTGGTTTTACAGAAGTTGATACGAAAGATATCACTTAATTTTCGCAAAGCCATAATGGAGAATTATCAATGCAAGATTTAATTGACATATACGAAGGTAGAATAAAACACCAACAAATGAAATTTTTACATGAAAATTGAATTTTCACACGGACAAGACGATTCCGAGCAGCAGTGTAATAATAATTGCTTAGTAAAACTTTTATTCATCATTTATACGGCATTTCTTCTCATAGAAATATTTATAATTCCAATATTTTATAATCAATTTGTTTATATTTATTTATTTATATTTATAAAAGATGAGCTTACGTGTTCGGTAACATCATTCGGCTACAGTAGGCGTCGTATTTGGGGACAAAACAGTCATTTGCAATTTCCTAATGTCGGTAAGCGTAGTGTAGCCCTTCTCGTCGAATTCCTTCCATTTCAAATAATTCTGTCGCATGTAGGTCACTAATTCAGGAAAATCTATGAAACCTAGGGCACACGACAAACGCAATTTCAAATTCCGAAGGTAGGAAATCGAGCTTCTCTGTAGCTTACCGTTCCAAGCTTCCACCATGTCGTTTATAATGAAGTCGACGAAACCGATTTGAGCCTTGGGTATAGAGCACGTTGTCCTATCGAACATGGGCATTAGGACCGGCAGATTCTTGGCCTTTTCCTCGTCCGTCTGCTGGAAATATTCTTCGGTGATGCGTCGAGCCCATTCTACGCACAGTCCTAGCGGCCTGGTCGGGTTGGACACGTCCGCGCATTTGATCATCATCCTCTTAATGAGGAGGATGTTTTCTGGCAGTGCTACAGGGACGTAGTCTCCTTGAACGTCCTGTGATTCAGAAAGAGACAATTAATTGATAAATTGATACCTAACAAAGAGTCCAATTACAGGATAGTATAAACTAGAATCACATAGCGAAAGTAACTGTTTAATAGACAATGCTTAAAGTGAAATACGCTGAGAGATAAATAACGGTGCGAGGCGGACAAGAAACATGCAGGCAGAAAGGCAGACACATGGCCTCGTGTATCGGCTAGTGTAGTTTTCCTCTTTTCATATTGCTTTTGTAGCGAGGCGTTCTATCAATACCATATGGAAGTTATATTAGCATTATATATTAAAAACAAAATTACCGAAAACAAACCAGATTTAAATCTAATACCTTCAAGATTAAATAACTCTTAACTTAACTCGATTTAAGGCCTTCTTTTAATGCGTTGTCGTCGTACTGTTTGCTGACTTTATCAAACATCTATTTTGGGATAACGAAGATTTTTTAATTTTGCAATGTTATTACTCTTTTCGCCGTATATCGTATGTTATTCATCGTTCTACAGAATATTGTTTAGCGAATTGGTCTTCTTAATGTCGGACATTCTAAACGCTGTCTGAGGAATGGTTGAGAGTTCCTCCGACTTTTTTTTCTCGCGTTTGAGTCCAATCCGGATTTGCTTAATATCTAAACAGGACTGATGTCATTCTAAAGAATAACTTATTGTTTCCCTGACAATTGTGTATGAGCACCAAAGATGATCAATGGCGTCTGTGACATCTTTTGTTACATTGTAGGATTGCGTAAGATCATGTTTTAGCGTTATTTAACATAAACGTCTGGATTCTATATGTATATGGAACGAGACAAAGGTCTTAAACATACATAGCTGTTGTTCAGTATAGAAAATATCGGGAATTTTCAACATACGTAAGCAAAGTTTCTCTAATGGGGGGCGAATTTATCTGTTGCCCGCTTTTGTGCCCTGTCGAGTAGAGATTATATCAATATCTTAAATCGTTGCAGTTCTTCTTTTGATCAAAGGAAATGGACCATAGTTCATGTAGGTTACAATGCTAATTGCTTAAAACATCATAAGCAAAGGAGGCCAAAAGTTCTTTTATTTCTTATGCATGTTTCTTTGGCATAGCTTTGCTTGATAGTACTAACAACTTTCAGCGCAAGTTGCTCATTTGTGTATTTAACTATTGATTCGATCACAAGGTGAATTTAGGCCGCATTCACCAAACCTCAAACTGGGCCCGTTATAAAATAATTTATTACTGGACTCGCGAGACTACAATGTGAGCTTTTACGATTAAAGCTTTTATAAGTATCAATATTATTCAAATCTGCCATTATTTCTTTAACTCCACTTCCAATTTTACACGAATCCTAATTTAACACTGAGAAGTTCTAGTTACAAGAACCTGTACAGAATAAAAGCATATCGGAAGCGGTTATACGCATGTAATAACGGTATTAAAATAACATCTTGTTAGGTGTAAAGGATTGTGAATATACTGCAATTGTAACTTACATCGTGTTCGTTGGCCATGCTGGTTTTGACGGAAAATACGTTAACGAATTTCGCCAAATGCTCGAAATGTTTTGTCATCTCCGTCGCTAGTATCATATCTACGATGTTTTGCCTTGCCATTTTGTACGTGTCTCGGTCCAGATTCTTGAATATATTAACTCTATCGTCACCTGTTAAAAAAACAAAGAACGTTAGTCTGGCAAACAACACGTAATTATCGGCACCCTCCGATCACATCAGTTTAATTTATTATATAGTGATATAATAATTAGTCCGGAACGGCCGTTTCGAATGGTTCTCATCATCAACCGGTCACCTGTTGATGATGGGGACCATTCCAACAACAATATCTTGCCGGTTTGGCTTTTGTTTTTAGACACGCCAGTCTAAACGATGGTCTCAGAACAGATCCATCGAAGACAGAATTCACTCAGAGAACATCGCTATTGTGCGCCATCTTATTAAGAAGGCCAGATTCAAACATTCTTAGGCATGTTAAAGACTACAATCCAAACAATTCCGTATAATGAATTGAGCTTTAGGAAAGTTAGTTTTCTGATGAATTCCACGTTTTTTTAAATGAAAAACAAAGGCAGCGTAAGTTATCTGGTGACGAAAAACTTTATGTTGGTTCAATAAGCGAAGCTCAAAATGCTTTTCGTATCGTGAGTGGTGATATATCCCGGATTTATTCTTATGGATGCGAATCCAAACGCCAGTTAACTGTGAGGGCGCGCGAATCAACTTTGACTTTGTTCCAACTGCTTCAACAGTTGATTTTAACGAATGAAAAAATGTATCAATCTTTATGGAGAATATTTTGAGAGACTTTACTTAAAAGATAACGCACGTATAACCCGCATAACAGTGCTTTAAACAACAAACGGTTATTGAATTTGTTAGCACTTAAACGGAGAATATATACCGAAGATGTTTACATTTTAAGAACCTTACCTAATGCCAGCTTGAACGTCAAAGCCGCGTGATGGTTCTCGAGTACCGTTATGTCATTGTACAGTATGGCGAGCGGATTGTCGCAGTTACTTAGGAAAGCGCTAGATCTGCCAGGATGATCCACATCGTGGCAGGCTGCTGCAATCAAGGAAACTGCTTCGTCCAGCGGATCCATTATGGACTTCAATCTCTCCCTCTCTAAATAACCTGCGACCGCCTAGAAACGATAAAACCGTAAAGGATACCTTAATCTACAGCAGCGAATTAACAAGAAAATGGTCTAAGAACGCCTCGAAGAACTTGATGTTCAATCAGTGGTGGGTAGAATTGAACATTTTGTTTGTTACCTTTTGAGAAATTTTAATAAGTAGAGAAGAAAGAAAACGCATTTGTATACAGGGTTCGGCGAAAGTAAGGCACTGGTCTAATTTCTTTGTAATGTAAACTTTTGACAAAAATGTTATTAATAAAATTTGTTTAACAAACTATTTTCTATTATCTTCTACCATTTATGATCCTTTTCAAATAACTTTCATTAAAAAAATAATAAAAGAATAAGTTATAAAAAATGTATTTTTAAATAATAACAGTAACGCTCTTTAGCAGATTTAGAATCCTTGTAAATTTTTAATCGTTCATAATTCACCGTTTTTCCAATTACTATTTGACTCTTAAGTTAATATCTTAAAAATCTTCTATCCATATCTTAATATCTTGGCAAAATTTCTTTAAAATCATCACAATATCTATTAACACTCCATATCTTTATGATGTTGTTATCGATTGCCTCGCAAGACAGCATCTTATATGTACACGTAAAACGATGTCATTCGCGAAGATAGTCGGAAGAGTTTCCATCGTAACACAAGAACGAGTATTTTTTTAAATCAAATTCTTTTTTATTTGTCAATATATAATCTTCTTCTAAGCCAATGCACTTTTCGCAGCAATGCTCTCATCTTTTGTATCCGTCCAAATGGTAGCTTACATCTGCCTCTGCTGCGTCTACGAACGCGACGGCTTCCTGATTTGATGAGAACCTCTATCCTTCTAGCGAAAATTTAAGTTTAAGAAGCAGAAAAGGGTCGTAGGATGGGTGATCTATCATTTCAAGTGTTACCTTGGTGGAACAACACTTTTTCTTTTTTTTTAATGAGACAATCTCTCCGTAATTTCTGCCTTCAACCTGACAAAGTACTAATGCGCAATGTGGCCCCGTTATTACTTTGCCCTTTCCACAATAGACGCCATCACCTTCGAATGTACTGAGGTAACCAAGATTTACGTATCGCTATTAGTCGATGCCGAAACTCCGACTTATTTCTCTTAAATTTGTGGTAGCAAGTAGGTAGCCAATCTGCGTATCTAAGAACCACTCTCTAGCGCAATTCGTCCTAAAAGTCGCAATTTTTTTAGCATCTTTTCTGCGATCTGTTCTCCGTTAAGGTAAGCACAGTTAATTACGGTTTATTCTTCATTTTGAAATTATCATTACATCTCACCTGATATCTTTTTCTTTAATGATATTTTATAAACTGTAATACTTCTACGTAATTTGGGGTTTAACGAACTGAGCGAACTCGGCGAGTCCTTAAGAAACTATAAATAATTTGAGAAACGGCCTTTATAAACCAAACACTCGAATTAATGCGCGAAAGCGTCAAAGCAAAGAGGACTTCTCGTTTCCTCAGGCTCATCGTTGGCTAGAGATGCAATTAGCATCTTTTAACATTCAAATAACAGAACGCTTCAGCTACGGCGTTTCGTTGTATTAAAAAAGAAATAGTGATTTACTTATTAGACATGTTCAACATTTTTGAAACACGAAGTTTCCGTGTCGACGATGCGTACTAAAGGTGGATGTATGAATGTTGCACCTTGTGTATTCGTTTTTGATCCTTTCTTGCAACGCACGTCGAAAGCTCTATATTTATCTCTAGATCTAGTCTTAAAATCGAGATGCTTCTGATGATTGTATATTGGTTGCAAACCCATTTTAGATCTTTTAATAAGTAAAGATGTTAATGTTCAGATCAAGATTTTTCACACAATCTGCTATGTTCCATTCACTTTGTTTCAATGTGAATGGACGACCTCAGTAAATTGCGGTTAGTTTAGGGAGTTTTTTGAGGAACTAAGTTATGTTTGTATCTTGGTTTAAGCGTAATTGTATTACAAGTCAATTTTTTGTAGCAAAGGAGAGATAATGCTGTGTATTATTAACGTATTGCACTAGCTAAGAGCATTTGATAAATGTGATTTGTGCAGGAACAATAAGTAAAGAAAACTATGTATCGTGGATCACACCACCGACTAAGGAGACTATGTTAGATGAGAGCTAGTAGCTGTCGGTTTGTGAGGTAAGATTTTATTAGTGCCATTGAAGCATCTCCAAGTCCAACGGATATTAGAATTGCAAGTAACGTAGTATGGTGTAAAAAAGTTATTTTATAACTATCAGATCTAATGCAAAAATAATATCATTTATTATATATCACTAAAGCTGTTGTACAGGTTTAGGTAATGCGTTAACAGTATCAATAAATGTCTGGAGCTGTCGCTCAACCATTCTTCAAGGGTTTTCCTCATATAAGACGATCATTGTATGCTTCAACTAGGTATCAATGGGCCAACTAGGAACTCCTTTCAGATATTTGGGTGAGTTACAAATTCTATGCTACGGTCAAGAATGCGCATTACATAGTCCAGCAAAAGTGGCACGTACATTTGAAGAGTTTCTTAATAATCTTTTTTTAAGTTGAGGTTGAAGCATTATTGTCACAGAGATCGAAGAATTGGGGAGAATTTGGAATAAATGGGCAAATAGGAAAGTGCTTGTTTAATCGATTTGTATTAGATGGTAATGGTAGGTAAGTATGAGTCGTTTCTTTTCCCGCTATTTAATTTATGAAGTTCTTTTCATCGAGTTTTTAATCATTACTTACTCGATCGTACTGGTTAAAGCAAGTCGTCTTTCCTCGTTTAAAATAGTAGGAGGAAGTTACAACAGGGGTCTCCGTTATACAGCGGAGAAAATAGAAAAAAGGCGTCGCTCTGATAGATATTGCCGAACCGTTCGTGGCTGAACATCGCTAATGACCAATGATTTTTAATGTGTTTTAACATTGCAGTATCTATCCTAGACGACGCTGCACAAGTTCTAAAGTTGAATCCTAAACCAATCCCGCCAATTCGAGAGAACAAAACTTATTCGAACACCTGTTCGAATGAAGTATTCGTGCAGATCTAAAACTTTGAAGACTCCATTGTACATATGCCGTCATATCTGATTACTCTTATTAGTATTTTCAATTTCCTAGTTTTCATACGATTTACCTGCATTACGTCCGCCGCGTGCGTAGAATTATGATACGAATTATCGGCGTGATACTTCGATTCGACTAGGACAAGGAAATTGTAGAGAACTCGCTCTTCTATGTTTAGGGTTCCGGGTACGTCGAAATGCAGCATGATATGCATACCAAGGTACAACAACGGTCGTTTGTTGGATAGTTCTTCCAAGCGTATTATGTCGAAGTCCCAAGAAAGACTTGTGTCAAGGAGGTCCTTCACTTGCGTCGGCATCTGCGGAAAAATTCAGATTTGTTTATCGCAGGATGCGAACATATTACATAGCGGCTTCACTTACTTTTATCTTGGAAGTTGGAAGTTTTGAAGACGTAACTCTGTACACCGAAGAGTCGTTACTGCTTCGCCTAGAGGCGAAATTCGTTAAGTGTTGGTTGCTCTAAAGAACAGATAGTCGATTGTCGGTAATAGATCGATGTGCGTATCTTTCAAGATGTAACTTACGGATATCAATGCGCCTATAAGGTCGCTCGCAACAGGTTCCTCCGACGTAGTTTTACTGTCCGATTTCATTTGCGGAGAGTATAACTCAGTACAACGGAGCATTTCGATGACCTTATCCAGTAAGGCTACTAATTGGTTGTTATTCCCTGCCGAATCCTGGGCCTGTGCAATTAAATGGATGATCTGAAACAATGGGA
The DNA here is from genome assembly GCA_020654165.1 of Oryctes rhinoceros. Taxonomy (NCBI): domain Eukaryota; kingdom Metazoa; phylum Arthropoda; class Insecta; order Coleoptera; family Scarabaeidae; genus Oryctes; species Oryctes rhinoceros. The sequence goes on from JAIOKQ010000123.1 coordinate 160,042, forward strand.
CGAATTTAGTGAATCCGGTTCTAATGTTACCACTACATCATATGTACAATAAACAAAACATGAGCATTAAGGAGCATTTAAGAGCACATTTTTATCTTGTATCCTCATCTGATCTTTGATATGGATTGGTGCTTCCAATTTATGCATACATACGTTTTGTTTCTTGTGCTCATTAGCGATAGATCTGATTGAAGGTCCCATTATCATAATATTTAATTAACTATATTTTGCTCTATTACTGAGAATTTTTGCTTGATTTGTTAATCTGATTTAACGAAAAATTTAAAACTAAGCGTGTTCCGGGTTTGGACCGCGTCACAATTACAGTGAGTTGAGTTACCGTGCTAACTGTAGTCAACCATTCTTTCCCTCTCTCGACCCAGACAACACTCACATGACCGTGGGCGAAACGTCGAGCTTTCGAGTAACCACGACACGATCCAAACTCGGAACACACTTAGCTTTCGCTGACTCCGACCGTGGAAGCCTAGGTTATTATAATACAAAATTGCAAGGATAGATCTTCAGAAACGTATGAACTGAAGTTGCTTAAGGGCTAATGTGAATGAGAACAACTTAGTTTAAACATATTGACGAGTTTGTCATTTCTACGCACACTATTATTTAAATATTTCTATATATCCACGTATCCATCGATTTTCATCTTTGATTTCGGTAGTTTAGCAGTCCTTGCATTTCCTCCTCAATCACAACGTGTGGCAATATTTGAGATATCATAGATGGACCTCGGTGTACATATATGCGGCTATTTTAGCTATTTACCAAGTTACTTATTTACTCTAAGCAATATTTGCACAATAATGTAATAACAAAAAAAGAAATATCACAAAAGAGGAATTTAATTAGAAACGAAGAATACGGAGAACTTTAAGAATAAGGTTGGCCAGAAGCAATAATAAAACAAAAGAAGATTTCAGTGATAGGCTTTTGTTATAATTTTGAAAAAAGAATAAAAAATAATTCCGTAACGCAAATGTAACTTTTAATTTAAAAAAAGATTGAAAGAAAACCGATGTACCCAAAAATAATTACGATCAAATTTATAAGAAAACCTGTTCAAGGAGGAAAAAGAAGAAAAACCTTTCGCATTCTATTAAACTTAAAGTTATTAATAGCTTTAAGCAAGAAATAGCAGCTTAAATGCAAGGGATCTGTTCGCTCACAGCTGTTGCTACGTTTTACTGACTTAAAAAGGAATGAACAATTTTGAGTGAAAGTCTCATAATTTGCAATGCATCTGCGTTTTACACAAAAAAGGTAAGTTCGCCTTAGGTAATTGTGCTCAGCCTCTAATTATTTTAAATTAATTAGTTCGGTGGCCCAACGGTAACAGAACGTTGTAGAGCCCGTAACTGTGCGTTCGGGCCTCACTGGGATCAAGACGTAGACTATTCTGGTAAGTTCGCTATAACTTGCAATTACTTTACGGTGAGCGGAAAACTGTAGAACAGCGTTTGCACCCTAAAGCGCAAGTACTTATCTTATTACTAGCATTTTCGATTTTATAATTTTGAAAATGCGCATATAGCGCTGTTAATTCTCAATTTCTTTTAAATAGTCCATATGATTTAACTAATGACTAGAGACAAGAAAAGCGGATGAAATTATTACTTTTTTGCAGAGACTAGACAGACTCGTGTTTTGTCGACCTTCGGAGACACCAATAGGCAATACGAATCTATTCTCATGAGGCGAATAGACACGAGTCTATCTAATCGCTGCAAAAAAGGAATAATTCCACCTGCCTTTGTCATCTCTACTAATGAGCATACAAGTTCTCTGAATTGGGATTGTCAACTCAGAATTAATCACGGAATTGCCCTACCTGACGATCTTCTTTGAATTTCTGACCATCTTATAGCTTCTTGGTCCGTTAATAAATAGAACTTTAAAAATGCGCTATTTTTAGTCAACCGGCGTTTACGTATATGATTATTATTATTACATTACATTTTTATTATGTATTACATTACTACATGCATTATTTTATGATAAAATTGTAAATAAATCAAAAATATTACATACGTATTAAATGAAAGTTAAAGTTGATATCTACTTTTAATGTAATCATTAAAATATTTCAACTGAGTTGCTCCTCCTGATGTTGGCAATTCATAGCTTTTCACGTGTCAATAATAAAAGTTCTTAACAAGGTATCCGGTTGGTTTTTAATCTTAAAAAGCAGCTTCAGTCGACGTCTGCGATGATTCTATGCAAGTTGGACGATTTGATAGATCGATTTTAACGGAAAACAAAGCTTAAACATTTTCACTCGATCACGTTTCTGCATCTATTTGAGGATGGTTCAAAAAAATTGTTACATAGAAACAACCAATATTCTCCAAACCACATTCTACAAAGATCACGTAAGTTTTCTTTTAACTTACCTTGGTAATTGGTGCCTCAAGCGGCAGGGCACTAAGTTTAGCAAGAGAAGTCCGCCGGGTGTAATCGCTGCCAACGCTACGGACATCTATGGAATTCCTTTTCAGGGTTGTCGCGCTTCCACGAGGAGCAGAATCGATGGACACGGTAGAGGGCTCGATAACAAAAGAATAATGCGTTGGAGTCCTGCACACATAAAAAAGTTTCAAAGTAAGAGCGAACGATGCTTTCAAGAAAGTACCCAAGTTTACTTTTAAATTCGGCCCGTTTTTTTCCCCTTCTGTGTTAAATAAATGTCAGGAGACAAAATGTATTAAAATAACAAGTGCTGAAATGTACTTTGTAAAAGAGGGTAAAATTTTAACGACTTTAGTCTTTAGGTATTGAAGAATGTCCTGCGCCAAATTATTACGTAACAAAACAGAACAAAAATCCGATAATTATCAGAATTTGCATGTAGGGGACGCGGACGTTTCGTTCACTTCTTTGGACGTGACCGTTGTTTACTAAATATAATTAGGAAATAGGTTAGAAAGCAATAAGCAATAATAACTAGTTGGCAGCTGTTAATATTTAAATTAACAATAGTCAAAAAAATAGAAATATTCTCTATTTACTTATAAATAATAAAAACTAATATGCTGCAGGGAGAGGAAACATATGAACGATAGAAACGTCAGGTTAGTATAAATGAAAAATATCTTAATAGATCCCAGGTTGTAATCGCCTCGTTATCGTAGCTTCTACCGACGTTTTGTTCTTACTCTTACGGTATATCTTCCGGGATGTTACTACACATCGACTTACTCCAGATGATTGTAGTCTTTGATGGGAAAGTAGTCTGAGAGTTTGAAACCGGGTTTATTGATGCGATCGTTGACATTTTTAGAGTACGGCAAATACGCTTGCTTATGGAAATTACTGTTAGAACAGAAGAATTGGTGTGGAGAAGGGTTGATGCGGCGATTAATGGTACCTTGAAGATACCTCCTATTTAGTGCAAATCAAAGTTGCGGTGATGTGGTTTAGTTCTTGAGGAAGTTTTATTAAGCTCGAATAACATCGCGCTTTTGGGCTGGATGATTGTGTGAGAGATCATCGATATGTGTATGTGTGTGCATGAGCTTCTGGTAGACATCTAGAAAATGAAGGTAACCGTCTAATTCGTACTGTATGGTGAAGCGTATAGGATGATATTGGGAATTTTAGAAGGGTTCGTGTCTATCAGGTCAGATCACAGAAGCGATATCAACACTTTGGCTTAACGTTGGCAGATAATAGATTTTGTTGCTCTTAGTATGTTGCTTTATTTTTAAAGTAAACATTAAATACCTGCAAGTATGTCTCACTAAATAACGAGCTCCATAACTTAATTACAGACAAATCAAGGGAGTTAAATAAAAACATCTCAATTGATCTATTGCCTGGGTTAACGTACTAAATTTTGTGAATACCTGAACAATGAAAGTTTTCACTTTTGGCAGTTAAAAAAAAAATTTAAATTGTGTTAGGTGTCACGTGGAGTAAAGCAATTTTTTCAAAAAAATTCCATTATTTCCGTGAGCGAATACTAACTTGGCGGCGCAGTTAATGGGGATCGCAGTACACATAACGCTGATATTCTCCATAGTTTTCCTCTTCATCACTAGGACTCCCGCCCATGCTCTGCCTCGCGTCAATCTAGCAGTCATAATACCGATTTGCAATTGATCGACAGCCAATTGCTCACTTAGAGTCCTTCCTAGCAGTTCCTCGTAGCGATATCCGAAACAGCTTTCGGCAGCCGAATTCACATACTACGGAAAAAGAATATCGATGTCGGTGAAACAAAAAAAAAAACCGTGAATACTGTGAAAGATTCAGTTACCTGCATTCTGCAACAGTCGTCCGTAATGATGACGATGTCTCGACATTTGTCTAGGGCGGCGAAAAGTGCCTGTGTCGTAGCCTGTTGGCTTAGCAGGCGAACTTCGCCGTGCTTCAGTTGTATCAGTTCGTTCATCCATTGCACTACGTTGGTGGTCTCTATAAGACACTAACAAAATTTGCATTAGTCGAAAAGGTGTAGAGTCTACTAAGAGAACTACTCTATTATTTCCCGATATTTAATATAACCATACATAATTAGTTAAATTCTTTATTTGATAAAGTTTCCGTCACATCATGTTCTTGGTATAAAATATGAAGGTTCAAGAACTTTATATTGAGGAACTGAGGCTGAAAAGCCAAAGTTTTTACTTGCATTTAAGTTATGTCGTCGAAAGTCTTTTAAAAGATCAGAATTATAGAAGAACCTGACATAAGCAAAAATCAGATTTGTGTATTTTAAAGAGAACACTTTGCATACTCCGGGACATCTGATTAAGTGCAATCTATAAAGGTATAAAAGGTATAAAGGTACATTTGAACAAAAAAACATAGGAATTTGAAAAAATTTAACTCTTATTTGAAAAGAAGGGCGATATTCGAATGAACCCGTGTTATTAAAGGTTCTCATAGGAAGTGATTTAATAATGGGTATTTCTACAATTTTTATGTACCTCAATGAGCCCGTTTGGTAATGATTTATACAAATTTTGGACGTAGTTTATTGGAATTGCCTGCCAAGCTTCTGAGATGGCCTCCTTTAATTGGGTTTGGTTTGGAACTTGGCGAACATTAGCCATCTCCGAAAGGTTTAGGTTTTGTCATAATACTAGCCAGGGTAGTTGTGTCACTTTTGAATAAAGAAACAATTTGTTTTATTGTATGAGGACTCATTGTCCTGTTAGAAAATTAAATCCTGTGCACCGATTTTGTCTTAAATTATTCTTCTTTTTTTAAATAGTTACAGATACTTAGCAGCATTTAGTGAGTCTTCAACAAACACGTAAGCTATACCAATAATAACGACATCCGTCAGGATCACCAAGGGTAAAGCTTTTTCAACCACTGAAAATAACTTTTTGCCGTGTTTCATCCCACCTGTGTGTTTCATGTCGCTCCCGATAAAATTTATTCCTTCATTTTTGTGCCTATCGGTTGAAGCAAGATTCTTTCTTCTTATAAGAAAGCCTCAAAAATTCTTTACACCGTTCGTACGGATGCCGATGCTCTGTCCGCATCCTCTAATTTGATGGATAGTTAGTGCCGAATTTGATGCTTCTCCCAACAATTTGTCGCCTTACTCGATCGGTTATCGCTGTTGCAGTACCACCTTGCGTTTTCGACCGCAATTTTCGCTATCTCGAAGGTAATTACTCAGAACGCAATCACTTCGCCTTAATCTTCTTGCTATTTCCGATAAAGATTAATTTTCTTCGTGTAAAGTATCAATTCGTATTTTTCAGATTGTGTTGGCGTTTTTCCGCCAACCGTTATTAGAAAGGAGGTACTATCAGATGCGGCTTTTTATAACTAACCCTTAATGGAATATCGAACATTTTTCGATTACTTTAATCGATTAGCAAATAAATAGTTATAGTATCCGTAATGGACAATTAGCTATTAGTGAACAACATTGTAGGGAACAATAGTGACGGATAACTTTAGCAATGCTTGCTGCATGTTGTTCTACATGTTGTTCTAGATTGTATAAATCGCAACACTTACTATATTTGAATAACTAAAGCATTCTATATTAAACTACTACAAATTGTTTATAAATATAAATATAATCGGTTGAAAGAGCGTCTCCAACAGCTTTCACCATTTGCAGTGAAGTATTATACGCTTGCGTTCGTAGGTGCCCGTTCACCCAACCAAGCATTGAGCAAACTTGGTAGACTAGGGTAAACTGTGGAATACCTCACTCTGAGGAAATTGCGAACTCGGGGTTCGCCCCGAGATCGATAGCTTGGCGAACTAGATGTTCTACCTGAGCAAGATACTGTCTGGTCGCAAGACACGAAACGTTTAGTTCACGTATTTAGATAGGCTCCAATAAAGAAATCGTTTATATAAATACAACGTTGTTTTCATTATCAGTATCGCGGCGTCATCGCTCTCGCCAGCTCGGCAGCCATTACAGTAAGCCACAAACTAGATATTTATCTAAGGCCAACTGTTCGTTCCAGGAACTCTCCCTGTCATCCTCTAACGAGATTCTTACTAGGTATAATATCACAAGAATATCACGAAAAACATTCCACTAAGAAAGTCCGAACACCCCACACGTAAAATTAAAGGTTTCAGACAACAAAAATTATAAGCTTTGACGTTACTAGATTATTTACCAATGTATCAACAAAGCCAATCCTAGTCAAGGACAATCCCTTAACGGGACTATACGTTGCAAGAAACCACCATCGTAGGTCATCATAGAATTACTGTTAACTTCTATAAACCATACTTACTCTTAAGTTGGAAAGAAAATTCAGTTAAACATTTGATAATTTATATTATTAATCTCTTGCTTAAGAAAAGACATCCTGAATATTACCTTATAGGGGATAATTAGTTATTTCTAATAGCTTAATCCTAGAAATATTTTTGGTAAACTCACACAAAATACATGGAACGCACATTACAGAAAATGCAGCCGTCTACAATCACAACATCAATTCATAACATCAAAAACGAGCGTCGTTAAGCCAACTACAAAAAGCACCAAGTCCTTCGATCGATTTTCCTGGAACGATGAGTAAACAACTGGACAGATAGATAAACATATCTTCTGACAAGACATTTTTCTGAAGAACGATAATTCAAAATAAAATAAGAAAATTAACTTGAGTAGCAAGTGAAATGACTAGAGAAGACTTGTATCATTAACCTAAAAGGGGGAAAACAGGATTTCAAAGAAGAATTTCAAAACGAACGCAAACACAAAATGGTTACTGTAACTTTGCAAAGAGCGTTGAAAATAGAAGGGAGGGTCCTTTAATTTTATTTTTCCTTTGCTAGAATATATCAATACACTGGAACATAACTGAATGAATAGAAATAGTCTAGACATCAACTTAAATTGATGTAGCATATATCAATATAGATCGTATCTGTCCTTATTATATGTATGAGAATATGCAGTTCAAACGCTTAAAATCATAGCAAGATTTCATTTACGTTTCATTCTACATTTTTCTTCTGCATTTGATAAAGAAAAGAAGTATTCAATTAAGATTGTAATTTATTTCGTTTTTAATGGACTTCTTCCTTTAAGTGCCTTACACAACTTGTACAGCTTTCAGAAGCACATTTCGTTTTCAAACGAATATTACGTAAACTAAATTGAATTACATCTACATAAAATCATTTTTTAAATACTCCTTTCAAGTAAATTCTCAAACTTTTTTTTTGGAAACCCAAGTAGATGTACCCGAACAAGTAGCAGTCAAATTTGAACTTATCAATCGATCGTGATTAATCGGTAGTCTTGAATAAACGAAGCCAATTGCGCGCAGCCCATTTCTCAGCCCGATCGGACGCGAATAATTGCAATTAAATTTCGTCCGGCGTAAACCGAATTAACTAAAAAAAAAAGTGAAAAAAGAATAACGAATTATCGATACGCGGAGTTCTCGGTTTTAATTTAATTAAACGAAAAAAGAAGGGAGGGTGAAAATTTAGCTTCCACTTAACGATAATTGCGAACGGCGCTGGGCCTCTCTTGAAAACTTTTTAATAATTCAGCGGCCGCATCGCTGTATTATGAAAAGTTGTCCAGAAATGTGCAGCGCGGGCAAATCAAAAAGAAAAAAAAAAACTTGTGTGTAACGTACACTAAACCAATGCAAAGGGATGATTTATGAGACAAATTATACGTAATGCAGTACTTTCACACCTTGTATGATACCATAGATGGTGTAGAACTACGAGGGGAGTTCAATAATTACTTGGACTCGGCAAGAGATGGCGCTACTAGAATTGAAATTACTATTTTTCGTAAAAATAATCCTCGAGAAGAGCTCATGCGTTAGTTAGTGCCGCGATCGCTCACGTGTACCACCTTCAAAGCAATATATGGCGATGTTATAGTGAAATTCGATATATTTTAGTTGCCGTATCATAAAGAAACATGGATTCATCAGAGCACACCAAAGAATAGTCCAAATAGTGAGTTTCTTGTGGCTAACTGGCGCCAGGAGAAGCCATCGGCTAACGAGGTCACGGCCAAAATTCTTGGGGTGTACGAGGTATAATCTATGTTAATTACTTTGAATAGGGAAAAGCAATTAATGGCGAGTACTAATAGTAAGTTACTGGATCGTTTCAACAATGATGTTAAGGAAAGAAAAAGTCCGCATTTGGCGGAGATAAGAATTCTGCTCCTTCAACACAATGCCCACGTGAACACTCGTGTCGTCTCGTCGTGACAAAATTCTACTTTAACTAGCTTCACTAGCGACTACGAAGAAGTAGCTCGGCGGAAAGAGAATTGGTTCAAAAGATGAAGTGTTTGCAGGAATAAACATCAGTTTTGCACGGTTGGAGCAACCGTATGTTTTAGATGGGTTACAAAAACTTTAGACTAAGCGTTGTATCAATCTCGCAGGAGACTGTTAAAAAATAACATAAATTTTGCATACGAAAATGTTTTTTTTTTCTTGTCATGGTTGGGTATTTATCGAACTCCTTTCGTATCTAGGTTACGTTATTGCAAGATTTTTGAAGTAAAAATTATTCTGGATCAAGTAGGAGAATATGGGGTACAGAAATGTGAAGTATTATGGGAAAATTCACTTACAAATAATAATAATAGGTAATATGAAATAACAACGTAACATATAAAGCTAGATTTAAGTTTTCTTTAAAAGGACCGGAATCATCTGAGTGATGTGCTTCTTTGCGGTCCACCTTAATAGAAAAGTAGAAATAAAGAACAAATTTACAGGGGATGAATTTTACAGCAAACAGAGGTGAATGTCAAATGGTGAAACGATTGTTAATACTGAACAGTCAGTAAAACACAATGCTAGGTTAAAGAATATCTACCCATGCGTTAAGTTGTTTCAAAGACTATATGCAAATATACCATCAAGAGATCTAGAAGCGGTCGTTCCCTTTATACAAGAACACCGTATACTCTGAATTTACCCGCTCTAGTTATAAGAAAAACAAAATCAGCCTTCGTTCAATAATACAGAAAATTAATTTTGGCGCGGCTATAAAAATAGATTTTGACGATATTGCTATAGATAATAGACAAAATTTCAACAGGCTAGGCTATGTGCAATGAAGAACGGCGAAAAGAAAAGCTTCGTTCTGTCTACGCGGTAGCGATTTTATTTTATTGCCTTTTAAGGTTGTTGGTGTTGAGGTTTACCATTATTATTATGGGTCAAATTAAATATCTTATCTGCTACTACGCTTATGGGACAGATCAACATTTTGAATTATTCTATATGTTTGTCCCCAAGTATTTGTCTATTTTGATTCTCGTATATTTCTTTTACCGTGATGTTATAACACCATTCTTTTATTTTTATGTATAGATGTTACATGCTGTTTTCTGCTTACTTTTATTTGAGTAGACTAGGCTTACCTGGTCTGCAGAGGCATATGTCGTATGATTTATCGTTTGTGTAAGTTATGCACGTTATTAGTTGTGTGATTTCCTCTCTGAGCGATTATGTATTTTTCATTTAAACTTTTATTTTCTTTCTTGTTAATATAGAATAGCTACCAAAGAATATGCGTATACCTTATTATATACTCTTATTTTTTATTCTTTTCCGGTAATGAACAAACAAAACTTTTGAAATTCATGTAAATATGGCGGTATCTTGAAAGTGTTATTTTTATGTCTTTTCACGTTTGAATTGTAAAAGACGCGATTCCTCTATCTAACCGTGTACGACCAAATCTGTTTGCGCATCGGAATCCAATATATTTCAGTAATTAACTTGTAGTACTGGCGAACTACATTCAAACAATAATCGAGTATTTCCTTCAGAAAGGTTGCCCTTTGTTCGTTTGTTTCTGGATAAATGGTAAAAGCGCAAGAGCGCTGTTAATTGGGCGCTGCTCTTTTGCCAAATTACATACGGAACAAAGCTTTTACCTACCTGTTTCACTTTTCATTAATTCGTTTTTCAATTTAGTCTAATTAGTTTAATATAGAAACCTTTCACGTTGGCTGTAAATGCGGGAGCCGTAAGCTCGATACGCTATTGGTCGGCGGGGCAACGGAGAGCTTTCAGGTACGATTGGAGAGGTATTCATTAGAGGCTTTGCATGTTTGATGCGTTAAGTTACGTGATTACGTATTCGAATGGCGTAGTGCCAAGAAACGCCGGGAACTTTAGCGAAAGCTAAGTTATGAAATATTGAATCGGTTGAGTTATAGAAATGCTTTTGTGAATAAATGTTTAACGTCTAGTGTTTCCTACTTCGATTGTATAAAAGTTATAACACTAGAAGCTCGACACTTAACGCATAGTTTAGTGAAACAAATACTAGTAATAGAATATTCAATGCGATAAATTTTACAATAAAAGTAAAAGGAAAACAGTGAGATGTATAAAAATAGGGAAAATTTTCAAGCTTTTCAGATTATTTTGATGAGGATTTAGAAACGTGAAATTCAGGAGTAGATATAGACATTTAAACAATTAACTTTATTTACGGACATTCAGCGTCATAAGCGCATGAACAGTAGTTCATCTTTCTTCTTCTTGTGCTTGCGTGTTTCCCTATTTTTGCCACGTAAAACATTAAAGTATAGATAAAGAAAAGAAATGAACCAGCCCAAAGGAGTAGACGCAGAACTTTGAAATTATGTAGAATGAGTGCATGGAGACAAAGGATTAACTTTTGACGGCCATCTGTCACCGCTGATAGAAGCTATCTGTCTATTAAGACCTGAAATTGCGTGTTGTTGAATAGCATTTTTCGGAGTAGCTCGCCGTTTGTTTGTGATCGTTGTAAAGTAAAGTTAGTGCCTCAAAAATGACACGTGTTCGAAGACGTGCAAATTTTCGCTATCTTAAGTCCTTTGAAAGAGGACGAATTATCGGAATGCATGAGGCTGGTTTAAGTGTTAGGGAAATTGGGACACGTATGGATCGACCCCACGCCAATATCAGACGGACTTGGATGGATTGCCGGGAAGATTGCAGAATAATGCGCGGCCGCATATTGTGCACGTTTCTAGAGAACTGTGCTAGAGTTTCTAGCACAAAATCATGTTCTGCAATTGCCTTGGCCGGCAAGATCCCCGGACTTAAACCCTATTGAACATGTCTGGGATATGATGGAATGAAAATTGCGTCGATTACCCCATCTTTCCAACACTTTAGAAGAATTACATCAACAGCTGCAGACACCCTGGAATGAGCTGCCCCAAGAGGCTCCAATCGACCATCCGACTTCCAGCATGCCACGAAGGGTTACTGAATGCATAAGGGTGCGCGGAGATGCAACACATTATTAACGATATTGTCAATAAATATTGTCATTTGTTTTTGAAAATTTAAATCATTTGTTGGTCTCTATGCACTAACTATTTCTACGTAATTTCGAAGTTCTGCGTCTCCTCCTTCGGGGTGGCTCATTTCTTTTGGCACGCAGTGTGTATCAAACGTAGTAAGATGTATGATAATAATTTATGAACAGAACATTAAGATAACTACATTTTGAGTAAAATAAGGGTCATTCACGGTATAGAGGGCGTTGTTTCACAAAAATTGCTCTGCCTTATATTTCAAGTATTCAAGTACTTTTTTTTTCAACTAACTTTCTCCATATCACAGATAGTTTGTTATCTATTTTAGTAATAAGGCGAAATACAGAAATAATTATTTATGGAAACATTGTTTATTTGTATCCGGTTGGTGAAACGTTCTTTTTATGGGTGATAAATAGTTCTAAACTTTCACGGCCCGTATTATCGACAGTAACTTATTTCGCGATTTGCAACTCGATTGAATTGACGTTTCGCTGTTTGAACTGCCTCTTTGTTCAGGAACTTTCTACGTACACAAATGCTGGGGAGATTTATAAACAACCTTCATCTTCAAAAGCTGGCTCAAAATGGATGGGTTTTCATATAAAACTGTTACAATTTATTTTTCTCAAAGAATAGATTCGATTCTATTTTTAAAGATTAAACTAGGATCTTGTTCACCGCAGCACCATAACCGGAATTGAACAGTATTAACCAAATTGAATTAATCCAATTTTTGTTTCACGCCATGAGCGCACCTCGAGCAAAACATCCCTACTCAAATTATCCAACCAATTACAATTGTAAATGAGAGCGGAATGCTTCCTAATAAAGTCGACCGACCGAACCATATCGATTTTAAACCGATTTCATTGGCAATGGTCGCGTACCGTACGGTTTCTGTTGTTCGAACATCATCACGCGACCTATAAATAATTAAACCGGCGTCTCGTTCAGACTAGCGTTAACGATTATCTGTCATCGCCGTAAAAGACACGGTCATTGTTTGTAGAGCAGGAGGTGCGAATCATTAAGTCATATTGTGTTGCGGTGGCCGACGCGACTCCAACGTGACGCAGTGGTTTTGGGATGGTTGGGATAAATCCACTTTGTCGACCGGTTGCATTAACTTAGCATAAAGTAGCGTTAACCATATTACATTAATTTTGATTAACATTAATATGTAAACCGTATTTTCTCAAGTATTACGCACCATGTATGTACGCCCCGGCCAGTGGCGTAACTGAGATAAGGGTGGTAGAACTGGCAAAATATTAGGCGTCTCCAGTTTTAGAAGTCCTCGAGGTACCAACTAATTAGTAGTTACCGGAAAGGATATCGATACCATAAATATAAATGTAATTTTATTTCATTACGTATCTAAAATGGATACCTTTCAAGATATTTAGGAGAAACAATTTTCTTTCAATCAAGTTAGTTACGACCATTATAGAACAATCCAGCATTGATGGCGATTACATATTTACAATACAAGCTGTATAGTCCTAGGGAAGGGAGTTACAGGCATGCAGAAGGCATTTAATATGGTAAATAGAGAGAAAATATGAGACATATTGAAAAGCAAAGGGGTAACCGTTATATACTGGAAACAGTCAAAAGTTTATATAAGATAACAAATAAAAAAATTCGAGGAGGTAGTAAAACTACAAAAACTTTTGTAAACGAATGTGGAGTACAGTAAGGAACAGTATTAACCACGTTATTGTTTCCAACTTTCATTAATGAATTTATAAGATAAGACTGGAACCAAATAGCAAAACATAGAATAGGACATCATAATTTACAACTTATGTAACAAGGCCAATGGCTACCCACCATAGGAAAAAGAAAATAAAGAAGAAATACTGGAGCAAATGGACGATAAATAGCAAAGTGACGCAGGAAACCGAAATAGGAAGTAGGGTCCAACAGCAACAAGGACATATAACTCAATATCCAAGAACATCTGCTAATATTGACGTATGAGGCTGAGAATTGGGTACTGAATGGATGTAAAGAGAATAGATTACAGGCTGTTGAAATGTGGCACCTATGAAAGTTAATAGGAGAAAGGAAAATCGATAAAATAAGACGTGATCACATCAGTGAAAAGGCTAAAACAAAATCATTGAAAAGTAGAATAGAAAAAACAACGGAGACGAACGAAGAAAGTATGGGAAGTTAGAAAAGTAGGTAAAAAGTAGAGGCACTTGGAATAATAGTGTAGCGGAAATACTGAAATGGTAAGATGCAAGAATACTAGCCAGAGATGTAAAGGATTGCGTAACTTTGTTGCTAAGGAGTAGAAGAGAACCTTGGCACTTTTTGGTAAAAAAGAAGATGATCATGTGCAAGATACAGTATAACCTGTGAAATAATTAATTTGAAAATTTTCAAAATACATGACATTTTTATGTCTGCATAAATTATAGGTATTGGGATGGCAACAGTCTTTAAGCATCTTTTCAGTCTTCAGTCGTACTTTTTCAACGACTCAGGGAAATTGATGTTCCATGTAGTAATCGAGGTAATAACTCCAGAGAAAGTAATGCGAACAACGAAGGAAATGCAGCTAATGCAGTATTATTTTATTAATTCTCAAAACTATGTACCGCGAGCACTATCTTGTGAACAGTTACACCACTGCCATAACCACCGCGTCGAAGTATTACAGTTGGAAGATTGCGCTCAGGGTGTAGTGTCCTATACTCGGTTGCTACATGAAATTGCCGAAGATCTGATCCTTTTAACTAGAATATTATGGACAGATGAGGTCTAATATACTAGCTTAATACCTAGTATACTATATTAATAGCACTCACAACTATCATTTACGGGATCTTTCGCTCGCCGCTAATTGCACCTCATGCATAAACGCCGATTGCTTTATCAAAGAAACTTTAAAAGCAGTTAATAAAAATTCAAAAAACGCAGTTTTTTATGGCAGTGACTAATTCCTTATGTGCCTCTGGTAAATGAAAAAATGTGCAACATATTTGAACATTTTTGCGGTATTAACTCTGTTGTTTTAATGAGTCAATGAACTTAAGTCCAATTCTATTTAAAATAACAAAATCGGCGGCTACTTCCGGTACAATCGGAAGTCCTAGGTAATTGACAATATTTTAGTTTAATAGTATTTTCTATTATTTGAACATTTAACACGTTTGGATGTTTGTTTTAGATGGGGATGAAAAAGTGTAACCTAGTTATTTTATAACGTCCGGTCCTATTCATTTCTGGCATCGATCACCTTTTCCTTTAAATTTCTTTAGCTCATATACGTGTAAATAGTGCTGCAGTTTTATTTAGACGATTTTAAATGTGCTAAAGTAACAATAAGAAAAATCCATTTAATAACATATGAAGATATTGTTGGCTTGAAAACCCGGCGATCTTGCTTCTATAAAGCAACTTCTAAAGGTATAATATTGTCAAATTCATGAAAAAGATTACATGCAACTAACACATCGGAATCTTGCAGATATCTATATTCCACGGCTTGAAGCTGTAGAAGCTAAGCATTTTGCGTCAATTGACAGTTACACCAGCTTATAAGGAGCCCGTGTCTCCGAGTTTGAAGAGAATTGATCGTATCAAGAAAATTATGCAGTACAAATCTCCAGAACAACTCGTATTTTACCATTATGTTATTTCTTTGAAAATCCGTAGAAAGGAAAATGATAGCCAAAACTTTTTTTAATTTTAGGAACCTAAACGAACGCTTTATTTTGTCCGTTTCTAATATCATTTATCGAATATATTTTTTTCTCTAGCAGCGTTACTCAAGTTTCTTGTTTTGTATTTCATTAATTTACTTTTTTTCGGGTAGTCTAGATTTTAGACCGATATTAAAGTGCATCTTCCAACTATTGCAATACAAATTAAGGATGTATCTATTCAGGACATTGTAACGATGAGAATCCTCGAACAAGCTGTTTCGGCCAATTAAACCAATTAAACTTATATGGTGAAGACGGTGTCGATACTTTAGCGTTGTTGGCCACTTTTAAAAAACGTACAACAGCGGTAGGTTTGGTTTTCAGAACGTCTCGTCATACAGATTTGCTAATGACTTCATATTGTACTGGTACATCATTGTTCTCTACCTATATATTTTATGTGCGAGCATTAAAAGCCGGATGTGTCAGTTGTACCACCAAGAGGAATATCATAATAACGCTTCGGCTTTTAACGTGCTCAACACAGGATTGCGACTAAACGTGATGTAATTAGGAAGATAATAGAAAGAGCGAGTATTTTAAGCTTATTAATATTTCATGATAAAGCTTAATGTGGAAGGATTACCGGATTTCGATTTGTTGCACGTGGATTAATGTTGCCAGTTATGGCACTGATGCCGCATAAGTACGATAGCCATGAAATAACTGGTGTTAATTGTTAATATTTTATCAATTTGCTGCGACGCTGACTTGTATTTATTATCATATCAGTTCGAATTCATGAAAAGTTTCATTTTTTGTTACGAAAAAAGATCAATAGATGCATTACGTTAATATTGCAGCATACAGCTCTGCTTAGCTTTTACAGAGGCATATTCAATTAGAGAATTCAACAAAATTTAATATTTTTGTTGTTACTTCAATGAAGCATATCATCCTTCATCACACCGATCCCTAGACAATATTGGTGACTTTTATTTTAACTTTTGTTCGTTGTCTAGAGCAGCAGCACAGCAAGATCCCCGCTGGGGAAAGCTCTCGCTGATGAACACACCTACAATAATTACATGTTGCCACTTTGAAATAGAAATTTCTGGTTTTGTTAGAATCATCGCCGTAGTAATCGGCAATACATGTTGTTAACTAATCTTATTCTTATAACATAAGCGGATATTTATAACTAGAGAGGACAAAGGCAGGTGGAATTATTCCTTTCTTGCAGCGAAGTGTCTATTCTCCTCATGAGAATGGATTCGTGTTGCCTACTGGTGTCCCCGAGAGTCGAGAAAACACGAGTCTGTCTAGTCTCTGCGAAAAAGTAATAATTTCATCCATCTTTGTCCTCTCTATTTATAACCTCTAGTGAACTGATATAAATATACAATTTCAGTAGAGTCAGTATATATATGAAGCAACAACAGTAGACAACAAAGTTCTTTAAAGTCAATCGCGTTCCTCTATGAACATAAACCCGAAGAATACACACTCAAAAATATAAAAAAAATGTGGTTCTTGAGTAACGAGGGCGTTCGTGAGAAAAAATGGCAACGACCATGTTCAGTAACCAATTTACTGAAACATGAAGTTAGAAAAGTTCAAGATATAATTCATAGCTTCCATCGTAGGAAAGATTGCCGAGTAAGTGTGCCAGCTTTACGCGCGAAAGTAAAACAGGAGTTAGGATGAGACGGGTCAGACAGTCCGTTGCGAGGAATTAGAAAAAAAAACATTGGTTTTAAATTCAGGTGTACGTAAAATAATAAAAGTTTTAATTGAGTGGTGGGTTAGTCAAGAGAAACTTTCGGAAAAACGAAAACCTCGATGACCCGCCTAGACGCAACGTACACTGGTAGGGACCGAATATCTTCGAAAAATTGGAATGATAATAACATAAAACGCCTATTTAATTTAAAGAGATAGAGATGTATATGTGCAGGAGGCTATAATAATAAGCAATGATTCAATAGCAATGATATGGATTGCTGTAAAAATTAATGCAGCTGCTAGGAATGCGACTTTTAAAAAGGATGACGTGAGGAGAATATCATAATATTTCTGTTGAAACAGAAACGATGTCAATATGTTATAAAAAATTGAACACCGCTGTATTCTTTTGGATTTTCGACTTTCTACTCGGTGTCAGAAATACGAACTAATTAGGGACTAGAATTTTGGATGTCTTCGCACTTTCAAAAATAAAGTATACGACGTCCATAATCAATAACTTACGTATAATACAAGCATTTAACAACAGTAATTGCTTAGAACACGACTTCGGTTGAAGCTAATGCCATCTCCAGTATTGTGAACACTACAAGCTTCATTTACTTTATTTGTGATATCGTCGTCGCTTAACATAGTAAATCCTGTTGAGTTAGTAGTAGGTAAGCTTCTTAGCTAGGACACTTTCGGAGTAATTTTTCAGTTAAAAGTATACGGCTGAAAACTTACTTTTTGTAGTCTCTTTAGTTCGTCTTGAGAAAATTGCAATGCTATTTGGTGGAAGAAACAACATTTTGACATTATCAATATTTAATATTTTGGCCGAAGGATGTGAGGGAGCGTTATCCAAAGGGAGTAGAGCCTTCCTACTTTGTTATTTGTTTTTTCAAATTTTTTTTTCCATAGAGGTTAAAACCTACCCACACGCATTTTATACCATTAGTAGTGATCGAGAACATGTAACGTTTTTGAAACAACGCCTTTCTTTCAAGAGATAAACACTCGTTCTTCGCCGTTGTTGGTAATAGCAACGACGGCAATGAACGAGCGTTTGGTACTCGATCTTTGCTGACTGTATCCAGGAGCAGAGTCTTCTTTCCTAGGCTTCTAATGATTTTTTGGAAGACGATAAAAATGGTGTTTCAACAACAGTGTAAATGTCCTTTTTAATAGTTTTTAAATTTTCTTTTAAAAAATTCTGTTGGAATGAAGTCAACTACGTATCATTTCTCCTTCAATGCGGATCCCAGGGATTTCCTATTTTCTTTTTATTAAATTTTTCGTAAACCTTTGCATTGACGTTTTAGAGTACCTGGAAAACTTAATTTTTGTTAACGTTTTCGCTGAAATTTTAATTATTTTCCTTTTAATATATTTCCTTGATTGCGATAGTGACAGTGATTTCACTGAACTATGGGGCAAAGAAGACTAGTAGTTTGTATTTTATTGTTGTAAAAATAGTACTTAAGTACTTAAACTTTTATATAATACACCGTGTTAAAGAAGTTAGCGGTGAGGGGAACGTTACTCATAATCAGGAGTATATTCCAGAACCAACTACTGTAGCACCAAATCCTCCACAGTTCCTAGATATCAACTTTTCCTTATTGCAAGCAAACAAGTCACGTAATAAAACAACGTTGCAAAACTTCTTATTGAATTAAAAAAATGTTCACAAGCTTTATTTCGTCTATCCACATTTATAGCTTCATTAAGAAAGTTGATAGTAACTTTTCATGTTGTTTTATAAATAACTTAACCATCGGAATAGTTAGGGGAAGTTTCCGACCGTTAAAGTTTAAACTACAAAGAAGAGGACGCCATTAAGGTTATTAATACAGATTCTCTGACATTTCCTGCGCTCATAAATTTTATTACATACCCATAACCGGTATACTTCACGTTATAGCTTTGCTTCGTGCGAGAAACTTTACGAAAATTACTAAGGTTAAAATATGTTTAATTCTCTATTTTTAATCTGCAGTGCATCATTATGTTAAACGTGTTAATCGTTTTAAAATTAATTTCTAAATAAAAATGGAGAATAACTTATAACTTACCCGATTAAATCCTGAATCCAGCAGACTAGGAATAATTAGTTCTTCTTTTTCGATATCACTGCAACAGCAAAGGGAAAGAATTATGAATTTTTCTACCCCATTTCACTTTAGAAATGGAAGTAAAAATTTTATTAACACTAAAGTTAAACAACTCTTTAACTCAAGATTAATTTTTAATGGCATAGTTATCGCTGTAGATCTCGTTGTTTATAGAGTCCGTCTTAGAATGTAATCCAAAGGTTTGGAATACGATTTATTTAACATTTACTGCCAATCATTCAAAGAAAAGCTTGAATTAGCCGACTTTTATTTGGCCGCCCATATCTTAACTTTAACATTTTAAATAAGTTCTTTTATGTACCTTGCAACAGAATTTTCTCTTGCCTCAGGTGACCGACTAAAAGTTTTCCACATAGGTCTTATCTTATCATGAGGTTCGAATGGTGTCTTGTATTGTATTATAAAGTGTATTTCATAATTTTGTAGTTATATGGTATTGAAGGTAATCAATTCCTGTGGCTAAGACCGATGCCGTAGTAGTCTCAAAAGCTTTCTCTCATTGGAATTTCTCAACGTAGTGCTATAGATCTTTCTCAGCGATGCTTCCCTCTCCTTAATCCGTCGAAATAGTAGTCGGCATTTTGTTCTGCAGAGTAGACGTTTACGCATGCAATAGTTTCCTTATTTCAAGAAAGTCTGTTGGCCTCGGAAGTATATTGGTGCATCTAAATTTCACCTACAGCTATCAATCGATGCCAAAACTTCAAAACGAAATTATTTCAACAGGATCCGAATGCGTTTTTGATCCTGAATGAGCAAGCGTTGTACCCAACGCAATATATGACAAACACGTCCTTCTCAGATGCCCACAGTCTCTACTATCTTGCTAACCTTAATTCGATGGTTGTTTAGTACCATTTGGTAAATTTTTCCGATGCACACATTTACAGGTGAAACAAAGGCCATTAGAAACTGGACTTTCTGAATAAGAGCATCCCTTGTGTCTAATACTGTTTAAGCTAAGTTTTCAATACAACCTTTCTTCTAAGTTATGCATCGCATTATACAACATTTTGGGTTGAAATGAAAAAATTGCTGAAAATCTTCCCCAATACTTTCAATACTTCCCTATTTGGTCTCATTATAAACAAAATTTATTTGAAGTAGTTCCAAACCTAGAAATCTGTTGGGCTCAGATCAGATGATCTTGGTGACAATGACTTTCTCAGGTCTCTACTTATTACGCGATCTTGGAAGCCATCGGGAATCGGTAACTATGTAAGAATGAGAGGTCCCAACTTGCACGAAAAAAAAAACATGTTTTTAATTGCGTCCTCCTTTTACAACTGTGAAATTGCATAATTTCTTAATATTTGCAGGCGTCGCTCATCAGTAACAACTTCATCATTCTGTATTTGCTCGAGAAGATTAGCCGTGAAACAGGACCAAACAATGACATTCTTCTCATTACGACCTTCGTCCTGAATCTGCGGATTTGTTGTTGGCCATATTCCACAGTTTTAAGCATTTAGTCCATCATTAAGAAAAAAAGTGGGCATCATCTCTCCATAAAATATGGGATAACCATTTGGATTTAATTTTTAAACCATTATTTGCAAAGATACATAAATGCGCTAAAATCCCACCGTTGTAGAAACTAGGATTCAATTTCTGTTGGCAATTATTTCAGTTTCATAGAAACTTACAAGAACCTGAAGCCAATTCCTTAATTTGTGATAACCGCGTATAGAATTTGCGCTAACAAAAATTCAGGTACTTTAACAGACTTCCATTACTTACAATTAAGCCAGCTGCTAAAGCTCTGTACAGAAAAAACTTATATTAAGTGTAAATATTTACATAATGTTATTAATTTACGATGAATATCATAAAAGACATTTAACAATTAAGTAATTTTAAAATAAACATATTTTTCGTCAATAACTTTTATAAAAATTTTAGCTTATAATTCTCTTTTGTTCCGTTCTTATATTTGGACAGCCCCTTCATGAAGAGAAAACACTCACCTTTTCTTCGTAACTGCAACTATGGCAACACTCTGACTGCCTTTTGTGTTTCGTATCGATCTGCAAAGAAACAGAAATAAAAGATCGTTTAGTACGAATAGTATACGGCACGTAATTGGGAGAGGAGAGGAAATTTGATTTTTGAGATTCCATTGTACGATTAACGTGGACAGCCTGGGAAACGCGATTTTTCATTTAATTTGCCGCATGCCGTCGGATAACCGGGTATATATCGCGTTTTTCGGCCGTTCTAGTTTAATTATCCTCGCGAGCGCGATTGCGTTCGCAGCATGCACAATCCGGATGTGGACGTAGAACGTTATTAGCTGTCGATTTTCGTACTCTCTTTTGGACTTTATCTAATCCGCGATAGTAGCGTAGTATTTTCACGGGATTTGCAATCTTCCTATGAAATAATTATCTCGGAAATTGCAACGGGAAGCAGATTAAAGCTATGGGAACGTGTGATCAAATTGGATTAAGCGTGGTACGCACGATATAGTTTTAATCGGTTATCAATTCCAACATTTATCATGTTTACATTTCTCATTTGACGTGTCGCTGCAAATACATATCGTTTATTACAAGAGGTAGAAATGTTGGTTTAAATTTAATTAAGTCGTTGAATTTAGTCCTGATAACTAATAATAAGTAAATAAAACGATTCAATTATCTACAACTAAATTTATGCACTCACACAGTACCTTATCTTTTCGTACAATGTTGTTCGACGACGCAATTAAACTAAACATACGTACGCTCAACGACTACTCACGCCCTTACTTACGTATTTTTTCGTCCACGGTTGTGACAATGTTCAGCGTATTGAATTTATTTTCAAATCCTTGGCAGCTGAATCCCAACATGGAGACGCGTATCATACTTTTCCTCGATCTACATTTCGAATTCGAAGTGGAGGATCTATCCATTTTGTATTTATTAATCAAGAAAAGGGAAAAGAAGTAGGTAAACTAAGTACCTATGGAAAGTTTGTTCGCATGGTTTGTACAATACAACAAAATGTGTTCTCTTACAGCATATATAAACTTCTCGATATCCATTTAGTCGACAAAAGTCTGACGTTGCGTCTAGTTCGCTCCTATCCGCGTATAGGTGAGCTCCTTTCCCTTTCTTCGGATCCGCGATGTGTCTCCACGGTGCGATTTAACTGTTTGGGATTAAGTTCAATATGCAGTGCTTTGCCAGTGCCGCGGACGTGAGAATACGTTGAATGGATGAGCGTATTCTTAAGCTCAGTTCGTCCTATAACGTCATTATAGTTACTAGGTTCACTGAATCTAGTTTTATGGAATTCAAAAGAAGTTACGTGATAAATTATGTTGTATTTCTCACGTTTAATCTCATTAAATGTATTTGAGGTCGTACGTGTTTGCACCTTTGTAAATTGTCTCGGTTTAGTTTGTGCGTATTTGTTCAATTCAATGTTGTGATAATTTATTAGAACATTCGTAGATTTAACATACGCTCATAGAGAAATCTTTTTCCAAACCATATAGTCGCTCTTCAACTTTAATATTACCTGGTTTATAATGTATTTATCTTTTAATATAAACAAATACATTTTTTATTGCTTACGTATTTAATTTTTTCTGTCGCCAAAAGCTCACAAGTTCTAAAACGGTTCATTAGAAAAGCAGTTTCATAAGATGGCATTAGAGGACAAAACCTTTAAAGAGCGAGTGTTCTAAATACTTTTTTATTTTTTACGACTTAAAAAAGTACTTCCATTGTGTATTTTGTGGCAGCTATTAAAGATATTTAGGCTTATGTAGTACATTGATCAACAGTGAGATTGGAGAAAGATGTATTACATTGTCACGTTGTCTAAATTCAAGTACCTCAGTAGTACTCTCAGCATCACAAGATATCGATCAACAAAAGCTTTAAAAAAGGCAACGCAAATTGACAAAAAAGAAACAACGATTAATTTCAAAATGTTATTCAAAAGGCTTTACTTAGTTTCCAGAAATAGATAGATTTTTACTTTTTGTGTTGATCTTTTGTACATTTAAAACAATATAACGTTATCCAGTTTCACAACATAAAGAATTTACTTCAAATGTTCTCATATATTATTTTGATAATTTTTAACGCAAATATAGTCATTTGAAAATAGTAAAATGTTCACTAGGATTTACTGTGAGACCTATTGGAAAGGTCTGGAGGCAAATGTTTCAATGTATAAAGTGTTATATTCTTAATTGGTATATTGATGTACTTAAAAGGGACGTAAAACATGTTTTACTTTAAACAGAAGACTTTCTATATTTTTTAAGACTCTAGTGGTTCTTTAAAAGCTAAATTCAGCGATACAGATTCACCTGTTAACAGATGACAACAACAATTTAAAATAAACAAATAAGAACATAGTTTAGCTTGTCCCTAAATTTTGGTAAAATATCGTCAAAAGTTTCCAATCAAAAGTCTAAAGGGCCTTTTCTTCATGTATACTGATTGGAAAAAATTTGGAGCAAAAATTAACGTCTTTCTGGTGGAAACGCCATCGTGTTGAAACCTTCTTCAACACGACACGAAATTTCTTCGGTCTGGCCAAAGGTTTTCTAATTATGGAATAATCTGTTCACGTAATAACTGAGTATTGCTTCTGTCTTAATTAATTAAAATTATTCCCCTATATACAGTGGTTTGGCCCAAATTGTCGAGGTGATCGGTTTGGATTATCTTATAATTTTCTTATAATTATTATTACTTATTTATTTTTTGGCTTGTTTGATCTATATACATCTGTCTTTTACTCCTTGTTTCGTTGAATCTTTTTTGGGAGTGCGTTTACATAAGACTAAGTAAATCACATGTAATCCTGTTGTATATTACTGCGGTCGATATATCCAACCATTACTAAAATATTAATTTTTCCATTGACTCACCCTATTTAGGTACAGAAACGATTTTGTATCTCCCAGGTAAGCCGTTTTTAACAACGTAAATATGGGAACAGTGTATATTCTTGGTAAACAAAAGGACCGAGTTGGATTTTTAAGAACCATGTAATAAATATTTCGTGGAACACTAATTAACTTTTTATAATTAAGCTTTTAAAAGATTAACTTGATTATTTCCCCGGAGATTGTCCTCCATAAAAGCTTTCGCATTTTTTAAGCTTAAAAGGGTATTAAATTCAGTAATTAGTGTATGAATATTATTACCGGCCACAAATCTCGCTTAATTAGCGATCTTTCGTCATTTTTCGTTAAGGCGTCCCTTCGCAGTTGTATGTACATAGGAATTCCTTTGATAGGAAAGTAGTCTATGTACAGTCTGCATGAAATTACTTGCCGCATACATTATGTGTAGAAGGCATGCGTCACAAGCAACAATTAATGATAAAATCAAAATAAGCAGCGTGCTTTTTTCAGTAGCAACTATAAACTAACTAAAGAGCACAGATTGGTGTTACTACGAAAGAAATTTTCTGCGGTAAATTATCGATATGCTTCAAATTTCATCGACTAAATCTTCCTCCTAGGACCACCCCAAGTATTATAACAAGCATAAAAATCATCGTCGTGAAAAAGCTGCCGACGACGAAGATATGGGAATCTTTGCGATACATGGTCAGCATGGGTAAAGATCGTGTTAGGGTCATTTTGAGAAACAACAACTATAAGTGCTTCAAATTTCCAGACTATGATGACCAATGCGAACGAATATGAAATTCTTTTTAATAATATTTTTCTCATTGGCGAAAGTACTTTTCATGTTCAAGGACGTCATAATCCTTCAATTGTATGCTGCCGGTCTTTACGAATGATCGTGGGTACAATTACCTGATACAATATCCCTAAAATGAAAATGAAACATCCAAACTGCTGGTTTAAGTAACAAGATTATTGGCATTTTTTTATTTACGATGCTTCTAATAAAATAGATACCTAAAGTTTCAACACAACGGACTATAGCCTACACTTAGGAGTACAAACCTTAAGGTTCAAAAATAATTGTGGCTGATCCAGCTCGCGAAAGCTTTGCTGTGAGGCCTTCATTAGCATGTCTTCTGGGCATGGACAATAGAATGGCTGCTTAGATTCCCAGATTTATCTTTATAATTCTATTCATGATTTTGTTTGGGGTCACATAAAACATTGCATCTATCTCCAAAAAGAAACACGTGCTACAAACTCTTGAACAGCAGCCGCGGATTTCTTTTTTTATCGTGATACACAAATCCGTTAAGAAATAAAAAGTGTTTGTTTATGGTATATCTTGTAAATACAAATCTTCTAGTTACCACGAAACACACTGTATGTATCAAACTCTATATCATAGACAATGTCCTCTTTTGGCGTTACCTTTTAAATTGATAGTTAAAGTTTCTACGTAATACCTCCGAAGCTGCGGATGCGCATAGATTATAAGAGTATAAAACGCGCACTTCTAAGAAACTTACATCTATAGAAGGCTATAAACAAACGCGGAACTTCGAAATCCGGAAATTATTACATTTCTTGCCAACATTATTCAATTTTAGACTAATTTTAGACTTCTATTTTGAACGCTGAGTAAACGATAGAGGCTTCCTTGCTTTAGTTTGAATTTAGACCATTTATATATCAGTAACTTCCACGTCGTTAACGGAGATCATAAATGCTATAGGCCCATTAGTCTCTTCTCATTCCTGCTGAAAGGAATGGAAAAGGTACGGGACTAGTACCTAACGAGTAAAATCCTTATCCTTAGTAACATGCCTATCAGAAGACAAAATCGATAACGGCTCTCCGATAACACGGCACATGCGGCAACAGGAACAGCTCTTTAGCTTTTGGTAACACCTACTTCGAAAGCATTAAGAGAGCGACCTCCGCCAAAGATTTTCCTGGAATGATAACAATTAGAGCCAATAGAAGTTGTCTGTAAAGCCCACCTGTCACTTCGACTCTGGTGAGTTATTGCAGATGATCTCCTACAGAATTTAACCTCTAACCTGGTAATCGTCATGCGTGGAAAACATATAAATGGCGTCAAAATCATAAATCCGCAAATGGTTAAGATCGTCCATTTTATATGCAGAATTAAGGTGTGCCTAAAAACACCTTCAATAGAAGGCAAAACCATTAGCCTCGGCGATGAAATTAAATTCCTGGAAGTCACGCTCGGCAAAAAATTAATGTGGAACTCTCACATGCCCAACTTGTAAAAGAAAGCTATTGCGGCGTATCTAGTATGCCGTAGACTGTTTAGTATGAATTGAAGCCTTTGATCATATTCAGCAATAATCAAAGGCATGATCACGTACGTCTCTTTAGTTTGTGAGATAAAAACAACTCAGAAGACTATACAACGACAGCCTCAATGAACTCAGAGACTTGTCACCCGCTAGAGACCACCTAATGGAGAATATGGCTGGCCGTTGTGGTATCAACAATTCTAGAGAAGAACTCATCGGCACATCTGCTGCAGTTTCTCTATCAGTTTAATTGGTCAATGACGTTCCAAAAATCTTTCCAAACAAATGAAAAATGTCAGTTGAGTTGACCTAGTGGAGCAGTTGTCGCAGCATATTTTAGTTCGAACATTAAAACCAATGTGAGGGTGGCGATCTACGTAACCCTTACATTTAACAGCCAATACAATTCTTCAATGCATTTGCGAAACTATTAAAAGCCGCTTTACAAACTGTTAAAATTTGTGGTCGAGAGTAGATCCGTTGACCGTTTCCTTAAACTTACATAATTTGTTACAACTTGTTAAAACTATTGGGTACTATTATTCAAATGTAAATGAACTAACACCGACTAAAGCAGTATTGGTCATGTTTCCCGAACGAACTCAGCAATTTGGGAGAACGTTGCTTTCTAATTACGTGGTACTATTGTCAATACTTCCATACAATTTGATACAAGAGAAGCTGGTGCCGTAAAAGAGAGTCAAGTAAAATTAATTTAATGCCAATGCAGTATTGCAAATAGTAACGTGTAAAGACGGCTAGAAACCTTGAGTTACGCCAGAAGTGCTTGTATTAGTGCAAAATTTAATAACGTACTAGAAAAGAATGTGTATGTAACATGGATAATAACAGATTTTATTTTGCTTTTATATGCCCCACTATTCTTTTTTTCCCTATCCCAAATCCAAAGCGAAACAATTTAACTGAACATTTAACGGCTTTGCGTCTCATTCGAATCCTAACCGGTCCAAGATCCTATTGCTTAATCAAGAAAGGAAAATCCCAAAAATCCCGAATTTACGACCCTCCGTTCATTTAATTTGCTAATTTTGATCCCTTCGCAAGCATGTTTCCTTATTCAAATTGAACGTTCACCGGTTCAATCGGAAGCGAGCGCAAACTCGTAAAACTGAAGACCCAACGAAAATATATTTATTACTTTATCACTTAAGTAGATTCCCGTTCGTTTGCTTTTCCTCCAATCTTACGTGAAAACCTCTCTCCCGTACGCCGTCGAAAGTAAAAGAAATAGAAGGTAACCGAGAATGAAATTGCCAACTTTTCTTTGGGTTTGAACGACTTTTTTATGTAACGCCGCTATCGAAGTTGGCCGACTACATTGCGACTCACTTGTTGCTCCCTATTTTATTGATTCACTTAGTTGTTAGTAGTTAGGTGAGCAGTGGCACGACGGTGAAAGCGGATTCTGGCAAATGGAATTGGATGTTTAACGTAAAATATTCACGAAGCGATACTAGTCTTAGCTCAATTTTCTTTAGTATCAATATATAATATATATAATATATTAAAACAGGATTTTCTATATCTCAGGAAAATTTTAGACAACCAGATCGTTTAACGACCTTTGTTTCCTCTAACGCTCGTGTTGTTCTCTAAACCGTAGTTCTTAAAATAGACGCACAATTAGGGAAAGAATCATTGAATAAGATAAGATCTTATTCGGCAAATAGTTATCAATATAATGACAATGATAATCGCTAACGGAACGGAGATTAGCTTTTTGTCTTATTAACTCGGCGATTAAATCTTTTCTTCTTCCAAGTTAGTTTTGCTTGCGTTTTGTTTTAAGTGTTGAATTATGAACCTGTAAGTCGGTGAAACAGGCTCCAGAAGATATTAGATACTATTTTTAGTATTGATTGCAAGAGCGATTCCTTCAAGTTGTTTCACTATTGTAATACTAGGAGTAGATGGGTGCTTGCAAATCATATTTTGTTTTAGGTATTTTACAGCTAAAGGGCTTATTGATTTTGTGGAAAGAGATGAATTTTGAAAGTAGATGTATTTATTACTTCTCTTAATGATCGACTTGAGTTTGCAAAGTATTCGGAAGACGATGAAATTGTTTTAGTCAATATTAATCGACAAATGGAAGTCGATGCTTGTGTAAAAATGAACAATTTTTATGGAGTTTTGCCTATCGGCGACGATGAAAACCCTGATAACGACGAATGTAGTCGTTTGTCATCTGAGAGTTTCTTAACGGAAATTAAAAAGGAGTTGTGAGGACATTGAATCTAGAAGTAGACCCTTCCAGCATTCTCATCGCCATCAAAAGCAACGGAAAAACTGAACAAGGAAGCTGTTTTTTATGTTGAAATATTGATTGATACTGGTATTTGTAATTATCTCGAAAAAATGTTCACTGAAGACGCAAAACGAAAAAGGGATTATAATTTTGATATAAATGAAGGAGATATTTAAATGTTTTGTTTTTATTTTGTCATCTTCAATTTCGAATTACATAGAATATTAAATGGTAAGTTGATGGATAGTTATAATTCGTACAGTAACAAATGTAACGAGAGGCAATAGGTTTGATACAATAAAAAAGTCTAAACATTGTGTTGAAAACCATAAGTGATAAGATTGCGAATGTTCGATCTCTATTTGATTTGTTAAGCGAACGTTTCTTGCCACAAGCTTTACTCAATGAAAAATTAGGATTTAGATGAAAGGAAGGAAAGCTTATTAGTTACCATAAGGTAACTGTGCGATCCCCATGGACATCTTATACAGTTCAATCCGCATAAAAGCAAACAAGCTAATCGATCTTTTATAGAATTAGGACTTGGAGAAAAATTACTGAAATAGGTTTCAAAATTCAAAATTTACACTGATCTGTATTTTTCTCCTTTAAAATTAGTGAATCACAAGTTTTGATTAAGCTCATTTGATCCGATTTATCCTGTTGGACAAATGAAGAGAAAGGTATCAATAGAACTTGTTTCAACTTTTATTTATGTTATTGCCCAATACAATAGAAATAGTAGTGTGGGTCGTATCGACCAAAATATTAACAATTAGAGAATAGGTGCATTTCACTTAGATGTATGTTTGTATTATGCCTGACAATGTTATAAACGTCAGCCCAACTGTGAAAAAGTAGATTTTATAAAATTTAGAAGAGAAGCAAGGCAAGTATTCCTGAAAACGTGGACAGATTCCCGCCGTCACGTTCGAATCTCTATAAATAAAATCAGCATCCATTACTATACTCCTGAGACGAAGTAATATTCATAACGGTGGTTTTCTTTAAGGCAAATCTGCTCCAAAGAGGGAGAAAATTGTCCTATTGATCAAAGGATCAAAAAAATTCAAAGGAGATTATCTTCAGTGACTTTCTGGAAAAACTGCAGACGATATATTAAAGAAAAAAAAATGTTCCTAGCTCATACATCCGAAGTTGTGGCGCCCAAATTACATGAATTGCAGTGTGAGTTACTGCTCCATCCATATTATTGGCCCGACCTGGCTCCCTGCACTTTTTTTTCTTATTATGCGGTATAAAAACGTGGCTCGCAAGGAACAAATATCAATTTAAGCGATGAAGTCATTACTGGCTGTGAGATAGAAGCTTATTTTGAGGAATTTGAAGAATATCTTTTTTTTAAGGCGGTAAAGAAAAGGTAAAGACATCGAGAAAAATGTATCCTACTTAAAGAGATTATGCATAAAAATGCATGAAACCTTTCATCGAAAGAATTGTGCCTTCATTCCTGACATGGGTATTTATTGATTCACCTTCAGAATACATTCACATAAAGATCTAAAGATACGAACTTTATTCTTCCTAATGTTTGATATAATCTCATTTTATAAGTACTAACTATAACGCTCCATTTTAGAAAATTTCGCAAACAAGCTTTGCTTATTCATCGTATTTTAAATTCAGAGAAGTTTTCCACGAAGGTTCCAGAGAACCAAAGCGACATTGCGACCACTTTCCTCGTTTGACCTCAACTGTGTAGCAAGTTCTGCGTACTTCAACCACCATTGTTTCGAACTATAATCGTATTATTCGGCGAAACTAGTTCGAACGGCTTCAACCGATGAGAATCGCTTTTACTACTATCGAAATTAACGTCCTTGTAGGGATGAGGATCGAAATCAGGAATAAATAAAAGGGTCAGGAATAATCCGGCCTGTGGCAGATTTTTAAAATCACTGTAAATTAGATCCGACTTTAACCAAAGCATGCGGTCCACTATACAATCCAAATGCTGGAGTTTCACGAAAATCAATTGCGTATATTGGCGAGGATCCAACGTTAATGTGGTTTAATCTGCCAATAAATGTTGATTATGAAATAATAGATTTTGATTTCGAATACTGACAATGGAAAGCTTACGGTTTATCTCAATTCAATATGTTGTTAAATATTTGTAGAGTTATAATATATTACTCGATTGCTTTATTCCTCTTTGCATTTAAGTTAAGTGTATTTGCATTACTGTATCCTTGCTCTTTTTCTCGCCTACCTCTCACGCCATTTCTTAAGACGATCTCTGTTTCGCGCCGTCTTTGCCATTTGTTAATCGCCCATTTTGGTAACGCGTTCGTTCCATCCGTCTCGGATGTCAATATTATGTTGTTTGAGTTGAGCGGTGTGTAATCAGGAATTGCCTGAGGGATTTCATTTCGACGAGTTTTGGTGGGGCTGATATTCAGGTGCGTCCGTCCATGTTTCATATATTATTCAATGGTAAGATTTCACCATATTGCTCGCTTCACATGACTTGTTGTACCTTTTGCTTGGTACACTAGATATGCTATTAGACGTCATTGCTGTTAGATCCTCAAGGAAAATATATTCGGGTCTTCCGTCAGGAATATTTCTGATTGGTTTTCGCAGCAACCTATATATTTTTAGTCACATTTTACTTGAGTGTATGTTTAAATTATGATTTGTTTTCATTTATTGCTTCTATTCGTAACATCGGTAGTACGATTCAATGAGCAATTAATCAAAACGTAACAGTTAACAGATCGACCTCATTTAAATTGCCGAATATTTGTATCTTTCCAAATGATTAAAACTAATTATACAGCATCTCCACAGATGTCGCCCTATCCACAAATGGAGTACCTCCCAAATCGTAATCCGCAACCCATACATCCTCAAAGGACCGTACTCCATTAAATTAAGCCTATAAGGCCGCGAATTAAAACAGGGACTTATGGCCTACGCTCGTCGTCTCCTAACATCGACCTCGTCATCACCTGAGCTATAATTAACAAATCCCGGACTTCCTTTCAGCCGGCGGCGTTGGAAATATCAGGTACGCCGCTGTCGAGATATTCGAAAGCCTCGCCGAAATGATGACGTAGATGTTCGACAAATAAGCTTCCAAGTGCGAAAGAAAGTTTACTCGTTCGTCCCTGCGAGACGACAGATAGAACAGATCCTTAGATTAAAATACGTTCTTTTGAGGGTGACCCGTCAGTCAACTGTTATGAAAGACGAGAAAGGGAAAGCGTCTTTTGTAATGGATGACGGCGGGCGACGATATAGGGTCTACCGTCGGGAGTGCGGGTGATATTTAAGCATTCCGGGCCCGTTTGACGGCTTTATTATGATAATAAAGGGGAACAGAATGCATTAAGGCGATGGATCCGTGTTCGGCGTGTTTATTAAAATTTAATAAAACGTTTGTATGCCAGAATGTAACCTTAATGCGATAGTATTAACTGCAGAATGCTATTAATGCGGGATCTTATATAAAAAATCCAATTTGTTCTTGGCAATATTTGCATTTGGTGGCAAGGAAGTTTTGTAATTCATACTGTTTATGAAGTTCATGCTGTAGCAAAGAATTTAACGTTTCATTGCGAAAATAACTTGTTAAGCTGCAGAAAAGGTGTGAAATTTTCACGTGGGCGGACATTATCTTGTAAATTGAAATTGTGACGGTTGCTCCAGGTTTACCGTACATTGTTCCAAAGCATGTCAAGAAAAAGCTAAAATCGCTAGCCAAAGAAGTTATGAGAGAATCACTTGTCGAACTTTATAGTGCAACACGAGCCAATACGTATCATTTTAGCCTGCATTGTTTTATGAATCTTGTTCTTGCTAGTGACTAAGCTAGATCAAAATTATCCTAAAAACAACTAAGAATGAAGCAAGCCAACGCAATTGCATTTGTTTTTGTTTTGTAAATTTGTTTTTTTGTTTGTTCTTCAAATTTGGATAAAGAATTCATTATTAAAATTTTTCTTCAACAATTATCAAAGCTAGTTTGCAGTCATTCAAGTATCGATGAAGTTAATGAAGAATTATTTAGTAGCTGTTAATGTTACAGCCTACACTAGACACACTTTATAAACTATTAAATTCGGCATCATAACCTGCTTTAGATTTTATTTAAATTAGATATATTTTTTGGATGAAATAACATTTACTAATAAACAATTGAATTTTCTTTTAATGATATTAGAATACGAAGTGCATTAAATAAAAGTAAAGCGCGATTATTTGAGAAAAAAAATGTTCTTTTCGAACTTAAAAAATAATCACAGTGCTTGTCTTGAAATTTAAGATAAGCTTCTGAAATTTTGTGTATTAAAAAATATAGATTTTGCAAAGGTGCTTCCATTTGAAATGGGTCACACTATATATACACATATGTATACACAAATATTTCAACACCAACTATTTTGTAATAGTTAAAAAAATAATATATTTATCGATCGCCAAATCTAGCCATTAGCTTAATTTTCCTTTAATTTGGACAATCCATTTAAAACTGAAATACGAAGCAAGATTTTTTATTTAACGGCGGCATCTAAGTTTAATACAGGATTAAACTTCGGTCGACTCCAACGATTAACTCAAGTCGGAGTTAAAACGTATTTAATTTCTTCAACCGCTGACATTATTTACAATTCACCCGAAACGAAATAAAAATTAAAAAAAGTATTTAAAGAACATTGGAAGGATGAAATGAAACCGAAACCTGAACACGGAAAATATTAAACCAACTGCTTTAGCGAATTGCCCTCCTAACCCAAGATGCAAGTTTGGAAAATGCTCGGCTGCAGGTTCGGCTCCAACGAGAACTTAAATGCATGTATACAGTGATCGTGGGATGATTGTATATGTGCCATAAACCGTTCTATTCCCACTTAGTAAACACGTATTACTGACATTATAACAACCACGGAACTACCATTAGTGCAAGGTAAGATGTTATTGTGGCAGTGTACATTCCATCGACTTAGGGCAGGATTGAGACATTCTGGCCTCTTTTTCGGAGTCTTCGGTGACTTATATTTCTCGTCTCTTTAAAGGGCGCTATACGATCTGATGTTTTCCAAGGTTTTAACATGGGATTTTTTATTATTCCCTTTATTTGTGAATGAGAATTTAATACTTTAAAAGAATTTGATAAAAATGTATACTTGGTGTGAGAAGAAAAGAAAGCGTTCGTTGAATACTTTTATGGCGTTGGTAGGGACATATTGAATTGAGTTATTAACTTCAATGGTTTAGAAGGCCTATTTGATATCAAACTGACATTCACCAGTTATATTGATTCAGCCGTGTCTGCCGTTACAAAAAGCTTAGGTTTTATTTTGCGTAATTGCAAACAATTTAGTAATATTCATGCATTACGTATGTTGTATTATTCATTTGTCTGCTGAGAGTACGAGATGATTGAACAGAACATTTATTATGAACTCCATTGTAAAGTTATGTTAAAGTTATAAAGATTCTACAGAGGCGGTTTCTAAAATATTTGTGGTTTAAAACCTATCGGAGAGAGGGTTGCCTCACGACACTCTTCTCAATACATTCTTTGCGTCTTCTTCGCAGTCAAGACGGGCTAATGCATATTTAACCGTTCTTCACAAAACAATCAATTGATTCCGCATTATTGCACAAATTAAATCCTTTAGTCCCGCCAGCCTCCACTCGCAATATTAACACATCTTATATAACTCAAGCGCGCACTAATCTCTTGGCTAAGTCCCCTATACTATGTACTATGTGTTCTTTGTACAACCATGTGACATTTGTGACATATTGAATTGTTGAATTGCTTGAGGTTGGTATATATAGATTCTCTTGTTTTAGGGTCCGCTTTTTGAATATTCCACTATTTATATCTATTTATTGTTTGTATCAACTAAGCCTATAGGAACGTGTAGACTTTCCGTGCTCTTTTATGATTTTATTTGGTATCAGTTTATATTACTTTTAATATTGTGCTATATTATCCTGTTACTGGCAATGAGCTGTTGGATAATTAATTATTATTATTATTATTATTACACAGCTACGGGTCCCCCTTTTCACTGCTCTAAGCTTCCTCTGAGTGTTACCAAAATTACTAATGGAGTAGGCTATTAGTTATTGTTATCTTCATTCAACGATAATCTCGGGGGAACGGTAACATAACAAGTCTCCCTCCATTTTCAGTCGTAAATGTTCATATTTGTTTGTAATATTTTTTCCTACAAACAGATACAGAATACATTTTATTACACCTTTATCATAATTTCTCGAATGATATATCTCTCGGCAATACGTCAAGTCCGGTAGTAGATATCCATATTTCACGGTTACCGATTCTTGCTAACGTTGTAGTTCTTTGACGCTGGAACGCGAACTATTGTGATATATTATAACGCCATCGGGGAACAAAGGAGCGAAGTGGAAAGTCAACAATTCCCTTTTATAGTCCCAATAGCTGAAGATATATTGAGTTAAATGTTTAATTTTGTAATTCCAATGTTTTAGTAATTAGGTCTTACCTCGACTAGTGATTAATTCAAGTTTTGATCATTGAAGAGTGCGGGGGTAATATGTTGCCAAAGAGTTCTCCGTAAATGTTAAAGCTTAAAGTTAGTTATTCTATCAAATTCATTTTATTATTATCATTATTATTACAATTTCCAATCGCTTTAAGCCGTCGGGTACCATAAAGATTATATACAATCGAACGCAAGTAAATAAAAATATTTTTAGGAGGTTACTGATCTAATGAGGAAGCCTTCGTTGGTACGAAGTAAGTACAGTTTGTTTTGACGTCTAATAAAAACCAGATTTATAGATCCCATAAGAAAAGTACATTTAGCTTAACCCATTTCATTCCGTAGCAGATTGAAATCTTTATTTGGGAGGATTTGGGATTAATGCCAGCAGGATAGACATTCTAGAAGAAACGACTTTATTTCCAGTTCCTTCGCGGTGAAATGTATTTACCCATCCCGCACACAAAAAGGACGAATATGAAATGCTCACTTTAAATCGCGCAGGATAGAAAATTGAAAACCTGCACAACCGAAAGGATTTACCCCGATTTTCTACATGTACGCAGTTTTGGTCAGTTTAAGGCGGAGAAAAATGTAACGAGACCGTCCTTTCTCGGCGACCGGTTCACATCCGCAAAGCCGTACAAAAGTAATCTAAATATGAAAGCTCTCGCTGTGATCCTAGCTTCCGAGGGTGCATCATTCAGGATTTTTTCGAGCTCTTCTAATTCTTGTATCTCGAATCCGAAAATTAGTCGTTATGGATAGCGAATTGTTCATTTTACGATATAAATGGAAATTAAGCTTAAAGAACTTAAAAAAAAGAACGTAATCGCTGAATTTTACTTAGAAATTTCATTCGTAATTGCAATTTTCCCTCGGGGACATGTACATATGTACATATCTTCTAATTCAAACTCGCATGTTTGACACGCTTTTTATTTCAATTAAGGTGATTTGAATAATTTGGGTAATTCTGCGTAATCAAATACAAACCTCTTAATTAGCGACGGAACATAATTAAAATTGCAACGAGAAAGGCAAAAAAGAGGTAGTAGTCATAGAAAGAGTGTAACTACATTGTTTTTTTTTTTATAAATGACGTTCATCCAGTTAACGCGTCAGCCGTAGATATGCAGGTAACATGATTCAAATCGTAATTTCCTACGTTCATAAGTGGTAATAATGAAGATTGTATGTTGGAAGTAGTTATCAATGTTTACAATCAGGTGCGATCTAAATGTACTTAATTTCTTTGTTCATGTTTTTTCCTCGATACAAAATTGGCTCGTCGTCATTATTTGTGTGTTTATTGGTATTTTGAGAAGCACTAACAGAACATGTAAAATTTGAGTTCCAATTAATTAAGCTTGGATTTAATTGGATAACTGAGCATTACATCGAGATGGTTTTTATTAAGAACACACATTCCCATAGCTCAACATACAAACTGATAACTGATAAATCACGAAGCAGGCAACAGAATGAAGTTAATATCAAACGTAATATTTTTTGGGAGAAAGTAGTCGAACCGCTTAATGTTACCAATAATTTTGCAAAATTATGCAGATACATATTTTAATATTGGAAACATTACCTGTTACTATATACTATACATCAATACAGGTGGTTCTCAATTCATTTTCTAGTATGTCTTAGGTGTTTGGAGATTTCATTTACACGTCTTCTTTTTTGTTTCCTTGTACGAGAGCTATATAGACAAATTGTTAACCATATTTAGAAAAATATGTTTATTGTTTTTAAATGTGATGATTTTGTTTATTCTTTCAAAATACTTCATAAAACGGCACAAAAATAATACTTTCAGCAAGTCTTCAAAGCGGTGCGAGAATTCTTGCATTGTTTCATCTGCATTATTAAAAGTTTATTCATACATTTCTTATTTTAATTGTTGGAAAAAGGAGAAAAGTAGGAGTTGGGGATGGACTTGGCGAAAGTCGAACAAGGAACACGAACTAACATTAACAATATAGAGGATGCAAAAACACTTTTGAAGTATTTATGTAATAATGTTATGTACATAGGTAAGAGGAGACTTACTTCACCGTAGATATTTAATTTTGTTTTGGGTAATATTGTTTAAGATAAATTAGTATTGTTCGACAATAGAAAAATAATATGCGGAACAATTGAACGTCGTTGTATTTATGTAACTTTCAGGTAAACTCTAAATTTAATCAGAAAGTAATCGTTCAGGATCATTCACAACACTTCATGGTTTAGTGTTGGTGGAGGCTCTAAGTCGAACATGGACTAGCAAGCTATGCCATTAACACTACGGATACTTAAGCGACTACGTATCATTTTCACCCGGAGGCGACGTTAGCAGAACGTACACTAAAGATTTGTCCATCTCCTTTAACCAGATTGAATGGTGCAGATTATTATTCAGAATTGCTGCTAGAGCTCGAGTTGATACGTACTGAAGGAATTTGTCTGGTTAAGACGGGCAACTAAACAGTGGAAAGAAAAAAGTGTTAAGATTGATGGAAAGCCATTTCAGTTTTTGGGGGCAAGTCGAACAATATCTAAGCAAATACAACCAATTTATTAAATGGAAATACATCTAAGTGGAACGGACCGCTAATATGGGCTGTATGGCACTAACAAGAATGATTCCCTCAGAAACGGACTTAGAGCGTTTGAGGACCGAAAGCTACGCACAAGGGATCGAGGGCGAGGCTGTTAGGTCTAACAAAGAAAGTAAATTTCGCGTAAATAACGTATTAAGAGAAGAACCACAATCGTTATACTAGAACACACCGGTGGTCACTTCTAATTCAAAGCAATCTCATCGACATGTATGGTAACATGGTATTTGGGGGAATATGAATATTGAGGGATATATTTTACATTGAAAATTCCCTTTTGTTGTCCACTCCAACGAAATAAGTAGTTGCCCCAAGCAAAATTTCGTCTAACGAAATCATTTTAGTTACTTTAACCATATCAGTTTTTCAGTGTAGGTATATTTATTTGTATTTTATTTATTGATATTTCATCGCGGTTCTGACCATGACCAAGTCTCTCATCGCTAGTTAAAGACAGAGGAAGGTTCTATACGAGCGCCTGAAAAACTCCGGTTGCCCGGTTGCCTTTTAATACCAGAGGGTATTCTTCAGTTGTTAATATAATGTAGGTGTTCTTCAGTAGCCAAAAGTTTACCGATAAATTAAATCAACTTTGCTTTTCTTGGTATTTTCAGTTTCAGACACCACAGTAGATTTTATCTTATCTTTTACAGTATACAGAAATTCAGTATATTTGTAATACTGCAATAAAACTATTTACGAAGAAGTGAAATACCGATTTCAAACAAAGGGAATTTTTCTTCCGTTCAGACGGGAAGCCCCTCTATAAATTCGCGAAGGAGAAAATACTTTATTTCACATCATTTCAATACCTACTTTCTTAATTAAGCGGAACCGTCTTCCTCGGCATGAACGTCGAAAAAGATGGTCGAATTCCTTGTGCTTCTATGTTTTCGGTTGCGGTAGAACAATTATGTGTAAGCCGGTGATAATATCTCCGCGCGTGGGGAAAAAATTCGAATTTTTTTCGTCGAGAAACCGTATCGTGGGGTCCAACAGAAACCGGAAAATGGTAGCTCGCGATTGTTTGGTTAAATTTTCTACGTTATCTGAATTTATACGAGAAGGGGGAAAGAAAAACACGGGGAGGGGGGTATTTCAAAGATTGAATTTGAGAATGTGGTAAGTGATTAGTTCCTTCGAGAATACTTAAAAAGTTTTCAACCTATTGTAGAAACAAGTATTTTTTTTGTGAAATTCTGTTTTATTTCTTAACGTAGTATACTTATAAGTTTATGCACTTTTTTCCAGTGGCGCTTCCATCCGTTTATTTCGTCCAAATACTTGTCGGAATCTTGTTCTGCAAAATACTCGTTAGCCTCCTTATTCGATGAAAGCCTTTACTTTGCGAGAAACTTTGAGTCTATGATGGACTAGCTTATCTATTAATCTGAACTCCAATTTATTTGTTTTTACTTAGTGACCACTGAAGTAGTTATTCGAATGACTTATCGGTATTAAGTGAGCAAGCGCGGCATCCAACGCTCGGTTAGCTTTTTCATGCCCAAATCTTCAGTTATTATATGTCAAACACCTGATTTTGGGATGCCTATGCCTCTGTTATCGCTTTAACCAAAATGCGACGGTCGCCTAACATTGTTTCATGAATTTTTCCGATTTCATCGATAGTTGTTGCTGTTTTTGGCCATCCCGAATTTTCAACATCAATCAAGCAAGTATGACCACGTTTAAATTTACCCATTCAACATTTCACTCTGGTAAAAATAGAGTGCCTGTAAGCAGCGTCAATCTAGACACTAATTTATGCATTTTCTCCCAAATGTAAAGATTTAATGATAGAATTGATATTCATTTTTTTTATTACAGAAACGTTAACATCGGTTGGCGCAAACAACTCTTAAACAACAAGTAAGCGTCTAACGTCTTCATATTAAGGCTTGAAAATTTTCAGGCTGTGCTCGCATATATGGATGGGGTTGCGCATCGAGTCCTAAAGACCGAAAGATATGAGCGTTGTCTACAATGTGAGACTTTTCTTTTACGTATGGCGACGGTCCAATGAGGAATATGAGCTTTAGAGTGTGCCATAAACTTAGGATTCTTCTCACCTCGCCTCGCGTAAAGAGGGAAGCGTGGTTAATCAATCTTCGATTTGCGAATGGTGTTAGTCTATTGTTAACATTATACGTGTACGTTACAATTCGTTATCTTTATTTCTTCTGTTAAAATTTAATAAACAATTTTACTTTATTTTCGGATGTTTTCCGTAATTTCCTCGGAAATTATCGAAGGCAACAAAATGAATATTTATCTACATTCGATATTACATACGATCTAACACTGATCATATACTTGTTTTTGAAAATATTTTTCTAGCCCTATATTCGTTCGAATTAATAAACACTTCAAATACATATGTCGTAGCGTCAGCCAGGATAGTGCTAACAGTATCCTGTTATTAATTTTACACTAATCCCTAAAATAATTAGGGATCTCGAAGTGGATTTGGACCTAATTTGCGAAATAAATTTTATTACATTTATAACGGGATATCAGCGATTATGGAAGAAAACAAGGAATTACAATTGCTTATCAAATTGTATTTGATGACGTCGACGCCATTATCCCTGATAATTATATCAGTTAATCTTCACCGTATTCAGATAAGAGTTTTATTGCGGGATGGGAATTTGAGTGACAATTTTAGGATGTGCTACTAAATTAACTGGCGTATTGTGTTTCGAAATTGGATGCCTGTCGCATTTCGGCGGTGCCAAATTACAAAAGCGGCACCGGTCTTTATTCGGCGAAAATATTTCACGTTTAATAACAACCTTTGTTTATTTTATTTTGTCATTACACCAAATGTTATAAATCAGATATACAATAAGCCGTGTAATTTCACCGATCCAACGCAAGGTGCACGACAAAAGTACAACGTTAAATATTGGTTATATAATGGCTTTCGTGACTACACATAAATCAAATGACCGCGAGGTAGACTGTGAAGACCTATAACTTGTTGTGCGTTATTGAAATAAATGCGATATCATCAATAAACAAATATAAACAAATGTAAATGTAATCCAGGAGGCAACTCGAACTATAT
Source organism: Oryctes rhinoceros (assembly GCA_020654165.1). Classification (NCBI taxonomy): domain Eukaryota; kingdom Metazoa; phylum Arthropoda; class Insecta; order Coleoptera; family Scarabaeidae; genus Oryctes; species Oryctes rhinoceros. Next base: position 200,970 of record JAIOKQ010000123.1, read on the forward strand.
TTAAAGCAATAGAATGAGGAACGAACAACATAGATAACTACAAATCGTTCAATGCGTTGTTTAATTTCGTGAAACTAGTGCAGCAAGTCGCAAATCCGGTAGCGGCAGATTCAAGGGAAGAACGGCTGAAGCTATGTTTTGGATGTAAGGAGACGTATGCATCATTCGCCTAAAAAGCGAAGTAGAAGGTTTTCACATCGTATATTCATGGATTTGGTGAAATTTAGTTGACTTAGCATTTGATGCCGTAGATCATTCTACATTATTACAAAAAAATTGAAGGATTTGGACTTCGGGGAGCAGCTCTTCAATTTATTAAAAGTTAGGAACCAAAAGTTTCATGTACTTTTTTAATATACGGCTATGTGAGTACGTATTAGGCACTTCAAAGAGAACCCGGTATTACGAAATCTTTGCTTATTTCCGGTAATTCCATAAACGGATGTACACGCAAGGGATTATAATAAGTGGATAAACAAAGAATTACGGCACCAATAAAATAGTTAATCATTGAAGAACAAGTATTATATTTTTATTATTAGTTTCTTAGGGATCTTATACGTATATAAAAGGCAAATTACTGAGTAACAAACCATTGGATAACGTGTGCTAAGAAACGCGAACTAACCACGGCAGAACGTACTAAGTAATAGAAATTGTATTACTTAGTACGCAAGGCTTAACATAATGTGCAATTTAATAAAAAAATGAAGTACTTGCGAAGTGGCATTCAGGCCACTCTTAAACGCTATAAAGAAACCCAAATCAGGAAGAAAACGATGAACCACGGCAAGAACAGCTCGCCTTTTAGAACGAGTGGCTTTATAGGACCGACGAAAATCGTCGAAAGGATTAAGTAGTGAACTGTGGACACGACATGGAGTTTCCCTAACTTCAAGTGCAGTAAGCAGGCGATTGAAGGCAGCTAATTTAATCTTTTCTGTACAATCTTTTCTGTGTAATCTTTTCTGACAAATCTAATATTAAGGTTTACTTCTTTTATCTACTTTTATAGTTGTTCATTACATCAAACGTAATTTACATAACGTAATTTTATAAATGCCTTATTTACTCATGTTTACTGCGACCAGGGGCCCAATTCGTACGGCGAAAACCCGGAGAAGAATATCTCCGGCAATGCCTTGTACCAACGGTAAAACAAGGTGGCGGTAGCGTATGGTACGGGGATACATGCCGGCATCAGGTGTTGGCGAAATCTTTCTTTGCGAAGGGCGCATGAATAGCTACCATTACAGCGAGATGCTACAGGAGATCCTGAAGCCATCCGCATTAAGATTGTTTAAAGATGAGAACGTTGAATATTTTTATCAACAAGACAACACTCCGCCATATAAAATTCCTCTTGTGCAAGAATCCCAGCAGTTTGATCGTTTAGTGAGAGCTCAACACTGCAATTGACTTGAAAGTCACACGAATGATGGTAAATTCTTGACAAATCGTTTTTCCCAAACGAAGCATGGATCAATCTGCATTCTGAAAGCTCGGTGTCTGGATAGCAGCTACAGGAATCACGCCCGATCTAATTATTCTGGATTATTTTACTTTTCCATGCCTAAATACAATTTTTAGAAATACACCATAACAATACCAGAACTACCCGAAGCAACTCAAAATGTCTCAACACCTCCATCAACGAAGTTAACATGATACGGCGAATAAGGAATTGTAGTGCAACTAAAGGATGTCACTGCGAGAATTTACTATAATAATTGCTTATAAAATTCCTATTGTACGTGTATTAGGAAATTTTCTTTTTTGTTGCATATGTCAAACGAAATTTGAAGTTTCAATGTCTCAATCTTGCTAGCAAGAATTAGAGGCACCAAGGTATCTTTGTCGTTAACTTTTAAAATACTAAAATGCTGAAAACGTTTATAGTCCAACCATGCATCGCAGTTATCTTTTATATGGGAGATACGCTCCAGAAGCTATTTTAAAATATTTCTCTTGTGTAAAGTAAAAAACAATTCTCCCTTGCTTTATTGTCTTTTCCGATAACCACCAGAGCTGGTTGGTATATGCAGACATTCATGGATGAATGTTCGAGTGGTATAAGAATAACAATAGATATTCGGACTTTTATCGATGGCATTTAGATTACGTCGACATTGTCATTCACCAATTGCTTTCCTTCGCAGTAATATATTCCCAACGTAGGTATACAACAACGAATTGCAAGTTAGATAGAAGACTTTATCCTGGACTTGTGTGTTGAATAGCAGACAATACGTAGGTAGTAAAATAACATACATACATGCAACATATTAGAATACAACATTAGTTAAAGCTGTGCGTTTAAAAACCCAAACACAATATTTAGGAATGTTACGCTTGTACATTGATAAAACTAACATTGTGAGTGTGAAGAATGAAGTTTCAATGCTAACAATACATTGATATGATTGAAACAACAAGTTTCAATGTATCATCAATAGCAATGAGCTGTATATATGTGCAATAATAAATAACTAAGTTGATAAGTGTTGGGTAACGGAAAGCATTAAAAATGTTGAAAATGCCTAGAGATGCATCAACATGTCTGTTAGCTAACAGGGAAAACACGTATTTATGCCAATTTCCAGACCTAATATATAATGGTAAAGAAGTCAGGTGTTTAGTTCGCGATGAATGTTTATTATGTTAGAAACCATATACGAATGTACAGGAACCATGTAAATAGCGCAAACACAAATAATAAAAAAAAGGAAGGAGACCGTGTATGTGATTTAACCACGATGTTAATGTTTCGTCAGTTTTGGAAAAAATATAATCCGACTACCAAGTCCGCAGACGTGTGGAAGGTTGTGGCTACGTATTTTAAACGAGGAAAGGAGTGTTTCAGTCAGCGAAAAATTTAATCCTGTATTCCGTGAAAATGTGGATGTTTCTAGATTACGCCATCTTTTTAACAACCGTGTTGCGGAAGATCCGCTATACAAATTCGAATATCAGGCTACATGTACGCCGCAACGGCAACGTCTCATTTCCGATTTTTTTTCAGCCATCTAAGCATATTCGGTTATATTACGTTTGCGTTTTCATAAATTCTATTGTATTTTTTTTTTAAACGAGCACGTTTACTTCGGTTAACCTAGCGTAGTGACATTACGATACTCAAATATTTTGGAAATAGTCAACGTATAAAAGCTGAAAATGAAACAAGATTAAACAACTTTACGCAAGGACAGCAAAAACAAAGAACAAAAGCAACGCATTGTTATTAAAGTAATAGAATATATTAGAGTTCGCTAAGTACTGTTAAGTACTGTTAATAATATATATCAGATATTACTAGTACCACATCTAACAAAACTTCTTCCAGACGTTTCGCCGTTCGCCGTCTTGATTGGCCGTCATAATACAAAATTGTGACTTAACAGATATGTATTTATTACAAATTTGAACGTCAACAATAATAAATAAATTTACAACTAAAAGATAAATATGTCTTTATTCTACACGCTTGAAGTGATTAATAATCGTCTCTAATAAACTCCTTAATCCCTGTTAACAGCTTCAAAGCATGTAATTTATGTCGCGGAAGCTAAAAATAGCAATCTAAGATAATACGTCTACATTTTTGTATATGTGTGATCATTAAATATGGCACTCAACAATTTATTTTCTGTGGACAATACTCTTAAATTCCACAGCCGGGATTTGGGGCGTCTTAGTAGTCAACGTTCAATTCGTTTTCTACAAGTTACCTTAAAAGCCAGCGAGGTGATCTGTGTCTTTTTACGAAATGTAATAGTGATCCGTAATTTGTTTTGAACGCTGGGATGGTGTTTGTGCGCATTGCAAATCCTCGGCCATAACCACATTTTTATAATTAGCGTACACAGTTACGCTTACGTTACGTTACGCGCACGTTAACATCTGGTATGCTACTAAGTAGCAAAACTGGACATAAACGAAAATTTTGTAGTGGTTATCGGAAATATTCTGCAATTAACATCCATCTTATAAATTTAAACTTAAAGGCTAGGAAATTTGTGAATTGCTAAAGCAATGTATTCTAAACGATGGCAGTTATGGTCAATTCTAACAATCAGGTGAAATTCTAAAGCAGTGCTAACGTATAGAATGAAAGAAACATATCATTTAATAAAGTGCTGATGTATGTACGAACGGTTAATTCAAACATGTTCGCAAAAAGTTTGGCAAGTTGGTGGTCACAACATATTATTGTGCAAGCAGCAAAGAATTAACTATTAGAAACATAATATTCACCGAACTGTCCCAAACAAGGTCGTTACCACCAACCAAATCTACAATCTGTGGCTTTTTTTGGATGCTCTGAATGGGCGGTAGGAAAAGGTAGCTCCCTGACACCTCTTCTGTTTCTGTAGTATGTTTTTTTTATTTTGCATAAAAGGAATATATGAAAGAACCATGATCAAGGTGTGGAGGTCGTTAAAGTCATACAGAACAAGCACGCTTCTAAAAGCAATGCTAGGAGGAGAAAGGCGGCGCCGAGAATTTGTCAAGATATTTTAATTATTTGTTTGCCATATTTCATATCAGCATATACCAAATATCAAAAAGCAAATATTTTTAAATTATTTAATTCAATTGATTTAGTGCAATGTACACAAATGGACAAATTATCTTATCGCTAGTAGAATATATTTTAGAAATAAACTCGGTTTTTAAACGAGAGTAAGAAAATGCTTTCAACATGCTTTGCATGCGTTCAGGCGGAATTTGCAGCCGTATCATCTGCGCTGTCATACGTCTAAGAAAATTGAGTTGCTTACCGGCTGCGTAATATGATCTGTAATTTGATTTTTGGGTACAAGAAACTTGTGGGACTTACTTAAGAAAACTCCGACGCGCTGTACAAAGTAAGCGGCATGACCAACTATCTTCCGATGTGATATTGCAGAAACATGTCATAGATGACATGTCTCTGCACAAAGAGAAGTTCTGATCAAGTCTTTTGGTCAGCAGCAAGCAACTGGATCATATATCTTAGAGTCCAGACCTTGGATCAAGTGATTTTCATTTATTCCGGCACTTAAAGGAGTTCTTTGGTGGTCAGCGGTTGGACGATGCTGAACAAGTGGAAACTGCACTCAAAGTTTGGGCTTCTTTCTTTGACATTTGAATCCAAAAAGTTGTTGAACGGTATGACTAATGTTTGAACAAAATCGAAATTATGTAGAAAAGTAGATGAAAGTAGGTATAATGTGGAAATAAATCAATTTTAATGGTTTTTCTATTTAAAACATATGGCCTTAAATAAAGAATATCCCGTCGTAGTTTGCTAAATTCCAAATTCCAAGAAACTGAGAACATAGGTATATAAGGGCGAATCATACAATATTTACTGGAAGCTAACATAAGGTACCGTTAACTTATTATCTTAGCGTCCTATGTCAATTTAAACTAACTAGACCACATCAGTCCGTCTCCTGTACGAACTTCCTTCGAAGTGGAAAGTACATTTAATTATTAGTACGCCTAGTGGCGGGATTTCGTCTTTGGGGTTCACCGTTCTTGTGGTATATCCGACTACCTTTGATGTCATTTTAATGTAGACAGAAAGGATATGAATGCGAGATCTTTCACATTTTATTTCGATAAACAACTGAACCGAATTTGCATATTGGGCTTAAATATGTAACCTTAACCTTGTAAACTTGTTTATTTCTTTTTCTAAAAGTCACTCGAACCATAGAATTGAATCTAGAACATTTTCGGGCAATAATTTTTTTACAACCTTCAGAGAGGATCACCTCAACAACGATCCCATGACAGGATTATAAAAGAAAAACGTCCCTGTTGCGAGCCAATTGATTAAGGAAGGTTGGCACACGAGATTGAAATATCATTAGGCATTTCAAACACCTCAATCCAGAGAATACGGTACGGAGAATTGGCTTTGAAAAAGTTAGTTTTCCGTTGAATCCCATACGTTTCAATTGGAGAACAAAAATGTGCTCACGTTAATTGGCGTTGAAAAACTATGAGCGGGAAGGTCAAAAATTGTTAAGGTGACAAATCATGGCATTATTTTTATAAACCCCAAACCCAATGATTAAGTTGATTAATGTTAAGCAACAACAGTCGTTCCCGGAAGAATTTCGAAGAAAAACGTCGGAATTTTTGTCTCGATTTCAGGTCATGCTGCTACAATGCCTTTAAATGATCGACGAGTGGTGAATGTCGATTGGTTATCAGAAGTGATTGTGGTGCACCGAAGAATCAACCCACAGTAACGAATCATCCATCTTCAGGATAGCGCCAATCCGTATAAAGTTCAGAAAACTATCAAGTTTTTTAGAACGGTAAAACTCCGCATAGTCCTGACCCAGGTCTCGACGAAGTTTTTACGTTTCCTACGTCAACAGTTTCAGTCATTGAAAGAAGTAGTTCATATCTTCAGAATTCCAATTTCGAAGGAATGGAAGGACGTATTTGTTAGGGATACATAAATGAACCATAATTAAGTACTCCAGATCGATCTACTGATCGATCGCTGTTGTTGCCGTATGCAAAACTAAAAGGACAACCCTGGTATATGGTGAAATTCCAACTCACATGAAAATGGCACTAAGTATGGTAAATCGGTTAGCAGAAATGTCGAAAAAGTTGAAACGACCTTCGTTTCTTCGGTATATTTGCGTTGCAAAGTTGTGTTAGGTTTCACATAGATGATAGATTGGTTGGAAGCTAACTAGGCCGATCAAGATTTCTTAAAAAGCTAGAACAAGTAACAGTTTTTCACAATTCTTAATATATATGTGTAGCTGGTGATTTTAATACATAAATGCTAAATGACAGTAATGATAAACATGGTTCGCGAATTGGATTTAGAATATTTTTGTTAATTTAACAGAATTTAAAGTAAATGTTTTTGAAATATTTTTAGAGAAAAATAAAATGTATACGGAAAGGAGAAGAAACAATATCCAAGTAAATGGAGAACAGCAGAGTGCGGAGATGAGTTCAAGTATGTCGGGACGATAATTGAAGCAAATGCACAGTTCGACAAAGAAATAAATGAAAGAACGGAAAAAGTAGAAAGAATATACGATTCAATGAGTTCAGCGTTATTGGGAAAGCAAGAGATGCAAAAGAATATCAAAACAGAAGCTATTACCATAAAAGAGCCAAGTTGTCAACACTCTACAGTTGCCAATCGTGGACACTAACTAACTAAAACGAAATAAATCAAAGGAAAATCTAATGGATATGGGACTTTTTAAATAATAATTAGTCTAGTTCTGAAAATTTGTAGCAAGCAATAAGCGCGACCGCCCTTTACCAGGAATTATTTTTAGGCTAGGATCATTTCCGATTATAATTACCTTCGATATTTTCAACGAAATAATATATTTTTTGTTGCCTTTTTAGAATCTACGGATAGTTGTGCAACGATTTGTATTAAGACTCCTTATGTCTAAAATCAATGGATCTTAAACGATTATTTTACGTGTATTTAGTTCTCGAATAGTCAAAGATATTGCAGAACAACTAAATATTTAATCGAACAGAAATTTTACTTGCTTTTGAAGATCGATGGATCGGTCCCGATGAACCTTGTCTTTGCTCACCTAAATCTCTCGATCTTAGATTTTTCTTTTGATTTTTACTTATAGGGACAAAAGATCAAGTTTATGCATCTCCTGTTGAAGGCAGGGAAGACTTAATAAACAGTTCTAACAATTTAAACCACAATAAAGTTCGGAAATTTGTAAGAATAGAAATACAAAAAATAATGTTGCAGTGTCTCGACCAGAATGAAGGATATTTCTGCTAATATACAGTTTCCTTAAATTGATTGCAGATTGGTACACTATTGCACTAATACTGGAAAGTATTGAGTTTTCGTTGTCTTCCGAAAACCAGGTGCCATTCCATTAAAATGATCGAAGTTGGTCATGAGTTCCGGTATAACAGGAAGTAGTATGAATCGTAGGGATGACCTGTTATAAATTTTTAGAACTAGGCTCAGATATTGAGAAAAATGAACGCGTTGCGTAGAAAACCCGATACACTGTATGCTATGTTATTTCCTGTTCACATATGACAACGCAAGGAATTTCATCAACATTAAGCGACGTCACTTATTCCTCTGTGGAACATGCTCCACTCTCAGCTAAGTATTTTCCATTGTATTGTACATTTTCCGCGGTTTACATCAAATATTCAGTAACTTAAAGGCAACGGTGTTGCTAATTTGCTAAACACAAAATCTAATGTACCTACACTTTAATTTCGTATCTTATCTATTTGTTTTCGCTTATACGTACATTTCATTTCGGTTCAAAAACTGTGCGACCAATTAACTTCAACATTGATTCGATTTAAATATCGTTCATCAATGGCTAAAAATATATCTGTCTATGTGTACATTTGTAGTTACATATGTACTTGCCACTTGTACGCCCGGCGACCCCACATCTTCGCAACTGCATTGAGGTACCAGTAAACATGAGCCACCAGTGTTACGTTAAGTTAAGGTAGTTACTGTAGAAACGCATAGAGGCTCTTATGGGCAATAAATACCGTGCTTGTTTGAGTGTTCTCGTCAATTAGAGAATTAAAAAACGAAGCATGTTTACGATCGACAGAGATACTTGGAGATAACTGCATGATTTATACAACGCTGTTCTTTTAGGCAAATTATGCACGTTCTACGTTATCACATTAGAAATTACCCTGTCATTATTATGAGAAAGTACGTGCGCATGGTATCTTTAAATTAAGCCAGATTAGGAAATGATAACTTTTGTTTATAAGAGATTTTTTAATTCCGTGCGCTGCTTTCTAATTAAAAAAATTATCTAGCCGAGAAATTTGATTATCTAATTTCAAAGCGTATCTAACTTCTATACTTGCTACTTATAAATTTTACATTGAACACTAATCCCTTATTATTAAATTGTACTTATACTAGGAATATTGTCACTTGTTAAAAAATAGTGATCTTTAAAATGATAAAGATTTTAATTAAAATTTATAGCTACGAGGGCTGTCTTTTTAGTTTTGGATATATACGACTTAAGAGTAAAGTAGTTCGCAATTTAAACTAAATACGTTCAACAGAATCTCTAAATTTCATTTACATTATCACCATGTTTGTAATCCTCGTAGTAAAATCAATACTTTATTGACCGTTCGTTCTCGTTACCTCATGGAGTTCTTCTCTTTACTGAAGCTCAGTCTTTGCAATTCTACATCTAAGAATGAGTTCCTTTCTTCATCATACTTCGTTCGTTCGTTGTTCTGTACGTTCGCGATAATCTAAGAACTAGTAGATCGGTGGCGGCGTGGCAGAATTATAGCGTTTTTGGGCGACATTGCTTATAACGTCGTTAACGTCATCGTTCTACGTACATTGATGGATCTATTGTAACAAAATATTTTCATATATGTTACAGTAGGTGAAGGCTCTTAATTTAAGGTCTTCATCCTTCAGTTCAATAGATGTTCAATGGATCGACTGACGGTAACACATTTACATAGAATGAGTTCTGCCGTTTCCGGATCTTTTTGGTATAGACGACCGATTCGGTCTTCAGCTTTTCCTAAATTGAGTAGGTGATATTTTAGGGCTATGTGACCTGTCAGGAATGAACGATAGCACCACCTATGCTGTCTTAAGCAAGCCCGATATGGATGTTTTCAACTGTTTTTGTCCTTTACCAGTACGAGTACGACGTCCTTTTGTGTTTTAATTACTTCTTTTATATAGCTCTCTTGTAAGCCACGGAAGGGGTTAGGGCATATTCGCTGCTTCACTAGTCAGCTTATCCGCCTTTTCATTACTATCGATCCTTTGATGGCTTGGCACCCACCACAAAGTAACGTGGTTTTTGTGTGCCACTTGCCTTAAATTGTGCATACGTTCGGCAATCAGAGCAGATTCGTGCGAGTAGTCTTTAGAACTGCTTAACGCTTAATATATCATTAAATATAGCTATGGCCTCGTGCCTCGTGTCCCGATCTGGAGGGTCTGTATGATGTACAAATTCAAAGTAGAGATCTCTGCTTGAAATATGTTGATATGGAGTCCTTTAGGCATTTTGAGGTTAGTAGTTAGGCCCACTAATGCCTACACATATTCCAACGCCTTAGAAAAATTATGCTATAAACTCACTATTAATATTTAAACTTAGTTTATATCCTTCCTGCCTTGGATTGGTTTCAATTGAGTATTTCTTTGACCTGTTGAAAAGCTTTACTTGTTGATTTTAATTTGTCGAAATTCGGAGTTCGGTATCCATGAACCAAAATCAAATTTATTTTTACCCTTTGCCAAGTTCTTAAATTCGCCTCGATTTAACAGTATTCTTAATCCAAATGATAGGATTTTGAATTGAATGCCATCTTTTGGCAATCTTTTTTAGGAAGTCCAAATTTTGCGCAACTCTATTATTTTTATTAATGAGGATAACCACCGTCCTACACTAGACATCATGGTAATTAATACAAAATCTTCCACGCTAATCCCTTCTCTTAATAATAATCGCAAATATAACTTTTTGAAAGCTAATTATAATTTTTATGCTGATCTATCTACAACTAATTGGAAGTTTTCTGAAGGTTAACAATGGCTGTCCTGGACTTCCACGATAATTTACACAATATACTAAAGTGATCTATTCCTATACTTTATTCAACTTATAAGAATCTTTCATTACCTTCCTGGTTTACGCTTGAAGATAAAATTGCAATGACAATACTTCAAGCCGCCACCAGGACCGTTGATGGACGTAGTTGACGTTATCTACACCGTTCGTCGAGTGTTCTATTTAATAGAACATCGAATTTTGCAAACACTAAAGAAGTTCTTTTAGTGTTTGCAAAGCGTTGCTTACCGTTACTTTAAAGACTTTCGTCTCTCTTTTGGAAGACTTATTCTGAATGAAAAATAATGCTCTAGCTTGTAAGAAAGGTAACGTAAGCACCTTTAATTACAGGAAATGTGATTGATTACCTCAATTGAGGCAATTGATAACTAGAGGAAGTTGTAAACTATAAATCTTATATTTTGTCATATTGCTAGAAATAATAATCGGTATTTGTTAGGAGGATCAGAGCAGATAACGATTTCGGAGATAAAATGAGAACTGATCATTTTAAAAGACTTCACAAATACCTACAGCTTCGTTGTTGTTTTTTTTTGTATTGTAATGAGTGGAGGTATACACAGAAAAAAATTCACTAATTTTAACTGAAAGTACCAATAGATCGTTTTTGTTTCTTTTATACACATTCGATTGTAAATCACTCTTAGTTTCACTGTTATTTACCAATACGAATCTTGTAGTGCATATAACGGGGCTCTATAACACCATTAAAGTATGGAGATGAGGTTGTCATCCATATATTGGAACCTTTTATAGAGCCTTATGGACCAGAGTTACGATAACGTAGCGAACAGTAACAGGGAAGGATATCGCTGCGAGTATCAATATTTTAAACTGGCCAGCTCGAAGTTCACACCTAAGTCCTTTTCAGCATTTACAAAACATGAGATAGCAATAAAATCAGGAAGAAGAGATTGCAACTTTAATTCGAAGCATCCCTTTTAGGTTAAGAGCTTATATCGAAGTAAGAGGTGTTCACTAGTCGACATTAAAACAATGTTAATTTTCCTTTTACTTTGCAGTTTTCCACATTTATGTTAACATTTAAAGTGTTAACATATTTTTATGATTATTATTAATAAATGTTAAAGACGTAATCACAAACCCTTACTTATTTAAAAATCTTAAAAAAAAAATGTTTTTGATCATTTAATTGCGTGGCGTACTCTCTCTGAAGTAACGTTCAGCTTTTCAATGGTTTTAAAATGATTGATTATCCACGTTGTCTTCATGAAAAATCCATTGTGATCAAATATGATTAAAAAAAGAAAATTTCCGCTTGTCATCTAGATGAACCAAACCTTGAAACAAGAAACACGAAAATCCATCGTTACCTGCTCATTTTTTAAAGAAAATATTTCTCGGTGAAACGTGATTTAATACGTTATTCAATTAAGAAGGGAGAACTTTTTCAAGCTTATCCCCAAGGTAAGATGAAAGCGCAAGGAATTACGAAAAAAATTAGCATAACTTTTACGAGTCCGCTACGTCAATTCAAAAGAGAAATAAGTATCTAAAAAAAAATAAGTACCTCTTGTAATTCTCAGTTAAAGAAAAGTGCAAAAAGCTTTGTTAAATTAAATGTCGGCCATTAAATATAAATGGACATTTTGTGCGATCATTTATTTTTTGCAAATTAGCACATTGAAGTGGATTTACTCCGATGAAAATTTACTTCTACTGTGATGCAGTAAATGGATGCTGTGTTAAAAAAGAACGTAATTGCTATTTTCACTGGCAATTATCCTAACGAATAACACTACATTAACATTGAGATGACTTGAGGTCCATTAGAACACAATTTCCGAGTGTCACGTTCGACGGCAACTTTGACAAGCTCTATCCCATTTAGGAGTAACTTTAACGAATCTATACTCTCAATTATTCTTGGAAAGTTTACAATTAATTAATAATTAGATGGGTAAACAATATGACATTTTTGCAACAGCTTCTTGCGCAACTTCAATGGGAGCGCCAATGAAGAGATTTGAGATTAATTGTTTCAATCCTTTGATTGCATATGTATTTTTATTTTCTGCTCCATTAGAAGTTGAGAATATTATAATATGTGCAGCATAGTTGGATTCGTATTTCAATGATTTTTCAAAAAAATAATGTGTTCTATCAAATATTAGTAGGTTGCCATCACTTCCGACCATACAGGAAATGGACAGAAGGTGGTTCACAAAAGATAGAGATCGATTTGGTTTTTTCCCTAAAGCCTTAACTTTTACCGTTTTAGAAGTTAGTAGAAGGAGCATTCTTTCAATTCTTACAATGCGATCTGGTGATTTTGGCCCTTACCGAGCAAATATTATTTATTATTCGAGATAGACAGTAGGTTTAAATTCGCCAAAGTTTGTATTTGCTACGAATCCCAAAAAAGACAAATTAGTAACAAAATGTAACAAATGTAACAAATAGCGTCCGAAAGTTTCTCAGAAAACTACTACTTCTAGCATCTTTATTTGGCGTTGTTGAGAAAAACTCAAAACACATCCTTAATACATGCGCAAGTGAAGTGAAGTGAAGTGCAACATGCGAAAGTGAAGGTTGGTGGTAGCCATTTTATTTGAAAACGTGATTTAATTATTAGAATTAAAATGCCGCAAAATAACGAATTAACTTATGTTAATATGTATTATATCTATATACTGTTATATAGATATAATATAGCAGCAATTTTTCTGATATTACGGATACCTAACAGAAACGCAAATCTGCGCTTTTTTTTCGATAAAATGTATAGTTAGCTATACATTTCAGAAATGTCGACAATATTGAATCCAACATTGTAATTTATATTGAACTTGAATAACAATAAGTGTAAGTAAGACTGTTTTATCATCAAGATGCAAGCTATTGATACTAGATTGAAGCAGAGCATAATCACTAATACTATCTAGTATACGAAATAAGAAAGGGAAAAATAGGTAGTTATATTAAATGCAAAGGTTTTAACTTGTTTTCCATTTGAAAGTTTAATCATAATTATCGCGCACGCAGTACAATGTTTTTCGAAATTTCATTCGGTTCTTAGCCTTAATTTCAATTTTCCAAATTAAATATATTCACAGTTATCAAAACTAACACATCCTCGTTTATTTGACAAACACGGTTAGAAATCACAACGTTAGTTGTTTGATCAAACAAACTCTAAATTTAAACTAGGAATTCAAACATATAATATGAGATATTCTATTCTATTCGTGAGGCATCTGTACAATAATGAAAAGAAAAGCGTCGGTCCGGTATCTAATCCCAAATTTCTCAGAAAGACCGGTTCTCATCATTAGGATAAAGTACTAAAGTAAGTAAGTAGGAAAATTATTTTATCGGAGCTAAAGAAAATTCATTAGCGTTCTATAAACTTTAAGGTTTAATAAGAAGACATTTTGTTGTTGGCGCAATTGGCCATCTTCAGATTCAATGAATTGGTAAATTAATCTTCAAATTTTATATCAACTTATACATATAGGGTGAAATTTACGGACTTGGACTAGTTAGTTGATGCTTGTACTTTCGCCATTAAAAGAATACAGTTTTTGTATTGTAATGAAATAATGGCTGAAAACTATTCAAATCCTGAGCGTTAAGAAACATTGATGGCTCTTGATGCTCCGGATAATAACACTGATCCAGCATTGTTATTGGCGGCGACGTGATTTCTTAGCAGACAGAATTTCTTTTATCGAGTGCGTTACAATACAACCATGTAGAAATGCGGATCGTCTTTGTTTACGTGATAATGTTGATATGGTGATTGTGATTGATTTAATGTGATTTCGTGTCGCGAAATGATCCTGCGCGTTACAAATGAATTGAGAACAAACAAGTCGACGTGCGGCATGGACCAACAATATCCGTATTATTTCACAAAGGTCCACCGTTTGGAAGATGATGACGGTTTACTTCGATAAACATTCTGTGAGAGGCATTTAAATCGCGATCTGAACATCCAAGACTTAATTTTGTGAATAGATGGATGTTTATTTGGCCAGGATGGTATTTTCAATATTATTAATTCACACTTAGCGATCTCTACAATTTCTTACAATTTCAGTTACTTTTTATAATTTTTTGTTTATTTTTGATTAATGTCGGGGCGTAACTATATGCGATTACCTGGCCACTTCGATCGCCATTACAATTTCGCGGTTTCTTCGTGTAGGCTGTTGAAAGCTTGAGTTTAGCAAACACCTGCGGTCGACGTTAACAAATTAAAAAGTCGTGTATTTCAAGCGACGTAGCAAGTAGATGATCCCAGATGCTACTTAATGCCGTTCAAGTAATAGTAAGGCGAACTGACGCAATTTTAGTTGCTGCCAGAAGATAATTCGAAAAAACGTTCTGTGTTATGAATTTTCAGTTGCTAATTAGAAAATATTGAACATTTGATGCATAGCGTCATACCATAGTTCGTGTCCGCGAATTTTGTAAAAAAAAAGTTAAAGTATCAAATTGCCTACCTGCAGAGCGTATCGTAATCTAATTTCGGAGATCGCGTGTCAATAAATATGAGATCATGAGATTTGGACTGGAACTCTTCTAGCGCGTCGCCGGTATCGCAAGACGTAACGTCGAAGCCTAGTTTCTCGCTTGCCCTCTTCAAGCTATCGAATGTGGTGTCCATGTAGCTGGCCACCAAGAGTACCTTAAACGAAACGAAAATTACTTTGAAAGTATATTTTTGAGCGTTATATACCAAAGGATAGATATCGTGTTAATTCTGGAAAACCTCACCTGAATACATGATTTTGCTGGGGGTATAAGAGTGTCATGTTTTAAGTCCTGTGGCGATTTCTGAAACAAAATTTTTTTAACATTAATCAATTCATCCTGATCAAGAACAATTAACAACAATCTTTAACGTCTTTAGTTAAAGACAAAGAAATTAGTTTTTGTCCAATTCTTTATTTTGTTTTTATTTAATAAATAATATTAACATATTGCTCAGGTAACAGATTTATATTCAAAACAAAAATTCAGCAAGCGAGAAGCCGTAGCAGTTAGCTACTATTATTTGAGAACGGCAATAAGCATCAGCCATTTCAAAATGGCAAAAAGCGAATCAATCACGAACATGTAGCAGAATATCCATATTGCGACGCTCGTTTATCTGTTATCACGAATACGGAAAGCTTCATTATTTCGCATGCAAAATAAGTGTACGACCTGTTTGTATTCTTGTAAGCTGGGAAGTTGCAGAATGACACGCAACTAGTGGGTACAATGGACAGTGATTGAGATGTATTCTTTTAAAGAGACGTATAATTGCGAGAAAAACAATACGATAAATTGAGAGGACCACGTTTTCTTCCTTGATTTTTTTATGTCGGTAAACTAAGACTTTAAATTTCGTTTAAAAGTTTGACAATTGAAATTACATTTGATATTTATTTATTTTCGTAACGAACAAGAAAATGAGGAATGACATTATTCTATCTAATTGTATATGAATCTCGTCTTCAGTTTCTCCTTTTTGCAGTATTATACTTGGATTTATATCAAATCGTTCAGTGCGTTACTAAATTTGCAGTAAGTCGATAAATTCACGAAAAGAACTGCTGAAATTACCATGGATGTGAGGAAGCGTATAAGATCATTAACTTAAAAAATCAATTACAAACTTTTCACTAAAAATTAATTTGTTATGAAAGTACTTATCAGTAGAGAGGACAAAAGCGAGCGAAAACATACCATTTTTTACAGCGACTAGACAGGCTCGTGTCTATTCGCCTCATAAGAAAGGGTTCGCGTTGCCTACTGGTGTCCCCGAGAGTCAACAAAACACGAGTCTGTCTAGTCACTGCACAAGAGGTATGATTTCACTCGCTTTTGTCCTCTCTACTTATCAGCATATTCTTAGAAAATGTCTTGAAAGGGATTCATATAAAACTTAAGTTAGGTAATAATTAAAGCTCATTAATTACGCAATACTGTATTTAGTTTGATAATCGCATGAGAGATGATATTCTTGACAAATCATTCTTCGCAGACGAAGCTTGGCTCTACGTTGGTGGTTTTATTGTCGAACAAAACGCGCGCGCATGAAATCTCTTATGTCATGTATCATAACGAGTTGTTGGTGCGCTTGTGCTCGTAAAGCTTCGTAAGATGTTTATCCTCTGCCAAATTTGGAGCAAGGAAAACTAGAGAAAACGTTACTTTGAAAGTGAGCACGAGGTTCGAATTCGATTGCCCGATACGGCTGGCAGAGTGTCACCAATCCCGTATGATGCAGAGACATTGCATTCTGAAAAGGTTTGTTTGTTTAGTTGTCCTCTCCGATAAGAATTTGTTCATTACTTTAGAAAGATGTAATAACTTGTTAGAGCCTTTTCTAAAGCAGTTTGCATGATGATGAACTAAGGATACAAGACAATGCCATAAGTTATAAAACGCTGTGAACATTGAACTTTTTGAACATTTTCACACTTAAAAAATACAGCTTTTAGAAATATTCTACGCTGCAAACCAAATCGCAATATCTGTGACCCGACCTTGTCAACGCCAGTAAGGATTTGTAGTGAAATCGAAAGAGATCACTTTGAGCATTTACTAAATTCTTTCTTTTAATTTTACTAAACAAATATATATTTTTTTATTTTGCTAGCTTTATTTTTGTTACAGATTCGTAGAGTTTTCACACTGTTGTGCCTATAACCTACTTTTGAAGGGTGAGATCAGGCTAAATGTCCACATTTGGCTAGAAAAGTCTATTCTTTCACTAGGAAAAGTCACCTTTGCACGGGTCTTGGATTGCTGCTGTAAAGCTCCGCGTCCTACACTTGGTAGGTTGTACCACATTTGCTGTATGTATCGGATCTCTGAATTAGCAACTACTTGTTTAGCGCTGTGAAGAAATAGCTTCGGCAAATTAATTAATTAAATAGTTAGAATGTCGTTGGTTCAAAAATCTTGCATTATCTTCGTCGGTCGGCGAATTTGTACGGCGAATCGGTGAGTTCGTTGAACCTTCTGAATTATTATTATTACAAAAAGGTGGTATTTAACAGTTTCCTGCACTGAGATCGTACGACCTATTGTATCCTTTGAATAATGTCTTAATCCATAGGGGCTCTGTGACCTCCTAATCGTTCAGAAGTTTTTTCGGATAGAGTTTCTCTGGTTTTTAAGCCATTGTGTCTTATTGTTGTACACTTCACAGTAGCTTCTAAGTTGAGTTCCCTCTTCTTGACTATATCCTCTGCAAACTACTTCAGGTACAAGTGACATTTTGTGTAGGTGCTTGTCTGGTAGACAATGACCAGCTATGTCCACAATCTAAAGTCGGATTTGCTCACGCCAATTAATTCCTGAGGTGTGTCCTGCCACAAAAGTTCTTCTTCCTAATGTTTCTCATGTCACACATGTTTCCATTTAAGCTCTAGTATATTGTTTCCTCCATGTTGTTTGGGACGCACTAAGTGCTTAATGCCGTTTAGTTGTCGTTTACTATAAAGAACCTGTTCTTTCCGACCAATGCGTCCAACAGTTTTTGAGCGCATGAAGCGATTACATAAATTTTCGCTTGAATATGCTTGTGTGCTTTCGAAAGCTGGCAGAAATGCCCTCTTTCATTCTATCCGCGCTACATATTCCCGCAATCGTTACGAATTGGGCGATGGAAAGGTAGATTTTCTTTCTGTTGTTCCCACTGTTCGCTAGTTGGGACGTTTACATCGTTAGTTTTACAATGTTATTGTATTAAATGTTATTGTGTTAAAGATGTGCACATGTCCGCTTTTCCGTCGAATATTGTCACTCATATGTTAAGCCTTTGCTAAGGCCGTTGCCGTTAGCGGTAACCAGCAGAAGTAAAAAACGTTCGCTTTGGAGCCGTACGGGCAAATGCTATGCTTAATTGCATCTTTCCGTAATATACTAGCTACCGAAAGATGGCTGAACACAAGTAAGAGCTGCCAAGTTAGGTAACCGATATCAATTCGTGAGCTCCGAAAGCTCACAAATCCGAAAAAGTTTGTTATACCGTCTCGTTGTTAAAAGAAATTTTAATAAAAAGCACGAAATAAACGCGTTGAAATTTTGCATATTGCTGAATCTTAATTGGAAGTCGTCAGCTCAATATCCCTTGAAAGTTTTTTGACATTCAAATATGCAAAAAAATGCTTCTAGATTAATTTATGTATGTACCAGAACGAAAGAGTCTTTTAAACATTTCAAAATGCTTCGTTTAACTGTGCAAGTAAGCCGTACCGTTTCAGCAATGCGGTGCAGTCTCTCGATGCCAACGTAAACAAAATATTTATGCAACGCTGAGCGTGAGATGCATTTGAATTGCAAGAACTATTCGACGGGTTATTTCCTAAAAGCTTCCGCACTCATTTGGTCGCTGTTTATGCACTATTTTTATGAACGGATCGGGTTTATTGATCATAACGCTCGAAAAATAGTTCCAAAGTCGGAAAGGAAAAGGAAACAAAACATATTTTCGATTTTCCCAATGTTCAATATTTTACGAGGCCGAATTTTGACGTAAATGCTCTATTATTTAATGTAAGGAAATGAGGACGTCGTAAAATATTAACGTCCAAAATGTTTTTGTGTAATTGCGTTAATGCAACTTGGAAAATGCCATGTTCGACTTTCATGTAATCTAATTTTAACGTTATCAATTATGGAATGTAAGTAACTTGAATTTTTAGTTTGCAAAAATAGCGGAGGTACATACCTGATAATGATTTCGAATACCTGCTGTTGCTATTTACTAAGGTTTTAATTAGATAAGTGGCCTTTAGTACCATACCATCAATTCTCTTTATTGTTTCATGTGGCTTAAGTGATACATCGAATTTTGATTTATTTTTAATGAATTTCCGTTGTCAATGAAATTGCTTCTACCAATACTTTACTTGAGAGTATTATGGAGCGTTTCCGCGACATACAACAATGGTTCGTTAATGGACGAATTTTTAGATGACTTCCGTTTTCGAACGAATAATTAAATGTTCAATTAATCATATACTTTTCACCATTAAAGCCGCTATTAAAACCATATAAAATATTTTATTATAACTTCACTTAATCAAAATAATTATAAAACATTTTTTAATTATTTTATAAAAAATTGATATTAGTTGTAATCCATATGAGTTCCTCTCATTTATGCTATTTACTTAGTAATGTAATTTTATAATCAGAGAGAATGCCCCCATTATATTTGTTCTTTCCCGCCAATTGTTCATATTATATCTTCCATATTGAAACATTTCTGAATAATGCTCTATCTATGTATTCGTCAATTATGTTCTAATAATATTCTACTAAGGATAGATTAACTTTGATAAATTCAATATTAAGAAAAAGCAAATAATAAATTAATATAAATTTAACGACCCATATAAACTTAATCCAACCAAGAATTTAAACGTGTTCCGAAATCTAGATAATTACCAAGGAGAGCTTGCTTAATACTGAAAGATTAAAAGTAAGCCACGGCTTCTTCAACCTCGCTCGAGTATATCGCTCATCTAGTGGCGCGGGGGACGCCGAATTCAGCTCCCAAGAGAATCGCCAATTATTTCCGTGACAAGGGAAAGAGAATTTAAGGAATTAATTGTAAACACTTGTCGCATATCATCTGATCCCGTTCGAATTCCCTTCAGGCCCGCCCTCATATCGCCAGGCAAGTTCTCGATGCCATGTTCCATGACCTGACTTCGTAAGCAATGTTTGCGTTCGCGTTGAGTTTAAAGGGAGCCGTTCTCGCCGCTCAAGAGGGACGATCTGTATTGTGCGAACGATGGTGAAAAGTTGGCGGAAGATATTATCACGCTCCGATCAAATTAAAGTCGGAAGTTTGTTGTTTGTTGGTAGTAGACGACTTTTCGAGATCTCCCGCTGCGGAAAAGGAGCTAAACGTTTTGTGAAATTAGAAGGTGAAGTTTTCGACCGAGCTCGAGGGCAAAAGCCGCTGCTGCATTGTCGAGGATTAGTTCTAATTTAATCTAAGGAGGATTTGATGCTTACAAAATGGACACATTGTAATTCTTATAAATGGAAACGAGAGCGAAAGAAGAAAAATGATGCTTGATGAACGTAACGTTGGGGAAATATCTATTGTTGTCGTGTACTAGCGCTGATAAAGATTTTTATTATTGGTATGTATACGTTTTATTATAATCCTAATTGTTGAAATTATGTTTTAGAGTAACTCATCAACAGCTTTAGTAACAGCCATGCGAGCCATACAGGAAGTACTGCGAGGGCAGGAAGAGGCGAGTACTTCTAGGCCACCTTATCCTTAATCAAACAAGGAAAGCCGATTTAATAGAACTGATAGTCGAAGAAATCTCTGAAAAAGGTAATCGCTGAGTGCCTAGGAAGTAAACACTTGAATTTTGCACGTTTACTTAATGCGTAGAACACACGTAGTAAACACTTTCGATAGAACGTATTTCATGTTGTTGTACGTCTCTATATTAAAACGCAATTACCCAACTTTAATAATAAGGTAATAAATATAATCATATGTATTGCTTTACTGGAATTACTATGTAGCGGTGATGGACTCTAGTGCGAAGAAGAAACCGAAGCAGAGGGAGACCAGTCTATCATTTTAGGAAACGTCGTTATTTTATTGTTAAGAGCATTCGTATTAAAACGTATGTTCAGATAAGATGGTAGACCGCTGTACTATGCAGGAAGGTTGTATCTACATATATGTTAATTTCAGGAAATCGGTATTATTTTGTTTTTTATTATAGCTGAACATTTCTTTTTTAATATAATTGATTGTCGAATTGTGATAGTAACACTGTTATAATGTAAAGTTTGCTTAATCGAACATGCAGCTTAGTGCCGTATGCTGAGCTAGAGCGGTTATTCCGTACATCAGTTCATATTAGGAAACCCACGTTCTATATATCTGAATGTTAAGATGCAATAACCTAAATTTCCTAAATTGAACAGATCTACCTAGCTTAGCATACAGCACTAAGCTTAACTAAACACCGGCGATTCAAAGAAATATTTGTTCTGTACAAACAAATACAAATTTGAATCAAAGGTACAACATTTTTCGCTAGAAATATTGCTTTTGCACTAGAATAAGATTGATTATTCCTTCTCTGAAAGAAATTTTGAAGAAAGAATATTTATTATTATTTTTTTTTTTAAGAATGAGAGAAATATTTCATTGTGCTGAAGAAATATTTATTTGACACTATATCCTAGAGGTAAAGTGTATTGCTTTGAACGAAAGAAAGCTTTCTATCAGTGTGTATCTAATAAAAAATTTGAACGAATAAATAAAGCAAGTAATCTCCTTTTCAAAAAAAACGAAATCAAATAAATGTTGCAGGAAAGCTAACATTACGATAATAACAAGAAAGAAGATGGCCAAATGAATTAGGGGGATTCAAAGTAAGGATCACCAATCATTGTCCCACCTCACCAAATTTGTAAAAGTATCCAATAAAGAAAGTAACTACATACTTGAAATTTTTGAGAGAACACAACGCCTTCTTAAAAAGTTAGCACACGCATGAGAGACCATTACAATATATATGGTCACTTTCAGAGAAATTTCCGTTCAACAGGCACAGTAGAATAGAGCAACATTAGTAAAGGTTAAAGGATATCCGCCTTTGCTGTGGTACTTTGAAAACAAACATATATGGGATCAAATGGAAAAGAATATTCGTCTTCAACAAGATGTCGTTGACTGGTTTTCAATTCTCACCAAAATAAATTAAAAGTATAAGAAAATAAGAAAAAGAATCAAGAATGTACATCTGACAGACACAAAAAAAGAAATATATGTATTATCGCATAAGTAGAATGTCCGGATCACGCAAAACTTTGTTTTACTCCGGCAAGAGATGTCTTTTAATTTTCTTCTTAAAACCAAGAGGAGATAGGTGCCAGGAGTTCTAGCGGTATCGAATTATATACCTTGGCCATGTTCTCCTCGATAAAGCTCCAATTTGAATTTCTTTACGCAAATGCAGTGT
Source organism: Oryctes rhinoceros (assembly GCA_020654165.1). Classification (NCBI taxonomy): domain Eukaryota; kingdom Metazoa; phylum Arthropoda; class Insecta; order Coleoptera; family Scarabaeidae; genus Oryctes; species Oryctes rhinoceros. The sequence goes on from JAIOKQ010000123.1 coordinate 223,573, forward strand.
TTATATCGTATATTAATATTGTGAGCATCAGTTCTGTACCTATTCTCATTATATAAATACGGCGGTGTCTTTTTTGAAATGATCTTGAGGAACAGCATTGCCTCATGCAATTTTCCTCGCGGTTCCATGTTTAGCCAGCCAACCCAACGCAGCGTAGTGCTACGATATATGTTGATATTTTAAGCGTATATTTATAAGCGTCGCGAACGACGGCGTTATGCCAAGTCAACACAGGACTCACACACGACGCCATAATAATCTACTCACAGAAGTACTAAGGCCTCACACATCGCCGCTCTTAGTTTTGTGTTGAAGTGAAGTGTTTGTTTGTGTGTAGCAATTTAAGGGTAATGCGAGATTTTTTTTAATTATGTTCGACACATGTTTTCGACACCGCGGATCATTCCATCCGCCCATCAACTCAATACCGCCTGTCAAGGAATAACCTCACCCTTCGCAGTAATGGTAATTGCGCTGGACACAACTGCAGATGTATCAGTGGCATAAATGCGGTACTTACAGAACTTCAAATGATCGCCAAGATAGCAAATAATCTATCTCCATCAACATCGTCTTCCGCAGAAACCAGCTGCCTCCTTCAAATAATACAATCACAGTCTCAGAAAAACCAACACAATGCAACATACAATTCAACAAAATGCCTTTATAAGATCTAAAGACATCGTTGTAACCATCTCATCGGTATCTAGTGTCGGTATAATGACATCAGATATGTCCAGCAGGCAATGCAGTTACGCAGCTGTGGGCCGTTCTAAATACTAAATGTGTTTCAGGAAAAATAACATGTATCCTTCAATGCTCCTTGACTTAAAAAGTAACAACTTTTTCCAAGATTTTTGATAAATATGGTAGTATGTCAATAGGTCTTAGATCTTGGAATAATGTCGCCGTAGTCTTTTTAGGCAATGGCAAGACCTTAGAGAGCTTCCAATTATTCGGCAAAGATGATTCCCGTAGACACACATTTATCAAATGACTAAGAGATCTCTCAGGTCAGAGAACAACACAATTTGATTAACTTAATATTTAGGCTAACCAAATCAACAGCATTAGATTTAATACTACCTTATGAAGTGGTGAGATAGTCGTAGTTCGGATATTGGAAGACTATTAAATAACTTTACGGCGAGAGGGTGATAGTAACGAAGCCGTTGAGCATTTTGTAGGCATTATTTCACCACCAAAGGCCCTTCCGGTTACAAAAAGCAATTGTATCCTAAATTTCGTTTACCTTCTTGATAGATGTAACAATAACAATACGTAACTTCATTGTACAGAACTAAAGATGTGGAAAGGGAAAGGGAAAGAGGAAACAGCGAAGTTCATTAGTTAACAGCCGATATAGATAAGCTTTTTTGCTGGACCCTTTATTTTTAAAAATCATTGGATTTGAACACAGAGACTAGATGTTTTTGGTACCTATTTAGAAGATTAACTTTCAAAAGTCACTAACTTCTTCATCATCTTAAATTACATATTCTGGTTAAAGAGTTACCGGACAATAGATCCATTAAGTAGACCGTGGTGGCAATTCTATTAAAATTTTCTCTTCTTACTTGTTACGCGCCTATTTAATTTGATTTATTTTTGCTAAAGCAATTTTGTATTGGTATTAGTACTATTTTTGGATAAGTAACATTGCTAACTTTTAAACAATGTAAGTTTAGTAATGTGGCCGTAATTTAGAGCTTTGTGAGTAATTTCAAATAACATAAAGCGGTAATCAAACCTTGGGCATCCTTTTCTCCTTGCACTTACTAATTAGCGGTGAGAAACAACCTTTCTTTTTCGTTTCCTTAGTGTTAATAACTTCCACCGAGTTTTCATACTTAACGGACGGCCTTTTTAACAGGTCTTCATTTATGGACGTTGCCTTTTCGACCTGCTCAGCTTTTCGCTTCTTGACTAACCGGGAATTCGGCTGTCTCTGTAGCAGTCGCAGCGTCTCGCTATTAACATTGACAGGCATCTCGATCGCCTTCGCGTTCGCGGACATATGTTATACCGGGACTACATGCACTAATAGATTACGCAATGAACGATATGCACGCGGATATATTAGCAAAGTAACGGCACGGACATTTGTCAATGTTGACAATTTTAAATCGGTGCTGCCAAACTGAATTTTGAGAACAGAAATTGGATTACAATCACCAAGAGATTTGACGCATAAAATTTTGGATAATGTGAACGTAATGCGAGATATGCATTAAGAGAATTGTCTCATTTTATCAGGCAAATAAGGAATTTTAATAGAGAAAGGAATGGTGTGGACCATACTGGCGATTAAGTTTGGTAAAATACTTAAACTATTTTATCTCCGGTTAAATACATTACATAGGTTAGAACTGGTAAGCTGAAATTGCTTGAAGCCAAGTGTATTCCTTGGTGATAAACAGGCGGACCGCACCTGTATGAGACACGAACCAGCAAAAAGTTACTTCTTTCTGTTACTATTGTTGCTTTCATAGGTTCGATAGGTAGATAGCCGATTGTGTATCTTTTATGTAATCATCTTTTCTGGCTAAACTGGTTTGTGTGACTTTTGTATTTTGAACGGATGACTAGGTGCTGATTGCATTTGGGCTAATTCGGAGAGCAAACGCTATCAAGTAACAAAGGAAGAAATAAAGAGGGTACTTAAGAGTTCTGCTATTGAATTGCCAAGAATAGGATAAAGTAAATTCAAGACTAACAATGTTATTTCAAACTATCTAAATTGTCATCTGGAGCAGTTTAGTTTTTAGTTTTAGTTATGCATACGTTGAAAAATATTTGAAAATTTCAGCCACATTAGACAGCTAGTTGTTGTTTAATAGTCGTTTGTTGTTTCTATAGAAATGGTGAGAATTGAACCGATAACTTAGGAAATGTTCACCAAATGGCCAGACGTCTGTCAAATTAAGGTTAGAGAGGTAGCAGAAGTTTAGGCATCTCAAAATAACGTGCTTGTTATTTGTTTACTGAAGACTCTGGTATGAAAAAGTTGATTTAATAAAATGTTTCTGATTTTTTTTTTGTCTCTAGAACGGCCAATGTTAGGTGGTAAAGTCGTAGGAGCCAAATTGTAAAGAATGAAAAGAACAATAACAAGCAATCATACAACTTTTCCATAGTATGACCAGTAACTGCGCACAAAGCAAAGATAGCATGAAAAAATCTGGGCAGAAGATTTCAAGTTAAGTAGCCAGATTGCTCTCGCATACGACTCATGTCCAAGCTTATTTACAGACGGATACAACATCTGCGAAGCAAACAAAGACTAAATAAAAACTGAAGGTTTGTAAAGTGGAGCTACTAGGAAAGTTGTAAATTGAAAATAAATAATGGAAAAAATCGAATGGCTATCACTAGAATGGTTGAGGAAATTTGGACATGAGCACGCGATACTCGAACATTATTTTTGAGGCTCATATTAGAAGAAATACGCTAAAAACTAAGATTAGCACATTGTAACGTATCAGTAAGATTCATTACTCTTAGATGTATTTGCTAGAATTTGCTAAAAGGTAATTTTAAATAAATGCTCAACTGCGACATCCAAAAGGCACTTCTATTTTCGTGTCTTTATCAAAACCCTTCTGTCCACTGTACATTAATGTTTTATTTGTCCCTATAAGATAAGAGTCAATATTTTAAGCTTTCATATTTTCCTCTTAATCACTCAAATATAAAAAGAAAAACGCCACTTATATCGCAATATTGCCGGGCTGATTGATAACAAGTGTACACAACAGGTATGCACATGACGACAGCCTTATCTCTCCAACAAAGATAGATTACCGGGTAAATAGCGCGATCAATTCTGGGGAATCTAAATCTAGAAGTGTATGAATATTAAATGGTTCATAATTGTTGCTGGAAAATTTTGCAAACATCTCAACTGAACAACAACCTCAACTTGTTTCGATTAAGAAAGGAGAACTTCTTACATGTTGATGTTCGTTTTGTCGATAATGTTGTTTACGCATTGATGCAAATGTAACAGGTGAGATTTGCTGTGTTTATTTAGTTAATGCGTTATGCTTGTGTGCTTGTTAAATTGTTGATATGCTACTATTACGAAATTGAAAATGTATCGTTTGTTGTTAAATTTTATCTTGAATATGTCTGGCTGTTGCTCCATTTAGTGATAAATATTTTCAAAACAATTTATTGATACAGTTTAGTTTGCTTATCTATTATGTCCGACATGTATTAAGGCTTGCTAGTTTCCTTCTAATGATATGATTTATGAGGTATTACAAACTGTGCATTATTGGAATGTTGTATCAAGAAAAAGTAACCAGTATTAATCTGAAAACATGAGAAGCTTCTGACGAATTGAGAACATCACAATTCGCAGATTAGACATCAAAACTATCACGTAACATTGAGACCGTTGGTAATCGATACGGAACGCGATTTTCAATACAAGACCATGTAACCTATAACCTTTGACCTATGTCGGGAATTATTTCAGGAGATTGTTAGACCATGACATGTTTGCAGCAATATACCATGTCGACCCTTTTCAACTACTCGTCCTAATTGGTTTTTATTTTTGTTTCATTTTTATGATGGTCTAACATTCAGAATATTTTGTTCTGTGAGATTAAATTTCAATTCACGAGGGTAGTTTGAAAAGTTTCAAGTCTTAACATGAAGAACGCCAACTTCATGTTAAGGCTCGAAACTCGTCAAAGATATTCTGATATTTTTGAAAATCTAAGCCTTGTTGGACGCTCAATCGCTATTTGAAAATTATTAAAACTTATTATTAACTATTAAAAATGGAAAAAATCGAATATCCGATATGGATACTGCTTACAGCAGCTTCTGCATCGTCATTTACCACAGTGATATTTTGGGTAGCTGAATTTAAACCTGGTCACGCCAGTTTGGGCGATGAGGAACGTTCGGTATAAACAAGAATTACAACCACTACCGATAACATCGGAAATGATCACCAAATAGTGCTAAAGGACGAGTGATCGATTCGATAAGATTCTTGTTTTTTCATCCTCATAAGTGAAGCAAAGCAAAACAGCAAATTCTATGTCTTTTAGAGAGATATTGCTTTTGTAACGGATAATTACGGTATTCATTCTAGATTCTTGTTATGCTTCCTCTAAAGATCAAAAGCATTTATTTTGCTAAGATATCTCCGAGAGTCTGACCAAAGTACATGGGAAATGTTAGGGACCGAATTAATGTCAAACGACCCACATTTTCTAATGCATTAAAATGTTTATCATCACAAACTTAGCACTGCATTAAGTGGTATGTTTCAGTGTGTTGTAATGCTGTTATCACCTATCCGGGTTGCATGTCATTTTTCAGAACATTTTTGAGATTGTTTTGGCTGCAGCCCAGTCAATCTATAGGCTAGAATTATGATACAAGAAATTTAGACTAAGTTTGTAAGCTTGCGATTCATAATGTTGCTCTTTCCAACATATTCAAAACAGTTACAATAACACAATTTCTACTTTCTATTCTCAATTTTGGGCAGAAGGTATTGTAATAGGAAGAACACAAACAATAAAAGAAAGCTGATGTGGGTCTTCAAAAAAATAAGCTAATAATTCAATGTATGCAAGTATGAGAGCAAGCAAACAGAAAACCTGGCAAGGTTTGGATGGAATGCTAATAAAAAATATTTACAAGACGTTAGAGAGAGGAAGTATTGAAAGTTATTGTTTCTTAAGATAAGAATAGATAACAAAATGGCTATTCTCAATAATTTTCTGCTTTACAAAGAGTTCATGGATTCTATTGAGTTTTAATGCGATATAGATATGAGACTTATTTTAATATTATCCATTTATCCTCTCACATGCTCAACAAATACGTAAAACGATTGTCAAAAATGGAATCTATACGTTGCATGATCCTGTAGCCAAATTTGCCCAAGTAATTCTTCTTCTTTTTCTTCATGTAGAATAAATAAATTAAATTGAAACTGCTCAAGAATTTTTTGGTCGTTTTGTTCTTTGATTAATTATTTAAATAATTAAAATATTCTATTCTATTAAACTACCTGCCTACACAAACTAGATAGTGTTTTTATAATTATAATAGTTGAGAGAATAAGATAATAACTATTCTATATTTTCGTATGTTTCAACAGTTCTCGTCATTAGAGGGAAGCTTAGGATAACCCCAATGCTGGCATATTCAACTTTTAAGCATTCGGCAAACTAGGATGAGTAAGGTGACCCACGGAATACCTTACCTTGAGAGAGTTGCGATCTCGAGACTCGATCTGAAACGCATTGCTCTTCGAACTATGCACTATGTGCATTTGCCATCGTTGTACGCAGATCGTTTATTAGAAATCGCTGCGACTTCTGTTGGTGACTAACCGATATTAGCCGGGTCTAGTTTAAATGCTTTCTACGGGAAAAAAGTTTTCTATGGAAACATTCGACATTATGGATTGCCAGCTCGTTGTTGCGACTGACGTCCTTGATTAGATACAATCGATAATGTTTAAAAAAGTTGTTAATGAGGTATTTACAAATCTGGATATTGTAAAACGAAATATCGAGTTTTCCAAATTAAATTTAATTATCTTGTTAATCGATGTGTTCGTGCGGTGTAAGTTTGAGTTTGTCACAGTATAGAGGCAAACTTTAATTTTTTGAAGGAATGTTATGTACATATGCAATATGGTACAATGACGTGATCCCGTTCCCCGGTATTTTCTTACTACTTCAAACCAGACGAAAATTTCAAACAAAAAAAAATATAATTTACTTAATTTATTTGGTGCTTTAATAATTATGTAAATTCTTAATGTTTGTTGTAGTTTAGTAATTTTTGAATGAAAATTATTCTTTAACGATAGCACAGGAGGAATTTCCAAATTTTCAATACGGAATCGAACCGACAACGTTGTCGCGATTAACTTCACAGGATTTCTTTCTTGCATACTAACCATATAATACGTTTTGCGTATTGAAATTTCTAATTGACTAATACGACGGTGTAAGTAATCTCATGAATCATGTGAATCACATTGTATATATGCATGCATACGTAGAGTGCATATATCACGCACACAACTCTCTACGGAACGAATGCTTTTTTTTCTACATATTAATAAATAGTCCATTAGAGAGCGTGTTGATACAATTTACAATTACACATTGATCATTATCAGATGATCTCTCCAATCAATTTTTGCGCAATAAGTGATATCGACGGCTATTAGGTGAATAACCAAGGCAGAGTGTAGGTAGATATGCGTGTCTCTGTTATTTTATTCTATTGTATTCAATAGATTTTGAGTCTTCCAGGAAACTAACTTATGTGTTCTGATGAATAAAGCTGTCTGGTAGTGAAATTAGTTACCAAAAATTTCCTTATAGAGTTTCATAGAACTCGCCGAGAAAAAGGAATTGGTTCATCCTACAAACTCATTCAATTAAAAATATGGTAATTTAACACTTCGGCAAGGACAACTTATGAGAACCCACCAGGCTAGGTCCTATTACTTTTGTTAGAAGGAAAAAATAAACATTTATGTTGGTTGTGCTTTAAAACAAGTTAGATCAATAGCTTCACACAACAGGCGTAAATAAAGAGTTCTATAAAGATGTCCTTCTTTATTCAAGGGATTCAGATTTGCATTTATTAATCAGCGTTTGTATTTATATTACTTCCCGTTTTCAGGAATAGATATTTCCTGAAGCACACTACCAACATTCTAATGCATGCTGGTTGAACCTTCGTTTTAAAGTTGATTCAATACTCTATGCTTTTACAGTGTGAGTAGTGATTTTCTCACTGATTACCAGATGAGCTAAAAAGGAACGCTTGAATAAAACAATCGAATAATCAAATTACAAAAAAAGAAAATCTCCCATTTTGCAATATTTTGAAAAGTAACTCAATTTTAATCTAGATGCTTTATAGTCTAATGCTCTGAATTAATGTTACGAAAGTCCTACAGTTTCTAAAGGACACACGTTTGTACATTAATACTTGTATCACCCGCGGCGCTGTTCTCATTTTACGCGAAACCGTATCGTTTTTGTTCTGAATGTATTTATGTAACGTACCCTACATAAATTTTGTTTTTCTTTTTTTCTGCAAAAACGTGTTATTCAATTTTCTTTTTATTAAGTGTATTTGTACTTATCAGCAATACTGGCTCACTAGTTTAACGGTCAATACTAATGGAAATAACAATAGTGATCGGTTAATTTGACTAACTTAGTGCACCCTTCAGAAGAATATGCCTGCAATTGCTTTAAGGAAAACAAAAACGGATCCTTCAACTTTGTGGACTAATTATTCAATGTTGAAGTCAATCAACATTGATCAATCACAGACTGAAATTTTATCGAAGAAGGAAATTAACAAATTCGTTCAGGAAGCTGCAGATCAAAAATATTTGATGATTTAGGTAACTAGTTGCAAAACTTTTTTTCAACTTACTATTTTGTGAATTTACATTTGTAGGTTGCTGTAATATTTGGTATTTTTGGAGGAGCATGCGGTAAGCATGCACGTCCAGCAGTAAGGATGAGTTAATGGAAATGACTTTACTGGATGTAGAAAAGTTACAAACTAAACTTTTAATTAGCGTAGTTATTTACTTACATATATTTAATTATTTGCCGGAAGTAAATAGCTTTAAAATCAGGAAACATGCTTAGCATGAGATTTCTCTTCAGATACCAGAATGAAAAAATTTATAAACGGGTTGTAGGAATACGTCAGTTTAGAAAAATGCCTACAATAGTTGCTACTTATTTAAATTTGCTAAACTATGCGGAATACACTGGTCATTGCTTTCGCTGATCTTCTACGACGATGTTGATTGACTCTGCCGGAGATATAACCAGTTTCAGGAGGTTAAGCGGATGGAAATCGAGGAACGTCGCTGAGAGATACATCGATGAATCTTTTAACAATAAGGTGGACGTCGCATTCAATATTTTTTCATAGATATTCAATGAAATAGTCATACTGTTACTAATGTTCCGTGAGTACTAAATAGTTGTATTAAGTATTATCAAACAAATAAAACCGTGACAGTAGAAAAATATTACACAAAATATCAATACCAGTTTAAGTTTTCCAATATTCAATAATTGATAATGATTGCGTTAATATTGTTAATTGTTTAAATTTAATTAACACCTGTTCTTTATTGTTAATTAATTAAATTAAAACTCAAATCTGATTTCAAATAAACCCTGTAACTGCAACAGAAATGAACGTTTCTGTACAGCAACTTTTGCGTAGCTTGACAACTATTGTCGTATGGAAATGTCGAATTTTATTTCAGGCAGGGCATCCATCCCGCTGAAAGTAGACTGGCATCTCTGTTAATATCCTCCAACGATGGTAATACAAAAGTTTGTAACATATTCAAATAATTACGTTGATTTAAATTGTTTTCGAGAAAAGGGGCCAAGAATTTTATTCAATAAAATTCCATATCACACATTTATTTTCTTATAACGTTGATCTCTTTGATAAGTGCGAAAATTTAGATTATCTTTCGGGACGACACATAACCATTAGTGGTCAAAGTAACTTCATCCAAAAACAAAATCTTGTGAAGGAAAAATTGATCCTCCGTAACATTTCCTCCAACCCAAGTACTAACTTCTAATCTAAGTGCATCGTCTCGGAGTATCAGAGTATGAATAAATATGAATAAATTTAAGTTTGAATGGGTGAATCTTTTTTTTCTTAAAGGCTCTCTTTGCAGTAATCTCTTGTTGACACTCAACTCCGCCGCGTTTCTTTGTTTTCCTCTTTCTAACAACAGAGCCAGTTTCATCATCATTTCAAAGAATGAATGGCAATGTTAAAGCCGAGGAATTTAACGTTAAATCAGCTGATCACTGTTTTATATGAAACCTCACGAATTTCATAACACTTAATCAAATAAATTCGTTGCAATGTTAGCATAATTGTGATCTTCCTGATGGCAAATGGCGTGCCACTTAAATTTGAAACAGATAAATAATTAATCAACATGTAAACATTATCAACAATAATTTGAAATTAGTTAAATTTTTTAAATTAAGCAAATGCGTTTTCGCCTACAGGAAAAAGTAATCAGTGCATTTTAATGTTTTCTAATAGTTTTAAGGTGAGCAAAAACTTTCGCAAAGATTAAATTTTTCTCATAACGTGTGGAATAATAAAGTTTTTCCCTTGAGCACCAAATCCGTGGACATAGATCGATGCTGTTGTTGATGAGATACCCTATATTTGTACATATTATACCTCCCATTGAAACATACTTTCTAACTTTTTTTTGTTTCAAACAAATAATTCGCAAAATTCTATTGATAACACCGTTTCATAAAGATTTTTTGATAATTACTGTCTTGAATAAATTTAATCATATCACTCCATTTCACCGGTATTTATTATATTTTTGGTTAAATCTCAATAATTTATTAACATGATTGCGCGTCCTCGATTATTGATGACGTTTTTAATCCTTATTGCGGATAATCAATCCACGTCACAGATCTAAGATGAAGATAGCGTTCTGAAAAATGTATTATGTTTTGTCTATATCCTTTTGGGTATTATTTTTATCGTAAAGGAATTTTTGTGTAGATCTATGTCATCGTGGGATTATAAACAATGCTTAGGCAAGTCTAGAAAATGACAAGAACAGAGGAAATCTTATGATTGAAGGTGGATGTAATCTGGAGATGTGTGAGCATTCCAATCGTTCATAACGCTGTATTATATTTTATGAAACTGTAATAAAACAGCGGAGAATTTTATTCGTAGTAAAGACATTTGTTGCTTTTTATATTTTAAAATATTATAGTAACAACTAGGTAAGGCCGCCATATCTGATACTATATTAACATTGTTTTCATCTAATTCGATTTCTTCCTTTAAAAACTTCAAAGAAAAAAGATCTTCAAAACTAAAACGCAGAGAATGAGATAAAGTCCAATTATACAAGCATACCTTTATTTATACAGGGTGTGAATAAGGTTCTTCATCGGATTTTCAGTCGATTTTCTTGATAATTCCCCTGTATGTACGCACAAAGCCACATTTTTGAAATTTTTGAAGGTTAAAAAAATGTTTTTTTTTTGCTTTAAAAATATCATCGTTTGTTCCGGATTTTGTTGAAAGCAGTGGCGCATGTTAATGGTGGAACTGTACGTATAGAAAGATAGAGAGAGAGCAGTGTAAAATACTCACATAAATAATAATAACTGTAATAAAATAAATTTGTTGCCAAATGTATGTTTTTTCAAATGGCTCTTGTAAATAAATATTGGATGATACAACGTTTTAATATCAAAATATTGTGTTGAGCGCACAATTTAAGCATAATTCTTCCGAAACGTTTTCGCACCCATACCTGTTGATTCACGACAAACAGATGTTTTACTCTCTATGATACCTACTTTGTTATCTACATAAGCTGAATGGCAGTCTTTACAAGGGATGTGATATTGTGATAATTGTATTTTAATTGTAAACCAAATTTGATTGCATTTATATCTTTATGATAGAAAATGGGTTTAGATAATAGGTTACGTTGAGCATTTGCTCATGATTATATGAACGACATGACGGAAAATGTAAACCATCAGTTTGTTCTTCTAATATAGAAATGACTGAAATGCAATATCATCATCTGCATATCCCTTTGAAAATTCGAAGGTTGAAGGGCACAACGAATTCGCTATAATAAGTGTCAAGGGATTATTCACTGCTAGACCACAAATTTAACCGACAATGGCTTTCCGAATTAATTTACTATTATTCGGCCAGTGCTTTAACATTCGTAAGATGGGAGGTGTTATATGTTTATGATCCGGTAAAGTTGTCCATTTCATTTTCGAGATATCAAAGATTAGTTACAAGTATTCAAGGGGCACAAGTAGTTTCATACCTGTTTCACCAACTCAAGAGCACAACTTCTTTTTAGTAAGTTCAGAAAACTAAGAAAATATCAATCGATATTACTTTATTTGATACAAAATCATCTTTCCTAATCAATACTGCCTAAAACAGTTAGTTATGTTTAAATTGGGGATATTTCTTTGCTAGTCTAATTGCAAAGCATTTTTTAAAAATCCGTCCCCCAACAACTTACCTTATATTTCAATATCGACGGTATAGCACTGCGTAAATGGATATCAACATTATCGTCACTACCGCGATCACTATTTCCACTTATTTCACTGATAACGTTTTTCCTAATCCCGTGTCGTGGTCTATAAACTACCTCATCGTCCTTAGTAACATGCTCTCGACTACCACCTGTAATGTTGCTGTAGTGGTTATCGTAATTATTTACAGGTTTCGCCGCTTGAGTAACAGGTTGGTCTTTGCTACTAACACCATTTGTCACTACCATGTTGGCACTTCCGGCTCGTTCTTTGAATTTCTCCAGGTAGGCGTATGCAGTGCTAGGACGCTCCTCGTGCTTCAAATCCTGGACGTGCCTCGTATAAATAGACGCTCTACGAGTTTTCTTGCAAGGAAGAAAGCCACAGCACCGAGGCCAGTTCGCCATATCATTTGACGTTGGCGGTTTTGACACAGGTACTCGAGTTCAACGTTTGCATGACATGGAATGGTGGCTATGTACGCGACAAACACACGTTCGATCGCTATTATCCAACGACCTATCGATAAATAATTGATGTGTCTACACGAGAGTGAAGTTTGGGCCGTTTTTTTATCGATACAGCTTGAAGATAAGATATGCGTAATTCGATGTTTGTACGAAACAGAGAAAAGTAGATTATTGAGGTACAAACGCGGACAGGTCATATCTTCTATTCGCTCCAACTTGAACAATATTTTGATACCATCTGATACGAGATAATTTAATTAGAATATTTCAATAGAAGATTTCATCAGCGTAACGTGAATCGTTTCTAATAACTGAATGGAGTGAGTCAAAAACAACCGCTTATATTTTGTAATAAATAACAGAATACCTTTAACTTAATAAATAAATAAAATGACACAACCGGAAAACAATATTGGCAGTAAACAATGCGTTGTCAAAGCGTTACTCACAACATTTGGATGTGCTGGGAAATATGTACATTTATCAGGAATTATTTCATTCATGTCATTTCATGATGCGGTGAATTCATTTGGATGTTCTGGATGTTCACAATATGCACGTGCACGGCTTTTTAATAGTCGACGATGTACTTGTTTGAGACTCTTGTCAAAGTTTACTTTTACGAGAAGTAGAGTTACATATCTAAATTCGAGTAGCGTCTCTTGCCGAGGTCAGATAATCATCGAACTCCCCTCGTATGTTAATAGAAATCCTATATCTTGCCTACTGTGTAATGGTATTTTAGTAATTTTTGGATTAATTAAATCTTATCTTTGTGAGTAATCTCGTGGCATTATCCTCGTTAAAAGCTGCGAGTACTGATGAGAAATCTATCTATTTTGTTGTTGTTGAAAAGCTCAAACTTGGATACTGCCTTTAATATGTATATTCTCAATACTGATTGCTATTTGGCATTGTAACTTTCAAAGATATCCGTATCTTAACTTAATAACATCGCTTGAGGAGAAATTACAAAAAGCGTTTCTTAGTTTTACTTTAATCGATTATGAGCCGAAAGGTCTAGTGTGCCATTAAGATCAGATTAAGATTTCTCATTCTTTAAGGACAGGATTCTTTTATAATGAATAATCGTGCCACTAAAGTGTCGATACACTTCACGCAACACAAGTTATTTAATTAATTTGGAACAAGTGCTTCAGAAATTCATGGAATCCAAATATTTTGTGTAAAAATAAAAGTGTATATATATATATATATATCATCAAAATTAGTGAAGGGCTTTATTGAGAATTATCCCGGTTTATATATTTATAAACCATTCAACACAGTCAAATTTGCGATGTCATGTGCATAGCACATGCCATAAAGATAGAAATAAAAGAGTGTGCTTGTGTGTGGATGAAACAACTGATAGCAAAAAAAGGTCTGTACTTAACGTTATGGTGCGTAAGATGGAACCAAATCAATCGCCATCCTGAACTTTATTAGTTACCAGACAAATAGAAGAATGTACCGCGCAGATAATTTCAAAAGTGGTGCTAAGTACATTGTAAAAATTTTAAATTTCAATAGATCAAATCTTAATGTTTGTGACAGGTGGTGCCGCAACCATGCTTTTTGTAAGTCGGTCTCTTAAGGAACAATGCGACAACCTTTTACATGTTACATGTAATATCCATGCCCTACATCTTGTAGCAGAACAGATCCGTAAATGTTACCCGAAAAATCCGAACATCGAAAATCCGAAAGAATGTGCTGCTATCGAAGAAAGTCGGAAAAAAATTAAAAATAGTCACGTCAAATGTGATTTACAAAGTATTCACAGCAATTACTTCAGAATAGTGCAAGCAATAGAAAAAATTACAAAATTCTTCGCTATCGTTACAGGAATCAGTGCTAATTGTGAAAGATGTACGTGCACAGCTTTGTTCGATAGAAAACGCAAGAAATGAGTGCGTTTTAATTATGTTTGGAAGTGTTTTAGATAAAGATTTAGATTTTAGTTAAGTTTAGTAAGCACCTTATGTTAACAATATTTCATCGCTCCTCTCCTGATTTTCAAGTCACAAAAAACGGGAACGAACACCGAAAACGTTTGATAATCTACAATTTTTTTGTATTTAACGTAATAACAGCGCAGTTCGCGATAGTTTATCTGCAGATATTAATAATGTTTGGCATGCGGGAGCCCATTTGTTAGTCACACCTGCGATTTCAGTCCGAATTTGTTCTTTTTAATTATTAAGCAGGAAATTTTCATCTACATATATAGATCGACAATTGATTTTTGTATACCTAATGCTTTTGTTGATTTGTATATGTAGATCAGGTTACTTCGGTTTGCCTTAGTTAACTCAAATTATCTATTACATCTTGATGGTCATAATTGAATTTAATTTTACTTTAAAAACACACAATAATATTCGTAGCCATTTTTGCTGTTAGTGGATTGGTATTAAAAGTGAAAAGTTAATGAAAAGACGTGGGAACATTGTGCGCAAAGATAATGTTCTATTTAATTCAATTAATCTTAACTACTCAAGAAATAGCGCGATTCTTGCTGTTTGAATTTGAAGTCCACTTCGGGCTTAATAGAAACGCCACACAGAATAAACGGTAAAAGAACACTTCATCACTGCAGAACTGGTAAATCACAACTTTTTGCTAAATACACCAACACTACGTTTCACTTGAAATAGCATTATTGCTATGCTAAACCGTAAGCCGATTATCGGTGACGTGTCGATTATTACATTTCGTTTCACAATAAATTAGCTAACGATTATTCGATTTAATTCGCTCTATTGTTGTATTTTTGATATTGAATCGCATAATTCTTTATACAAAAAAATCAAATGCACTAATAACGGATAAAACAAAGAATTTTGAATCTTTTAATGACATGTACTTCGCCCTCGGTCCAATATGCTCAGGCGTATTAATTGCTGTTCTATTTTTTTGGGGAGCAATCAATTCATCATTTTTGACAGACATCGAATACATGCACTTTATTTCCAATAAATACATACACGTCATTTTATCAAGTAGCTATTGATTACAATTTTTGGTGTGCACATTCAATTTCGTAAGCGCGTCAATGCATTTGTTTTTTAACCCTTTCACGCCTAATGGACAATGTACTCCGAAGGAACGTTAAAACATATTGCTTATTGTTTCTCACTTATTATCTTCTAGCGTTCAGTTCAGATCCCTAAATTATCAGTTAATTAAGTCGAATTAAGATGCCAAACGCCAGAAATACGGAAACTCTTTTACACAATGTTAACTCTCTCATTCAACCAAATTGTACGAATTCAACGAAATGCACGAATAACAGGTTGAAGGTTTTGAAATTTGAAATTTTGAAATTTTAAGATTGACCGATTTGTTTAACACCAGAGTTGGTGTCGGTAATGTTTTACCAAATATGTGCTGTTATTGCACTCAATACCCCGTGATACTTCAACTCGCCGGTAAAACCTTCAAACTTCTTTGTGTTGAAGAAATTCCTGCATGTGTCAAGTACATATACCAGAGAACAAGGATGGATTCAGTTTGTCAGTCCGTTGATGAAAGCACAACAGAACTCAAAGACCGCTCCAGGTTGAAAGAATATTTATCCTTGAAACACATCAAGCGCGGAAACGAATTATGTTAGGAGTTACTTACTGATAGATACAATTATGATACTAATAATGAGAAAAAGGCAGTTTATGTGACAGAGTAGTATGTAAGCTTATATCTCCAATCAAACTACCAGACGTTGTATTGTGCTTCGACTGATTTATCCTATCACTAACCCTGATAAAAGAACTGCCATATTCCTGCATTGGATGCAGAGCTGAAATTACACTTGTCATGATGATCAAATGACCGAGCTCTAAAGAACGTAAAGGAACGTAAGAAAGGCAAATGTTGCCTACCTCGAAATTTTAACTTCCTAGGACAAAGACATTGGAAGTGGAGACTTAACAGATCATTTAGCTAAATTGCATGAGTTTGAAAGAAGGAGAAATGGTGGAACAAATGTTGTTGATGACAACTGCTGTTCCTTCATAATTTATAGTAAAGTGCAACATAAAAGAAACAATGTTTTTAGAATTCCTGGTAATATCGAAACAAGGACTTATAGGAACAGGAAAAAGGTCTACAACCATACATAGATCGACATCTAGATGGTCACTAAAACGACGAAGGATAATTATAAATATAACTGATCATATATCAATTCTTTGAGACAAAGGCGGAAATGTTCACGCTGTTCAGAAAATAATGTATAGACTGTGCAATATTCTTCCATCTGATAAATATTTCGTGCCACTTTATATGTAATTTCAGGCTAGGCCGATGTAATGGCTGAAAATAGAAATGGCGAATTCTAGGAGAATGGTCTCAATTTTGAAGTTTACGAATGGACGCCAACCAGGGACCAGGAAGAAAGCTACAACGGCAAGCCTGAAGGAGAAAGGAGGGAGTATGATAATAAAAAGCGAAGATTAGTAAGTAATAGGCTTGAAAGGCCTGTAAACATTATATACCCGGGGGGAGGGAGGAGAGCAATGAATACTCTCAAAATAAGAATGAGAAGTTCCTATAAATATAATAAACTATCACACTTTCTATTAATTTATGGCTTTCTCTGCCGATTTCACTCTTCTCCATCGTATTTTCGTTTTGGTTTCTCACTTTCCGTGATATCCTTGCTTCCTGCATTCTTTATATATCTTCGCACCGTATAGATTCTTTTTCGTCTACATACATAGTTCATAATCTAATTAGTCCATTAGTTACAATTTCTTTTTGTTATGACTAGAGAGGACAAAGGCGGAATGAAATTATTATTATTTTTGTAGAGACTAGACAGACTCGTGTTTCGTCGACTCTCGGGGACACACTAGTAGGCAACACGAATCCATTCTCATGAGGCGAATAGACACGAGTTAATCTAGTCGCTCCAAAAAAAAAATAATTTCACGTGCCTTTATTGTCTCTAGTTATGACTTTAATTCTACCAAAGTACTTCACTTCAGTGAATCGTATTTCTCTCTTCGTTGATTTGTTTATGATGTTGATTTATATATCGCTCTAGTAATACTTTATTTTCTTTGTTTTTTTTATATATGCTCTAACTGTTTTCCATTCGCTTATCTGTTTTTGTTGTGTTTTCCATTGTTTTGTATTCTTATTTATACTCCAAGGTTTATATCTGCCTTCAATTTAGCTCTATTAATGTTTAATTTCGTAGCATGTATTCTAAGCGTTTTCTATAGACGAACGAAAATTAAATATTTTTAACTCAAACTTAAGTGTTTGAAGTAAAAACAGAGCCAGAAAGCAAACAAGCAACAATTGTTTGTTACCGATTAAATGTTATTAAATAAAGTAGAAAGCTAAATATCTTAAGTAAGAACTGGATTTTAAAGTAAGAGAAAAACAACGGAAAGCTGTATCGTTGATCCAATAAAAATAATAACTAATAAATAACCAAAAATTTGCTTCATATCTATAACCAAAATAATTTAAATCAAAATCTCTTGTTCTTTTTTTGACAGTATCGTATAATCGAACTACACATCAACGTAGCTCCAATATGGCTGAACTGAACTGAATCATGTGCCAATTAATCTCCCTCGACCGCCTACGGCTAATACGCGCGTGACTCATTTGGATATAGGTAACAGAGCTTGTAGAAATACCTGCCACCGAGAGTTTGGGTCTTCTTTTACGGTATATGTGACACAAGGCAACCCCTTAAAATCAGCAACTTAGAGAAACATTGCTATTAATTTGAAATATATCCGAGTCCTAGAAGAAGTGAATTATAGTTTTTCAAATGTTCACGATACAATTCTGATGTTTCTTAATAATGGTTACAGTGGTCAAAAAGAAATTTCAGGTGTTGACAAAACAAATTGGTTAATTAATTTAACACAAAGAGTAATACGGTTGATTATGATCGAAGAAGAATGTTTTATGTGCGTACAAAATTTATCAATACAGATCTGTCAGGATAAAGATGGCGGGTCTACTTAAGCTGTGTGTTGTTGCAATTCCTACGGCACTAACAAGGGCCATAATTTCTCTTGGAAAACATGTCGATAGAATTCATGATCCTCTAATCTAAATAATATTGCGTCTAATTTATCGTTCACTCTTGTGTAAACCTTAATAAATCACGCGTCAATTTATTTGTGTCGATCCGTATCATGCATCTTGCCTTAATCTTCATCATAAATTTAAAGATAATCTTCCTAAAATGACGTTTCTTTATGTTGTTATTGCGTTACACTTCTGTTCTCTGGTATCGAATAAATTAGCCAGGTTTAACTCTTAATATAGCCTTGAAACTAATTTACTTCTATTTATCATTTTTTTTTTTATAATGGCACTTGTAGACATTATCTACTTAATATATCAAAGATGGCTTGAAGTGCAGAGAAACAATTAACTATCGTTTAAATAGCAATTAATGAAATTCCCAGCACCTTTGATGTTTAAGTAATTGCTACTGTAATATTTCGTCGATAGCAGTATCTGCCGTCGTGTCGTAGTTTTTCTATCCTGATCTTATATTCAGTAAGGAGTTTACATCCAATTTAACCTGAATTATATGATTGTCCAATATTATTACAGCGACAACCGGAGACACATTGAAGGTAGGTATCAATATATGTTAACTAGAGGAAGCTGCTACTTAGAATTAGATATTTCGTGAGATGTTCAGACGAATTCTGGGTATTTGAAAGAGATAAGGAATCTCAAAGCCAGATCAAAGCTTGAAAACGTATAAATCCATTTGTATGTTTTGCTGAAAACAGCACCATGGACGATGTTACAACGATCTAGATAGCGTTTGTTGTTTACTTGAATTTATGAGAAAATTTAATATCATCGGCATATCGATTTGTCCAATTGTTTATTTAATAATTTTTGGTTTAATTACACTAATTGTAAGTTAATAGAACGCCTCAGAAAATGCCTAGAATTAATAATTAAAAATGAAAGGTTGGAACGACTTCCTTGTGATATTGATAGATTCACTTATAACATATACAGCGCAACAACAACAGCAACATGTAACTATATACAGCGCAAGGAGATACAAAAGATACTGTTTCTACCTATTCGACATTATCGGCATGGTTTCGAGAGCACTTTAACTCTACCTTGTATCGCTGTTGCCTTACAGTTAATGCTACAAGATTCCGAAACGACAAGCTAGATATCGCATGGTGCCCCTTAGTGAATGTCAAGAAACGCATGCCTACCGTTTAGAAAGCAGAGACACAAAATTGCTAGCGTTCCTCAAACCAATCCTCAAGAAGTTCTTGACGATCACGTTGGGTGATATAAAATTACGTAACTAAATAATTGTCTAACTATTCCTACCTCGCCATATTGTTTTGAAGTTGCCTTCTTTAATCGATCGATAGTTACTAATGCTAGATTGGGCCACTAAAGCACCAAGCCTTCTAGGTACTGGACAAGTCCTGGCGATTTTCCAATTTTTTTGAATCAAATTTAGGATGACTAGATGGAACACTGAAATAGTGTTTCAGAAAGAAATTCGAAATCTGCTCAGGCTCCGACGTGATCTTGTTTTCAGATGTTTCATCTCTAATAACATGTCGTGGACGAATACCTCCATAACATCCACATGTAGAAATATGTAGAAACTCTCGAAAAGTTATTCGCTAAAGCATTGACAATCAACTGCGGGTCTTCAAAGCGGGTCTCCATAAACAACCAAGGGTTCTTTACTTCCAAGCTCTAGATATAATTTTGTAGTATTCAGTTCTAACTACATTAACATCATCACAGGCGTCTGGAGATGACTTGGGTGACAGTGATAGCTTCGGACGATGCCGGAAAATCAGCACGCTTAAAGTTGTACGATATTTGTTCAGTATTGGTAGAAAGTAAATATTTAGGGCGTTTCTAAGCTAAAACGAGACACTCAAAGTTGGATGAAGTTTGCGCCTTACCGACGAAATAGCAGATCCTCACGGGTCACATTACATATAAAGAAAATTGACAATTATACAGACAGAAACTAGGAATATTAAGCAACCATAATTATTTTTTTAAATATGCTCTCTTGAACACCAAGTTTGCGGAACTGATGTTTATGACGCATCGACGCAGGAAGTATTAAAAGTCATCATCAATCAGACAAATCATCCCAGATCTCGAAGGGGATGCACTCAACAAAGTGGGCAATGTTCTCATTTACGTAATATCATTTATAAACTTCATCGTCCAATCTGCACCACCCTGCACCGCCAGCTTCCAATTCAAATAATGTAGCGATTGCGTTTTGTGATCAGATAGCCTTACCTGACGCTACCCTCAATGAAACGGAATCAGATGCAATTTTAACGGGTTCATAGGATCGAAAGATGAATAGAAAGTATTGTTCTCTTACATGTTCGTATTAGAATTTCTAAATTTCACAGACAAAAGTGTAAAAAAAAGTAGCCAATAGATTCGATAAAAATATAAATATTAAAATTAGGAGAAGAATGGGTTTCTGGGTTGAAACTGAGCCGTAATACCGACGTGTCGCTCTTAATTTCACGGAGCTTCTTCTGTGCTGCTGCATGTTGAGTCGCTGCTGTACGAAGAACGAGAATTCTTCTTCTCGGTGTCAACCCGGAAACCCAAGTTCTTTAAAAGAAAGTAACGGCAGTCTACAACAACAATACTTTATGTTGTTTGCCAATTATGCCATAGTCCTTGCTATCGCTATTAAATAATACTTGGAAGGCAATTCTTATTTATTTACTCATCGTCACATTCACACGTTGTGAGTACATTTTATTATAAAACGCAATGATCAAAACCAAACAAGCTTACCACAAACAGTTCCGCTTCAGGCTTGCTTCATACGTTGATATCTTTCCGAAATCTTCCACAACGAGGTAAGCGCTAAAAACTCCCGAATTCAAGTTTATCTTTCGATTTATTGCGTCCATCGGAAAACGCTAGCAAAACGATATATTAGAATCGAAAAATGTACGGAAAAGAAAGCAAAAGCTCGTATGTAATTCCTCCGAAGGAATGTTATAGGTAAGAAGGCAATCGTCTGTGGATTGCACTTCACAGTTCGTTTAGCAAACAGCAATAATTCGTTAAAATTTGGAGAAGTTGGCCATTTCCGAAGGGGCGAATCGTCTTTAATTCGATTGAATCGATCGAGAGCGTGACGGTAGCGCAAAATCCAGAACCACGACAGGGTCAGACGCAGGAAAGCAAGACAGGTGATCCATTAAGTTCGGATTGAGTTACACCGAAAACGATGGAACTACAGGCGGGAGTAGGTTATGTAGGACGTATATGGATCGAAGAGCCTCTACCGTGCATTAAATTAGCGGTGGGTCCTTATCGTAGAGTGCCTTTCAGAGACGGCTCGATCTCTCCAACGTTCTTCTAAGATAATATTAAGATCTCCCGCCATGTACGTAACGGGTACGTATAGAAATGGAGATTTTATTTCGAGCGGTTTGAGAATAAAATAATAAGTAAGCATATGTAATATGGAAACCCGTCTTACACCGTAGAAAGAATTTTGTGGTTTTCCTATAATAAATTATGGGGAATTTGGGACGATTTCTGATTTTGTTAGTTGCAGTTGATGTAGGAATTTCATTCTTTCATAAACCAATAATGTTAAATCTAAACTTTGTTTAAATAGTTAATGCATTTAAAATTC
The DNA here is from genome assembly GCA_020654165.1 of Oryctes rhinoceros. NCBI lineage: Eukaryota > Metazoa > Arthropoda > Insecta > Coleoptera > Scarabaeidae > Oryctes > Oryctes rhinoceros. The sequence continues at coordinate 245,841 of JAIOKQ010000123.1, forward strand.
TTTCCTTGACGTTTAGATCGAATATACTATTCATGAAAATATTTCAAAAAATGTCTGGAAAATACAATTTTCCAGACTTCCAGGTTTTTGTTTTTAAAGAATATAAATAATAAGCAACTGACAATTTTACTTAATTATTGTCTTAATTCCTCTTTTTTTTATTAAAGTTAAATTTTTTGCAATTAACTAATTTTTTTGTTGCTTCAATAATAGCAGCGTTAACGCTACATATCTATAAAAATTCAACATATTGTATCTAACGAAAATGCAAAGTTACTCCGAAGAAAAATGCGGAACGATTTTTACATATTTTTAATATTACATTCACCTATTTATCTTGAGAAAGTTGTTTATTTGCCAAATGGTATAAGAGAGGGAAATATGATTTAGACACATTTTGTATTTCAATTCTGTCATTAATTGAATTCAATTGTTTTTGGATTTGGACCATTTCTAACTTTAAGATTGGTTTCTTTGTTTAAAACTTGTTTGTTTTCAAAATTGAATCTGTTTGTGAACGTTCGTAAACCTGCACCGTTAACACTAAAGTTAAAAATTATGGCATAATATAAAAACGTATAAATTAATTGATTAGAAAAGTAAGATAATAATAATAAAGAATAATTATGGCAAAAATTAAATAACATTGTTATATAAAATAAAAAGTAATGTGTGAGGATTTCGAGGGACAGCGTGAAAAGCCCCCGTATTTGAAGAGATAGGGGATTAATGAAATTCAGCAAAAAGTTGGTATTTTTACAATCAATTTTTAAATAGTTTCAAATATCACTTCCAATTTGGTTAGAATTAAAAAAAGGAAACAAAAAACTAAAATCTACTAATTTCTTTTGGAAAATTTTCATGGCAATTTCAATACTTTTATTAGCACTTAATAAAATCGATTTAAGTTTTGCAAATTTTTAGAAATACATGCTGACCTCAAACTTTTAAATTGGTCTACGAATTTAATTTTGGACCTTCTATAAGGCATCTTAAACGTCTTAAAAATTATGAAAAATGTAACAATATTCTTTTTTTGCTGATAGAAATAGCTAACAACATGATAAAAATGTTCCTCTTCGCTCATCAAGCTACCATCGTCAGTGTTATTAATTCAATTAATAATCTAAAAAAGACGATTTACCGAAGGAGGACTATTAGAGGCATGTGGTTTCAACGGGATGGATACCCTTCGCATAATGCTCATGCTGTCACGTACTACTTGAATCAGTGGTTTAATGTGAGGATAATTGCAACGAATTGAGAGATTCGATGGTTTATAGGCTCGCATGACTGTTAAAAATAAAGTCTGTGGTATAATAACGTTAAACAATTGCAGAGAGCAGTACTTCAAGCGTTCCAAAGCATTAAAAGCAATACAGTATTGTTTTATTTGAGTAATTTATTGTTGTTAATTATTGTATTTGTAGTTTAATTGGTTTGCTAATTAAAGCTCTGGTAGTTGAGATATGCGTGTTTCTTGAAAGTAATGATTTCTGTCTGTAAAAAGATCTTACTTGTTCAACATTCTGTAGACGTTTATATATCATGTCATATATTGTTGCATTCAGAAAAAGATTCTTTCTTAAAGAGTCTAAAACAGAATATCTAAATTAATTTAAAACTTCAAGGTTAGGTTAGATTTTTGCTAATGTAACTTATCCATATTGCCCATACGAGATTCAGACACTCTGAATATATATCTTTTATTTCCGATTGATTGACTTCATCCCAGATCATTTTAAAATGAGAACTAGGTATTTATATTATATTGAAAGACTTCGCTCCGAGCTCGGGATGAGGTTGGTCTTCCTTTAATTAAATATTCATGTAATCCGGAGACCAATCAATATCCTAAACATCAGCGAAATTATAACTTTAGCTGTATTAAAATATAATAATTTGTTCTTGAATTATCTGGAAAATCGTAATTCTTTGATCGAGTTCGAGTTGGTTGACGACAAACTTTATACCATTTCTTTACGCTTTATAATATGCTTAAATTTACCGATCGTATTTGTGGATATACAATCTACGTACATGCTGTAAAGCTACATTTATTCTCATTCAATGTATTGAGCTTGCAACTAAATTGTGTCTAGGCAATATACGAAAACATATTGTGAATGTTTGGGTACAATGGCAACATTCCTATATACTCAAATTACAATAGGTTAAATAAATGAAAATGTAACTTTCTACACTGTACATCGGGATCACAATATGCAGCAGAATGGAATTATAACAACAAAGACAATAGATATCTAACCACATGTCCATTTATGATTTATGAGTCTAGTAGCAAACCCGATCTTTTTATACTGACTATGCCATAATGGTCTACAGTGTTGTAATTGTTTAATAGTGGAAATTACTTATAATTTGTCTCGCCTTCCTCCTTTCTTTTACAAAAAAAATATTTTGATATCTGCATTGTTTCCATTACGTAGATAACCTCGAACAATTTTATTCGAATTTCATGGACGTTTTCTACTGCATAAAGAAAAAACAAAACCTAACATATAACAATCCTGCTACTTCAACATTTCCATAGAAACTTCAATATCATCAAGTACATTATAAGGTCTACAGTAATTTCTTTCGGCACGTACATACGTTACGAAACATCATCTAAATAAACTTACACGCCACGGAACTCCATCACGTCGATATTTGCCTTAGCGGCACTTTTCTCGACGAGGTAAATATTTTATGTGTTCAGAGGGTACTTAAAAATGATGAAAGCTTCACCTATCACTAGTTATATATGTATACGAGGGTCAGGTTATTATTATTATTATTGAAGCTTCATTTTAAATGTATTCAAAGTAATTCATTCCAACATTACTATATATTTCATCATTCCTTCCTTCTACATCTTAAAGGCCGCTAATGAAACTTCTTTTAAAATACTTGTAAAACACTGATGAATAGCCATACCTCAGGTATCTCTCAAATATTATTCGAATCTACAAAACGGCTAAAGTCCCGTATTGTCAAATTAGAGGAGTACAGTGAATGTTTTATTATTTTTATCTTCTTTATAATCAAATATTGGGTCGATGCTATAATATAATATATAAATATAATAATCCTTCGTAAAAAACTCCAAGGGAACATATCAGTTCACTGTTTCCTTATTATCGCTGGCGTTTCTTCGAGCTCGATGGATCCATACACGAATGAGTTAACGGGTAGAACGGAACATACGTTTTCTCAGCTGTCGCCTCCTGTTAAATGAGAATTGGTGTGCGCCATTCTTAAATGGAGTTAAAGTTGCAAATAATGTCACGTCCTGCTTTTTGAAAGTTAGAAAGGTAGTGCCGTGCAAAACGACGGACAGCCCGGTTTAAATGCGAATGAACGTGTATGATTGTCCTAATAGCTGAGGATCCAATTTTCAGTTGGTGGCTTTATTGCAGTACACGTGGCTCTCTCGTCTTTTTTAATTATTCTCTTAACAACAGCAATATATAAAGACGCTCTTCTCCTTTCTGATGACGAACGGAAGTGATTTGGCGTTCAAAGTCTTCATACCACCGGTATATCGTAGTGAAAGAAGGTGGTTTTCATTATAGGTTTAATCTTCCATCATCTTTTTAATAAACTACTAAAATTAAATCTCAACTAACAGATAGAGAGTAAACAACAGTGAATCCCAATAATATCGGCGTGATCCTCGTATATGTACCAGTACTTAGGTAAAGTATTTCGCGCTTCTCTGTATGCATCGATGCAAAATATATTTTCTGTTGACTTTCTCTCAAAACCTGCGTATATAAATCAACCGAGAAGATCTGCGAACGTTGTAAAAATAACGTTGTAGGTACATTTCGGAAGTTATTTCTTCCAATAGAAGCATATATACATATGTAAGTAAACATAAATAAAAACGATAAAACTTGTGACAACAATATAGTTATTAAACTTAAGTATTTGTTATTAAATTATTTTCTTTCTGATTAAGACTAACAATGTAGTATATTAGTTATAAATATAATTTTTATTTAAAATAATAATGTAGTCTCTTTGTAGCTAAAACAGTGGTTTTTTGATATTAAATAAACATGGGCTTAATGTTAAGAAAAATATGTCAAGTATTGTATTCACCGGTGTTTAATGGTTCATTCAATCTTAATATAAATGCATTCGATTTAAATAAAACTTCTATTGGAGAATAGCGATGCAAGAGGTTTTAGGTATTCTTGTTGATATATAGTAGACGGATTCTTGAACAGTCATTTAAATTCTACCTGGGAAAACTTGCAAGTTTTACAAGTTATAATGGCCTCAAAAGTTTTCATGATGTTCTAATAAAAATCAATAACTGTTCCTAGAAGCTTGGATATAACTCGTGTATCCTTATGAAACACGTTCTTCAGCGTTACTCCTCTAGTTTATAAATGTTACATGCAAGTACCAATTAATGTATTCGTAATCATTTGTAGAAATGTGACGTCTTTACTTTTACCTTTTTTATAGTATATCTTAGAAAGTTTCGATTACGTGCTGCTTGCGTATGTAATTTTAGCCTTTTATTATTTTTATTTTATCATCGGAAGAAAAGGCTCTATTAAAGATCTTCTCACTCTCAATTTTACTCACTGTTCTGAAATCTCTCTATTTCGCCAAAGTTCTTAGTAAGCGAGACCAGGCATCTGTAGTCTGATACATCCAGGTCTTTGTACATAGGACCGAACGAGCTCAGTGAAAATGTTTGAAGATTCTGAGCTATAAAGAGAATTACGAGACTTCGCTAGCAAGGAGCGGTTTCAAGAGGCTTTCCAAGCGAAGACAAGTGAAAAGGACTGCACTTACTGTTAGTGGTAACTTTTCAGACTGTAGGATTGCTTGCAACAGAGCCCCGATAGTGTTCTCAATGAGAAAAACAAGCGAACTACCTACTAATGTTTTTATAATGCAGTAGTAAAAACTATACTGCATACATAATATAAACGTGTATTCTTGCATTTGTTTGCCTGAATTACATGAATTTTGTTGGGCATAATAACAAAATTGATCCAACAGGCAAACACACATTATTATTATTATTATTACACACTGGTGAGCCGTTTAATAGCAAAGTACGCATCTGCGCAAGGTATCCAAAACCTATTAATATTATTATTATTATTATTATTTATTATTATACTTTCTGTTGAAATGTATAAATGCTCTTCTCTTTCTTCATTTATACGTTGATACGAAAGTACGTGTAGTTTTATAATCTGCTTTTATTTCAATTAATTAATTAAATATATTTTTTGACTTACCACCTTGTTCAGATAGGCGGTAGCTTTTTACATTTGCGTGCCCATTAGTGACCTTTCTACGCCAAAAACCTCTTATTCGACGAACGCAACTTGTTCCTTTAAGTTCTTCTTTACATCGAATTAAAGCCTCTCCGTCTAAAAGGACCTCCTCCGCCTGTTGATAGGATGAATTTTTATATATGATCTCGCCCGAATGCCTTCCGTTGCATCTTTAATATTTAATAAGATGTGTTGGCGCTATCGCTATCGCTTTCTATCCGGAAATTTTTTACTTACGGCAAGCTGGAGTTCGGTCGTTGAGGAAGGACTATTAACGAAGAAATATCGCAAGAGGATTATATATAATTCATCAGTAAGATTGAAATTAAATTTGAACAAGGATAGTATCAAATGTTCATTCTTTGCGTTTCTGAAATGTCTCTTTTTTGGTTGGACTTCTTTTAATAACACATCAGTTCAATTTTCTATATTTAAGGATAAAAATTCGTGGAATGTCTTTCAAGCATATTTTCAACTTTCTTCTCCACATTGTAGAGAGAATCTGCATTTATCAGAGGAAAGACATCTTACCACAATCACGAGCTTCTCACGGTAAGAATAGCGGGCGTAGGGCTCTTTTTCATACTCTCAAACTAAATTCGTGCTGCCTTTTTCTAGTTATAAGATATAAGCGTGCTTGCAGCCGCACGAAAATTATTGGCATTTAGGTCTGACCTAGAGTCTTAAATGTTGATCTTTTACACGAGTTACTCTGCTCACTCATTACGAACCGTTACAGTGCCACTTCTATAGAATTCAACAATTACTGTGAGATACATTGCAGATTCTAGCAATTCGTTTGTCAGAGTATCAATTTTGTATTAATTTTAAAGCGTTGTTGATCTTTACTAAAACTCTGTATTTTTAGTGCCACCCAAAGTAAAAGTAGTATTAATTCATTCACAGAAAAAAAATAAATTTAATTAATTAATAACGTTGAGTAATTATATATTATTTAAATTTTGAATATTTTAGGGTGCCTTGCGTTAAACATGAGTTTGAAATATCCAGAGATCTTCATGTTCTGCTACATAGGCTGTATAAAATTGACAAACTGGTGTACAATTTTCTTTATGTATATAGAAATAACTATATACATAATTCAGAATGAACGAAATTTTATTTTTTACGACGAGATAACGTTTCGAAAATTTAGGCATCGTGGATGATATGGAAAAAAGCTTGTTGCTGATATGAAACACGATATGAATTATTTAGTAACATCTCCTGGGAGATCAAAAGGTGTGACCTTAAAGAGCGAAAAAAAGCAGGTCATAAATATGAACGCGTTACGACAACATTGCATTAAGCTTATTAATGGAATTTGTTCAGCGCGCGTAATTAATTGTTTGCCAGGTATATGTTTGCATAAGCGTCAGGTGCATATTTTATCTAATTCGCGTGTATACCTACTGGATTTGCTGGGCACCATCGTCAGATTATTTATGGCGTTGCTTATTTATATACTACCAGATTACATTACAATTCCTAAGTGCAATTTTCGGAGGAATGAACTGGTTGCATTATACATAATGTTCCTTTAAGGATGGACGGCGGCTTTATGGTAAGTCCTAGCGAATTTCAAAGAAAACTCAACGATAAAAATGATCAAGCTTTCCATTAAAAATAGTTTAAGCGAGCTTATTTCTTCGTCACCACTGCACTTGTACGGGGCGTTGATGAAGATTAGCGGTAGTCTTTTTCGGTCTAACTCATTTTGGAATAGTTTTAATGGTGTAATGTAACTACGCATGGCCTACGTAATGCTGCATGCTCATATTTGATGTATTCTCTTAAATAATGCGGAGATAGGGAATCGTGTCAGATTTGAGAAAATTCACGATTAGGGATTTTCATATAACACCTCTAGTATGCGTTGATCCTCGCTATTGCCTCTTTATAAAAGCGCAGTAGTTGTAAATCATAGCGTGGATAGCAATGGATAGCAGTCATGGCAGTCTCTAAAGTCGAATAAGGCTTCTTATTCGACGAAGTTCTGCATTACGGTTTCTCTATTGGTCCTAATCCTTTGTCCAGTACTTGACAAAATCTCCTGATACTGAATATAAGTTTTTGCCGAAGTTACGAATGTCAATGAGTGATTTTGCAAGCAATATTAACATCAAATTTACAAAATAAAATAATTTTGTAAATAAATTAAATGAAGTAAATGAATTTGTTGACTTAAGAAGAAGAGAGTTTAAATATCAAAAAGTCCTAGTAACACTATTGATCTGTCGAAATATTCCGTATGCTCAACTGGGAGTAAAAGTCAACGGCTGCATATGCGAGAATAGTAACATTCTCTTTAGTACGACTGGTGTTAAACAGGCAGATCATGGCAATCGTTCTGTTGGTAGACGATTTAAAAATTATTGCTCGCGAAGGTTGAGCATTTTCGCGTTAAGGTTAACAATCGGTGGTGCATAGACATGATATTCATCTGAAAGTGAATATAGTTCGCTAAATACCTGGCCTTGACAGGAAAAAGTCACGTTCATGGGTAAAATTGGTTTTATTTTTAAAGATAGAGGCTATCTTCAAAGGTTTCACAGCACCCAATAATCGTTTTGTCTTTTTCAAAGCAACCAACATGGATTACCTAGCGTACATCCCAAAACACTATGTGGCTATGACCTTGTTGACCGATAAAGTTGCTTTGACCTTAGTCATCGGAAAGCTCTCAAAAGCGCATTGTTGAGACTATTCTTTGGTCTCTAGTGCGCTGTGGTGTGAATCCATATTTCGTCAAGCATCGTTCGGATTGCGCTTTAAGATTGCCAAACATTCCTTTGAAGTTGTCATATGTGAGTGTTTATGGTCAATTTTAAGCAATCGCGGCATTAATCTTGCGGAAAGCTTCCACATAAGTTATTCAAATGGTACGCACTCGGTCAATAGAGATGCCCTTTCAATCTCCGATCACTTATTACCGCGTCGTGATTAAATATTTTCCGATGTGGTGACCTCATTTGGATGACTTGAACGTTTTTCATTAGAAATGCTAGTACGGACGCGTTTAAATCCAGCTGTCGAATATTTTATGGTCGATAACGAAAGCGCAGTGTTCTCGTAAAGTTTATCGAGTTCAATTTTTACTTCGTCATTCTTTTCTTTTTCAAAAACAAATATTTAATTACAGATCTATCCATATTTGATTTTTTTTATTGTTGTTAAAGCACAAACTGACTGATTGACGTATGTATCTGTTTGGAAATTTGACAAGAGTGCTGTCAACCTTTCAAAGGTTACTTTTACGAAAGATAGAATTATTACAGTTCCATCAGTCCCAACTCTTTCTTGGGCCAAGTAATCATCGAACTCTTCTCATATATCTAAACATAATGAATAGTGAAGGTTTCAGAAAACTGGCACAGGTCAACAATTTCTAAGGAAATTTTGAAGAATTTGTAAATTTGGAACTTCTAATTAAGAGTAAATACATACAAGTAATTAAAGACAACGTTCTATTATAAATAATTTTTAAAAATATTTAGTTATTTATTCTTTCTATTCAAGTAGTGACAAGTTGATATACCATACATGAATAAAATCAATATCATTTACAATTTAATAGACATTTATACTTTCGTACATATTTTATATTTTATTTTAGATATTTTCGGTTATTGTTGCTAGGCATTTTCCGATGTGTTCTGTTTATATTTTACATGTTTAGCATTGTTATTGTCAAGAGTGTGAACAATATAAAGTATTTAATGATTGTTTCTAATTTTTATAAACGTTAAAATTCCAATAAAAGATTAAAATTGCAGCATTGAGTATATTTATGGGCAAGATATCTCATATCTAAGAGAATATTTCATTAAGTACAACACTTTAATTGAATATTTTGAACTGTTCTTGTATACTTTAGGAACTCTGTTATTTTGTTGGCACTTGGCATTTAAGTTCATATGTCTCGGCAGGCGAAACATTGCAACTAAGTAGAGTAATAATAATAATTAGAAATTTGTTCTTTTTTCCGCAGAATAGGTCTCATATAAACTATTAATTATACTGTTGTGGTGTGTACGCCAAGAAAATATGATTAGCTGAGAAAGTCAGCTGCCTCATGGCCTTAAGAGCATTTCGCTGATTCAATCAGATTTAGTCTGTGTAGATGTACGAGAATGGCCGAATTTCATTTTACCTAACGTAGCCTAAAAAAGTACCAGTACTTGTTTTCCACATTCAATTATACGTTTCTGCTGTTCTTTATGCATGAATAGCGAGTGAAAGTTGTTTGAAATCATCAAAGAGATGATGTTTATATACGGATCGCGTTTAATAATGATAATATTTTATTACCCAACAGCAGCCAATTAAAGGATAAACTTAGCTTCATGTACCTCGTACAAACAATAAAAGCAAAATATGTACTTTGAAAACAAGATCCGCACAACAACAGGATTTTATTCAATTAACCATTACAAAAGTATAAACATGATATTGTTTTATAGGGAGAAAAGAACGTATAGATATATATATATGTATGTATATATATAAACAAATATATAATGTAATAATGAACGTTGGGTAGTCGAAAAAACTAATGGAAGAAAAGCTATTGAATCAAGCGTAATTAGTCCTGTTTTTTAAACATGAAAGCAATACTAGAGTACTTGCTAAATAAGCTCTCTGAAATACAATTCCCTCATCCATTAAATAGAATGCGCTCGATAGATAAGCATATATTTATCACACCCATTTGCTTACGACTATCGAGTTGTTCTGAGGTGAATTGCGCAGTACTGACTAGATTCACAAGACCTGATTATCCTGTGATGGATCCATGTTGGTGAGGAGGTAGTCGTTGGCGAATGTTGTTAATAATTGGTCAATGTATGACATGTTCAAACTTTAGGAAAGTATCGAAATTACTCTGTTTTTTTTATCTTGGTTCCCAGGTTCAAACCGCGTCATAATTGCGTACTACATGCAACAGCCCAGAAAAATCTGCAACCAACTGAGAGCTAGACGTCGACATTTTCATGCAATTAACGCTGTTTCGATCCGGAAACCAGGATTCTTTAAAAGGAAACAACAACCCAGTTTGGTAAGACCATAAAATTGGTCGCCAATAATTGGTTTCGGCTCAAATGAATAACATCGTTACAACTTACAATTGAAATATGATGGAGATTCGCAAATCACCAATTGCGTTACATACAGCGATATCGATCTGCACTGTTATCCAGGTTCCTCTGTTTTTAAATTAACGGCAAATAAATATCCTTATGCTCAATATCTAATAATTACTATAATACGCAGAGATACGAAGAAACGATAAGTTGAAGATGTTAAATGATGGTATCAAACAATAATTTAAGTTTTAAAAGGGTTATAATTGTGGCCCACTCTTTATTAATTGCGGCCCACGCAAGCAAAACCGAAAATTCCAACACAACTTCAAATTGTCTTCTTGATGATTTGTAATTATTGAATCGATTTCCTTTATCAACGCCCATTCACAACCGATTTTATCCTTTTTCTTTCATCGCAATCCGGGGTCGCAGCACTGCAGCACCACTGTCTTGTGGAGCGCCAATCTGCTTTTAACCTTGTTGGTATTTCATACCTTCATATGCGGCCTGAAAAAACCTTCTCCCTAATAGCGAGAAATAACTGACGTTTATCCGCTTTTTTTCATTCTCTAATTCCGCGTTACGGATTCACGAAATCGCAGAATTCCCAGCGACGAGCCCATTGAAGCTTTGCGAAGCGGGATTTGCAGCGCGCACTGCGGGAGAGCGGAACGCTCACATGATGAATACGAAATGCGTTTTAGTACGTCGGCGTACACCAAACAACCTACGGTATGAATACATATATGTATAATGGTCGACGTATGGAGATTGGCTTAAAAGGTTTATTCCGTGAATTAATTTTATTTAATTAAACACGGTACACGTTGCGAACGCACGGAAGAGGAAGACTTTGAACGATAGAGATCAAGTCTCGTTTGAATTTGAAGGTTCGCGTATATAACGTACAGCAGAAACATCGCGGCACCGCACTACGTTGTGGAGCTTTCAGAGAATATCCGGAGAAATAGGGAATTTTTAATCCTTAGATTCGCAGAGTAAAGCTCTTGATTAAAACCAACAGTGAAGTCAGTCAGTCCATTCCTTAACGAGAATCCAGGACTATCTGAAGCAAATATAAACTAACGAGGGGTATTCTTGAATATCTTGCTTACTTCAGTATCAGACGTTTCTTTCGTAAATTGGCCATTGCAATTGGCAAGAATAAGTATAAGCTTGTAAAAATGGGACATTTTGAAGGGTGTGAAACAGCTTAGAATACGTAGTGTATCGAACTATAATTTTAAAATAAATGTTGGCAGTTTCCTGGTTCTGTTTCTTTTCTGTGGCACAGAATCTCGAAGATGTTACGAAAGAAAAATGTTCCAGAGTTACCAAAAAAAATTAATTAAAAAAGAATAATTCAAGCCTTAAAGTACTCTTAAAGAGAACATCTTAAAGTATTCTCTGTGCAATTTTTATTAAAACAGAATTTTGATGATTTTCTGTTTGAAATATATCGTTTCCATTTGCTGAAAGATGAATAATGAATATTTTGAAAAAATTGAAAAAATAAGAATCGAGATTCTTATTCACCGACTATCTGTGGCGAGTTCCAAATAAAGGCGCTGAAACCGTCAGCAATATCGACCTAATTTCTGCGCTCGGATTGAACCTCCTTAATTAAACATCACTCACGTTCGAGTGGACACCGACGTCTTTCAAATAAATCAACGTCTGTAACGAAAATTTCGAGTACGTAGGTAACTACATAAATACATATAGGGTTCTTAGTCAGAGCTACGATGTGTGGGATGGACCTGTATCGCCAGCTTACCGTTATTTGTTTCGGTCGGTTCGTATACCATCTGGACCGTGACAATCCCCTTCGGCGATGGAGCGAAATAGAAAACAGAGAAAAAAAAAACAGAACCGTCGAGAGAAAAAAGAAAATGAAAATCAACAGCGATAACAACAATAACGGCGAAATGAGAGCCGAGAATCGAATAGAATGGAATGGAAATATCCGATCGGGAAACGGAAGACGAGGAGGGTCCGATTAGATTTCAACCAATTTCTGCATGATAAATAAAAATGGTACCTACCTGAGTGGTATTTCATCTCCGATACTGCCTGCGTGTTTAGGAGAGAGATAGATTTTGATTGCCCAGCAAGGGAAATATATAGCTTTCCGACTTTATCTTCTAACATACGCTTTTTTGGCGAAACGTGTTTTGTGTTTAACACATTGGACGCAGAAGGATCATTCTTGCAATCTTTGATTATAAATCCTTTGAATTTAGTATCTATTTTACAGGTGCTTTTCTAACGTAGATTAGGGGAATATCAGCTAGATACTCTCTTGGACGTTTAGAACAATAACTTGATGAAAATAATATTTACGAGAGATTAGTTTGCGCACGTACTTTATTCTGCGTTCAAATGAACTTAACCAAAATCATGCAAAACTACGCAAAACCACCGCCACCTTGAACGAGTATCCAGTATATGAAGTAATATGCTAAAATTAGAACCTGTAGATGTAGATAAAGTAAGCTTGTAAGATGAGAGTATTGCCGTGAGGCATTTTATTATTGTAACAAATACAATAGCAATTAAAAAAATACCCAACACTGTTCCTATTGGTTATTGACTGGATTATGAAAAGGGTAAGAGATAATAAAACGGGTGTTAAATTCGATCGACACAACGTATTCAGTCTATTGCGAGATCTAGAATCCGTAGGCAACATATATCTTGTTTACAAATAAAAGCAAAAATAAGATGCCTAAATATAGAAATAAGAAAAGTAGAACTAGAGACATCAGAATAGAGACAGCTTGGCATTGTGATCAGCTTATGTGGGCTTTCTTAAAGTACGCAATTACAAGCGAAAATATAAATTGATCGGTTATTCGCTTTAAAAATCCTACCAGACAAGCGCCGGACAAAAATGTAGCAGGTAAAAGGAGACTAGATAATCTTAGTTCGATCAGGAAAGGAATTACGATAAAAGAAATAAGGTAAGGAAATATTACATTAACAACGAAAATAACCAGAAGGATCTTAAGACACGCCGCTGCATTGGACTAGTGGATCGGTCAGCTTCATTGCCTTGGTTGTTGAATAGTTGAACATGATTAATATTGTTTTAAAATAAAAATTGTTGTTCAGTCCGTTGTGTGATTTTGTGAAAATTCTTGTAATTACATTAGGTTTTTGGAGTGAGTTCACTGAGAAACCATTGTGAAATAGAAGGAAGGTAGTATCATTTAAGCAATGTGTACCTGTCAAACCTAGGATTAAAAGTAGAGGAGACATTGAAGCGTATTGAATAACGAACAAGTGGAGGAATCCTTAGAATAAGCCATGCCAAACAATTTTAACCAACTCGCTTCCTGGAAGATGATCATACTTACCTTCGTAAGGATATACCACCATTTTTTAAACTTCAGCACTTTAAAAAAATGGTGGTATATTGTAGTACTTGTACATACATTGTTGTTGCATTCATCGTCCTGCTGAAATACTTCCGGTTATGTGTTGCTACATATCTCATTAGAGCAATAAAAGAACTTTATCCTGCTGAAAATCCGTATTAAATAGAAATCGATATTGATCATACGTTGCGCCCGATTTGCAGAAAGTTAATGCCAATTTATGTTGTGCCTTCTGTATTACAGTTTCGCAATCCCATCTTACAGTATAGCAATAAACCAAGCCTTTCCTTAAGCCCCGAAAGAAATTCTTTTATGAGATATTACAAACTTCCTTCCTTTAGGTGACAATTTAACGAATAGATATTCTGGAATGTTTCCTAATTTTTTCCATATTTGTACCCCTTTATTGCAATTATTTCAGTAGGTGGCCGTGTCCTGCAGAGCAACAATGATGTAACGTTTCTTAATAGTTGATGCTGAATGAAATCAGCACGATTAGTAAAGAAAAAGAAACATTTTCACTTTTTTCTTTTATGTGATTGGATGAGTTAAACGCACCGGAAATCTTTAAAAACATAACACGCAGTTAGGCTCATCCACCCTCAAACACAATTCGTGCTGAAAGCCTTCGATTATCTCGGTACCTCTTTCATCTACACTGTCAAAGAGGGAAGAGGTGCCAAGACAATCGAACAATTTCTTTTCCATTTTCGAAAATATTCTTATTCTTGATGATTTGATGAAAGATTGATATTTAATTCGAGAAACTAATTTTAAACACCAAATAAACTTATTCTGTAAGTGTTTATAGTAAGAAGAATTCTTACTGTTTCCAATAAATTAACATTGGGTGGAAGTACAATTACCTGTACCTGTAGGTGTATAAGCCCTTAGCTTGCCATCAATTTCTTAAGATGAAGTGGACTTCTAAAGTTGGGCAAAAACTATTTTTGTTTCGGGTAAAGTAGTTTTTTCGGTCACATTAAGCGTTAAGAAAGTTGCCTAGAACCAGAAATTAAAGATTTATGAACATTTTTGGAATAATCAACCTACTTTGGTAATCATGATGGAGTTGACGATAGGAAAAAAATCTTCATTATTATTATTTTATATCTTCATTAATTTATTGTTTCCTGTATAACTTGCTGTTTTGTGCGATGATATCTATTCTTATTTCGTGGCAGCATTTTTGAAAGTGCTAATGAAAGAAAACCATCTATAGTGATAGCAAGGACTGTGGCGTAATATGGTAGAGAGGACAAAAACGGAGGAAATTATTAATTTTTTTGCAGAGACTAGACAGACTCGTGTTTTGTTGACTCCCGGGGACACCAGTAGGCAACACAAATCCATTCTCGTGAGGCGAATAGACACGACTCTATCTAGTCGCTGCAAAGAAGGAATAATTCCACCTGCTTTTGTCATCTCTACACATAAGTAACCTCTGCACCATAAATATTTAATTCATTATATAGCAATACATAATAATTAGTCCAGGACGGCCCTTTCGAGTTGATGATGAGGACCATTCGTGCCCTCGAAACGGCTGTCCCGGACGAATTATTATGTATTACTGTATAATAAATGAACTTGTGTGGTTACCGATACTTATGTATGTGTTCACCTAAGTCACTAAAGGAAAGCATGTTTATCTAATATAATGTTGCGGAATTGGAACTACCTTACAACCTGTTCCGGCAACAAAACGACTTCACTCTTCGTACTACAGTTTTCGTCGAACAATCCTGACAGGTGGATAGGTAAGGTTGCTCCAATCTATTATCCCGCTATGCCACCTGATTTTTTTCGTTGGGGTACCTTAAAGCAAAGAATTTATTCAAATGGATAATGATAGCAAGGACTGGGGCATAGTATTGTAATATATGTGTTGTTTGCCAATTTATTCAAATGGTTTATCATACGATACAGAAAGATTAGAAGCGTGTATACAGGCAGCAATAAATGAACTGATGATACTCTGTGGAATTTCAGATTTTAGATAATGAGCAGATTTGCTTCATAAACATTTTCAACCATTTAAACAAAATAATAATGTTTTCTCATTGAAATAGTGTTCATGCTTTCTTAATTTTATAGCACGCTGTTATCTGATCTAACTTTTTTATATGGAGGTCGTATATTCGTCATGAAATTAATACTAAAGATTTTTCCTCTATCGTCAACCCCATCTGTTGACACATTGTATTTTTAATTTCGGCTAGAAAGCGTATCTGTTAGCGTTTGAATTGAAGAGCGTTTTCTAATCATTTATCGACTCTTCGTTTCCGCAACAAAATTAAAAAGTATAACCATTCTACGAAACATCTTCTCATACGTTTGTCATTCTCTATCAAATACATTCTTCTATCCTTCAAATGAGTTTCACAAAAAAATCTAGTTGTTTACATCAAAATATGTTTTCGTTGTGTTTACATCAAACCTTTCCTTTGACCTAATGGAATATAAGCAACGCCGAACGTAATTAGGTCTTTGCCAAAGCGTTTTTGGCGTAGCAGTAAACAACTCTGGTTAATTAAAAGAAAACATTTCGCTTCATATTCGAAATATTTTCCTTGAGTTGTCATCCAGCAATGTGCGTAATACCTAATGAGCTCGAAACCACAAGTGAATGATTATACGCGTTTGAAGTATTAGAACGAAAATAGGTGCGTATAAAGTATGATGAAGAAGCGACGGTCTATTTTATGTTCTTTGTAGGTACTTTGTTGATAAATATTAGATTTAATTTACTCAAAAATTATTTTATTGAAGGTATTCAGATACCTTCGTAATTAGTAACAAGCGAAACAGAAATTAACGAAAAACACGCCAACATTGCACAATTTCGACGGTAAACACATTAATCATTTACGAGGATGATGAATGAGAAATACCGATGTCAAGGAAGACAACGCAACTATTTTGCATTTCTTAAATTTATTCCTCGACATAATCTCCTTGTAGTTCTATAAATTCAATCCTGCAGTATTCCAACTTTTTTAAGCCATCTAAATAATAGGATAGGAACTCTGTTAAATAGCTTTCTCGTCCTTCGTTTGCCGTGAACCAATTGTCGTCAAGTCATATATATTTTTTTAAGTTGGAAGAAGAAAGAAGTTGAAGGGGCCAAATCGTGATGACAGAGAATTTTTTTCTTCGATAGGTGGGTGGATTTACTTTAGCGTCGAATCAGCCCAATAATCAATTATGCGTTGCGAATTCTAAATAATAGTCACTATGGCTTTTACGGCTGGTGGAATAGTCTTCGCCTTTTTTGATTCACGTTTGTCGAGAAAACTTATTTTACCGACTGACGGTTGACTTTCGGCATGTAGTGTGTAGTGATGTGTAGAGAGGACAAAAGCGAAAGAAGTCATTATTGTTTTGCAGCGACCCGTGTTTTATCTTCTTTCGGGGAAACTAGTAGCCAGCACGAACCCTTTCTTATGAGACGAATAGACACGAGTCTATTTAGTCGCTGTAAAAAGGATATGATTTCACTCGCTTTTGTCCTCTCTAACGATGTGTACATGCCTTATCTATAGCTATATAACTTCAGAGAAACTCACTCGTATTATATTTGAACATGTCCAAACATTGCTTGAATATATCATTCGATCAATCGTTAGCAGACGCGGCACTCGTCTTCCTCATACTCAATTTTTCGTTAAGGATGTTTAATACACGTTCAATTGAGATATTTACCGTGTTAATAATATCATTAATCCGGCACTAACATCTTTACATTACATCAGCCGCATCCAACTTTCTTTTGATTTCAGTACAGCTTTTCAAAAAAGAAAAAAAGAAATCGAACCACCGACCGGTATTGCTCTTTCTCTATGATTTCGTAGATACAGACACTTTCTCACTTTCAATAGTTTTCAAAGCAACAACACTCGTTGAATCTTTCCGAAAGTTTGAGAGACGTCGTAGAAGTGAGTAATGTAGATTTTTGCACAAAAAGCGATCTGTCTATAAACGTAAATGTTTCTCATACATACATATATAAATTATATACTCCGCCAAAAAAAGTATCGCATAATTTAGTTTTGAATCATAAAAGTGTCGCATAATCTTTGTTTGTAGCATAAAGTTGTAAATATACTTTAATGCGCTCTAAGATATAATTTCTATGATTGTTTAAATAAAATACAGGCCAAACAAAAACAAGAACTCATACTTGAGATTTTTATTAAAACAAGAAATTATAATTTCGGAAAGAAAAATGTCATAACAGTAGCTCTTAATACTGAGTATTGCCACCTCTGGCTCTTATGACCGCTCGCATACGGTTCGGCAGAGATTCGATTAACCTCCGTATATAAGCCTGATCCAAATTCTCCCACTTGTCACGGAGAGCATTTTCTAGTCCATGCAGGTCCGCTGGGGCAACATTTTGGGTTCGTATCCGTCTGTGATACGCACGTGTGGAGGTCCCACACGTGCTCGATAGGGTTCATGTCCGGACTTACCGCAGGCCAATCTAAAACTGGACTACCAACATCATTAAGGTATTCTTGGACGATTATTGCAACATGCGGTCGTGCATTATCGTGCATTAACATGAATTCGTTTCCTACAATTGGCGCACATGGTACTACATGTTCTTCTAAAATGTCCGTTATATACCTGTGGGCAGTCAGTGTACCTCTGTCTACTGGTACTAACTCTGTACGACCTGTTAAACAGATGCCTCCCCAAACCATAACAGAGCCACCAGCGAAATTAGGTCCAGGTTTACGTTAGGTTAGGTTTTACACTGCGAATAGCGCTCACCGTCTCGTCTGTACACCGAGATACGCCTATCTGAGGTGTAAAGACCAAATCTTGACTCATCTGTGAAGAGTATATTGGCCCAGTCATTAATGTTCCAATTTACATGTTCTCTGGCAAACCTTAAGCGGGCCACTCGGTGGTTCCTAGTGAGACGAGGGGCTGTTACAGCTACTCTAGCTCTTAATCCACTCTGTCGTAACCTATTCCGAATAGTTTGAGTACTCACACGAGTATTTCTGACTCTAGCCAAGTCGTTCTGCAATTCTCTCGCAGTTACATGTCTTCGACGTAATGCTTGTAGTAGTAAATGGCGGTCATCTTGGCGAGTAGAACATCTTGGACGACCTGGTACAGGTCTTCTACTGTAATTGCCTGTTTCCCTATATCTGGCTACGGCTCTAGAAACACTTGACTGATTGATGTTCATCAAATTAGCAACGTATACTTGAGATCGTCCATCTTCGATTAAAGCTACTATAGCAGCCACTTGTTCTGAAGTTAAACTGCTCATTTTAGTTTTAAAAGCGTTGGTACAGAACTCCGACTTCGCACTTTAAAATTTGTCCGTATAGGAAGACTTTCAATAAACAACTGAACAAACCTTACACATATGCATTTTTCTAAATGTGTTCTTTTAGAAAAAAAAATGTAAAAAAGCTATGTTCCATGATTTTGTTAGTGTTTTTATAGTTCACGTACACGAGGCAAACTTTTTGTGAACGTATAAAAATATCTTGGTTTATAAATGCCCTTTTTTAGTTTATGCGATACTTTTTTGGCGGAGTGTATATACCGACGCGTCCTAACTTTCGGGGATTGTAAAATTGTGCCTATTGTGTAAATAGTAGGAAGCTAGAATTGCTATTTGTAAAGTAATTGGTAGTACTTTGCATGGAACACGCTGTATACTACCCGGTCCTTTTGAAAATGTATCAACAGAGTGTGAGTTTCATATGCCAACTTCTAATGTATTAAAAGAAACTTTGTCAAATTTAAACTGTAGAAACGTAATTTTTTGAATATTATCCTTAGCATTGAATATTCTTACATATTCAATATAGTGATGAGGATGTGCGGACTCTGCACAAAATTTATTTAAAATAAAGAAAGAAAGAATTTGGGAAGTTATTTTAAACTTGTTATAATCGATTGCTTCACAAGTTATTCAAATTCAACTTTATGCCTACTTTATATTTACATTATTATCTAAATAATTGTAATAAGTTTCAACAGTTTTTCACCGCGTACATAGCTCTCTCCTAAAGATGAGTGTGTGCTTGAAACCAGTCGCATTCTTGCTGGCAAAATCACCATGAATTTTTTGATTAAATTTCAGCAATACAAACGAAAGACAACAGAAATGATGTGAAGCCTAAATTAACGGAAGAAAGAAAGAAATGTGCCACGTGCGCTTGAAAAGTCACTAAAATAATGTTAATCAAAATTAACTCTTACTGAAATAATTCTGCTTAATTAAAAAATATCTATAGCATCGTTATTTCTTATAAAAATTGTTGGAGTCATACTCACACTATTCTCTAATGGTTCATCTTCGGGTGTTAACGGTAACGAAGGCTTTCTGTGTACCAGACTCTTGTTGGGTTCTGTAACAATAATTAGACATAGAATCTCTTTATTCTTTAATAATTGTGTAGGTACTAAGAAAATACTGTGTTGTCTAAATGAGAATTTCGAAGTGAAGTATGTCGAAAACACTTTTACAAGGATTATAAGTATTCTTTGATGAGAAAAGCTATTAATACACAGGCCGCAAAAAAAAACAGGTCCTAATCGGGAATTTTTCTTAAAAAATACAGCCGTAACAACATAATTAAAGGAGCTACTAATAAACTAAGGTAATTTCCGAAGAAGAATAGCCGAACGAGCGAGAGTTTACGTCAATATTTTTTTACGTATGGTAACGGTTCAATGGAGTATATAATCTTTTAAGCTTGTTATAAACTCGAGAGCCCCTAGTGCGTAAGTAGTGCGTGTAGTGTTCTTTGACTTTGTTACCATCATCCCCTGGTCATAAAAAATATAGTTAGCAGGTAGCAGTTAATTGTGTTTTAATGTGTGAATGGTGGTTCGGGGCTAACGTCTATTGGACCCAGTTAGGTCCGAACCTTATTACCAGTGGACTACTGAGGAAATAACATTTCTTTATAGTCGAAATACACTGGTTTCAATTAACGTACCAACGTTAATTATTAGAATATTTCGTAAACATTTTATAGATATATTTCTGCACGCAAGGCAGATTGAGGCGCACCAAGAGGGACCAACCCCCGAAAAGATTTTCTTTTGTAGAGCTTAGTTGTGCAGTACCGCTTTCAGTCGCTAACATTTACTAAAGTGGTGGTGGAACGTTATCAATCGTAGTCCGTAACTGCCGGTATTTATTGTATAGACGTGCTAGATGAAGCTTACTGTGGTTGTTCATAAGTAGTCTAGGCATTTTTGATATCAAAATAGTCACGTCCAATGATAATGGTTTGAAATATATATAAAAAAAACATGTACACATAAAGAAATAAACTTTATGAGAATACAACAACCACAGAAATATAATGTTAGTAAACAAGACCGCACACACGTTAAAAAATATTAAGCATATGTTGTTTTAAATCTAGCGCATCATATCCTTGTTCAGCTGATTATGCAGTTCCAATATACATAGAATTTTTCTGAGACACGACTAGGAGTTAGCAAATGTGTATCTCGTCTCGTAATTGGTGGACATTTAATCAATATTTTGTTTAATAACATAGATAGAAGGATTGGGTATTCGATATTCCGTAAGCAATGGGCGACAAGCGCAAGCGAATGGATGGTATTCCTGCAATATTACGTATGGCCCGCTTTTATTTTACAGATGTCGGATCAGCTTCCTAATAGATAGTGCCATATAAATGCCTTCATTGAAAGGAAGCATAAAAATAACTTCTTGGAACATCCCTGTCTACAACAAGGATATAAATATCGACGACAAGGAACACAGTGTTTCAATATGTGTGTCTCCGTCGAGATCACAATTTATGTGAAGACCCAAAAACTTAACAGATGCCTTATTTTAACTTTTATTAATTAATTAACCTTACAGGATTTCGTCCTTGATATGAAGCTAACAAGTAGGTTTAAATTAAAATTGTTTGTATTAAACTGGCTATGGAATTTAGATAACATCAAATCTGCGGGGACACCTCTTCTCCCCTTTCCGACGTCGTTGAAGGGTTGATCAGAAAACCAAAATCTGCGGGAGAGGGAAAACCAAAATTTGCGCCATCCGCGGCTTATTACGAAAATACAACGAGAAGCAGTCATACATTACACCACGTATGTTATATTTATACACCTTGTTAAATAGTAACGAACGATCAATCAAATCAAAAGAATTTGTAAAGTTCGTAAATAAAGCGATGGTCTTATCACCAGAATCAAGATAAAGCTCGTTGAGGAAGTGCAACGTATTAGTGGATTAAACCCGTGTTATTCTGCAGCCAGAACGACATGTTCACTTATCCCAAACTTCTTCAACGCCAATGAACTTTAGTTGCAAAATCGGGGAAACATCGGTGTTAGTTATCGGATGAAAAAAACGTAGTGTGGATTCCTGAAGCTTCCAATGAAAAGCTGTCACGACTTTTGGAAATTTTCAGTAGCCGCCACATTGTGACTATTTAGAAGAAATTAAATGCATTTGCTATATCAGAGGAGCTGTCCAAAACAAGTAATTACTGATAATTGTTTTGAAAACTACTAATCTTCAAAGAGGTTCTTCATTTATTTGTAACATGGAATCGTTTCGCAACACTAACAGAGGCTTTATACTCCCTTCCTGATTTTTTATGACTCCCAATCATGTCTTCCTTGTCGGGAAAAAATATGTTCTTTTTTAGTACTGCAGTGTGTAATCGTGTAGCGCGAACATTAGAATACTTTGTTTTACGCCTCAATGTGATGTTTAAGTATGTGGATAAACAAATGGAATACTCATCAATACCCGTTGTAGGATAGACTTTACTTTAATCTCCATTGCCTGTACTGAGCGTACATCTATTATAATTTTTGTTAAAGGAAGATATCACATATTCACATACCACCCGCACACGAGAAAGGTAACAGCTATGCAGAATGGTCTGAAATATCATTGCGTACTACAGTACAATGAAATCTACCAAAAAATGTGGAAGGCACACATATAATTGATTTGTTATTGTTTGTTATTATTAGAATTGTTAACAATATTGTTTGTATTGTTAGAATTTTAATGAGTTTTTATACGAAATTAATTAGGAATAATACAAAATGAAATGTAGCTTTTCACGAGAAAGTTTAACATCGTTCGTAATACAATATATATTGTGTATATTATTAAAGGTGGTTATAAAACCAATCTAACCTATTGATAACACTATAGATATACAGCATAGCTGACGACAGCAAATTGTTTCTAAAACGGTACAGATATCCAATACTTTTCTCGTAGGAGACTGGCAGCACATCGTTATCAAGTAACGTAGAGAGAATAATGGTATTTAATTTCAGGCTTGGAAAACTATACTTCGCGCTATGCGAAAAAAAGAACCCATGCACTAAAGTGCTCCTTAGCGGCATCGTTCGAAACGATGACGCACCTCGCCAGCGGATAGCCTGTCACTTCATTATAGGAAATATGATCGCCGTATCTTCTATTTACGATATATTAGCTTCCGAGACTAGCGCTAATGTCTTCTCTTGTTCCGTGCTTCTGCCGTCATTCCCGGACCTTCTTCCCCGGTTGTTACGCCACCACCCTTCGTCAGAGTACGTGAGAGCATAATTTGTCTACACACGCGCACAAAGATGAGAGTTGTTAGCAAAATTAAAGACGTCGTTGCGGTAACGAGAGAGAGATTACGTGGAGCGGAGGATAATTCGACATTCGTTTGGAAAATGGGAAAAGGAAGTGGATTATGTTCAAATGACTTACGCTGGTAATGAATAATTGTAAAAGTGTCCGCTATTAGATGTTTTATCTAATTAATTTATGTTTTGTTAATTAGCATGTCGAGGGCTTTTAGGGGCCTATATTCATGGATACACGTGGTTCTTATACGGCGTGTTTCAGAACTCTACTTGCAAATTGTAAAGATTAAATTTAAGTTACAAAATGATTAAAAAAAAAAGAAGTATATGGTCAGAAACGGTTCGGATCCGAGATATTCCCTAACGTAGGTCGAAACGAACATGATCCAAAAAGATAAGTAACAAAAATAAATATATTTTATTTACGGAATGAACGTACTAGATGCAAAACGTTTAATCAGGCTGGGTTATAAAAATGGCTGCGTATTTCCTAAATGCACGTTTTGCAGGTATAGTTCTAATTGATTCACAAGCATTGATTGTACGTGTTAGTAATTCCGGATGTGGGGCCATTTCTTTCATTCAATTCATCTATGAAGATCAATGAAATGAAGGAGGGCCCGTGCGTGTTGGATAAAATAAGCAGGTGCGCTGTTGTGCATAAACCAGATTTTCTACGTACGCTTCATTTATCAAATTTGGTAAGTCATTCGCCAGAAAGTTCGTGTAAACTTCGACTGTGAAGCGAGCGGGCAATATAGATGGACTTATCAAGCAATTATCGATAAGTCCTCACCGAACGTTATACCAAATCTTTGCTGATGGCCTATTCGAAGTACTCCATGTGGATTTTCCTCAGCTCATAAGCGTATATCGCGACTATTAAACATTCCTTCCTACACAAACGTGGCTTTCAGCATTTTCATAGGATACTTCAACGTAGTTATTAGATTTGTATCGTTTGAGTTCATGATCTGTTGCATATATAATAAGTAAATAATTGTTGTGTTATGTGTAATATGAGACGTGTTTCTAGAAGAACTGCAATGTTCTAAACAAAAAACTGGTTTCCATCTACGCTGAATTATGGAGATTGCGTCAACTTATAAATTGATCTACGTATTTGATATGATGCCAGGTAAATAAGAAATATCTAAGAGAATCGAAAATATTCTATTTTTACAAAAAGTCGTTACGTAACGTCAAAATTAGAGAAACTAATATATTTGCAAAGTATCTATCATGAATCGATCCTGGAAATTTTGTTATTTTTAAGTCCGAATAGCATATTATTTGCACATTAATAGAGTATCAGACCTTTTCTATACATACATATGTATGCGTATACTAAAAGAGGACGATCTAATCAGTTTTATCAGGCGGTATTATGTATACATCAAACGCACGCACAACTCCTGGATAATCAACTTCTTCAAAGAGTCCCTTTTTAATTTTTCGTAAATCTTCATTGCTAGTGCAGAATTAACTTTCATTTATAAAACGTGTATTGAGGACTGTGAACACTTCTACGGCACGATATATTTGATATTTGTTCATGAAATAGAAGATCCGTCTGTTAGGGATGATAAAAATATTTTTTTCTTTGGTGCTCATAGTATACAGTTCGCTATTTCTACTCAAATTAAATCTAGATTTAATTAGTTTTAAATTTATTTATTTTAGTTTTACGTACGTTATTACTTAAACGGGAATAGAACAAGCGAGAATAGCACTCAACAATAAAACGTATGCGGATAGCTAAGAATAACTCGTGTGGTGTTATTCTCCCTTTCTTGGGTGTCCGGATACCTTATATTGTAAGTGTACTATTTGTTGCGAAATTAATATCATACCTGGATAGATATGATATTAAATCTTTCTCCTTGTGGAAAGGGTCTATACGATGGACTATCCCAGTTGTCGCTGATATTTGCATATTTTATGGCTATACATAAATAAATCCATATTCCAATGAAATATACCCATATTTCTATGTATCTTAAATGTCATTGTATATGTGGAAGTAAGCCAAATATATTACCAAAATGTTTTCGATGAATTAAGTAGTGTCTCAGACAATTTTAATATTCTAGCAATTGTAATATATGTACATATAGCTCAGCTAAGGAATTATTTTACTATAGTGGCAAAACATATTCTTTTCGATAGTTATTAAATTTTCAAACGGTTTTACAAGTACTACAGCTACCTTACGGGTAGCGCGTCGCATAGGTGCAACCAAATTGGAATGATTTTACAATCTATATTACCTAATTCTAAAGAATGTAAAATTTACGTTTAAAGAATTTAGACCTCCGGGTTGAATAAATGGAACGCTTAATGATGAAGACGGTCCTCTCAAAAGTTTGCCACGAATAGGAAGGAAACCAATATTAAATGAGCAAGATGTCACTAGAGTCCAAAAATATTCGATCGCTATAAAAAAGCGACATTCGTTCCAGAAGATCGGCCAGGAAAATTTGAACGACAACGAATGATGCGGCAGCTCGTCTCACTTTTGCATAGACAAACGTGCATCGTAATTGGCAGAATGTAGTGTTTTCGGGCTAAAAAGGGTTTACTACTTCTGACGATGCATTGAAAGAGTTACGGAAGCGGAGCAATACTAGGTATAATGCGATCCAATATAATCTGGTCCAATCGACCAGAAGAAGTGGTCAGAATAGGTTGCGGCTTTTGGGGGTGGATGTGCTCTACATCTTGTAACAGAATTGATCCGTAAATGTTACCCAGATGTAGATGCATTAATATCGAATACAAAAGCAGTATTCGTGAAATTCCCAAAACGTATTCGCAAATTTCAGTAATTATGTTCCAACTCTCCCTACCTCACCCCTCACCCCTACCTCAAATCTCCCTACAATCAATTTTGTTTGTATCTAACATAATAGGAGCGCCGTTCGCAATAGTATATCTGTAGATATTAATCATTAGAGAGGACAAAATCGAGTTACTAGACAGACTCGTGTCTATTAGTTTCATAAGAAAGGGTTCGTGTTGCCTATTAGATTCCCTGAGGATCGACAAAACACGAGTCTGTCTAGTCGCCGCGATTTCACTCGCTTTTGTCCTCTCTATTAGCTAATGTTTCTCATGCGGGAGCCCGTTCGTTAGTTGCGCCTGCGGTTTCACTTCGAATTTGTCCTCTTTATTTATTTTGTTATTATTAGTATTCGTAATTCTGAAATCCGTTTATTTACCAATGCCGTTATCTTTGCAAAATTTCAAATTTCTAAGATATCAGTTTAGTTTGGGTATCGAGCCGATCATTTTTTGAATAAGATTGTAAACCGAAAATACTCTAATCAGCTTTAATTTAATTGCTCTGGTTTACAATATTCCTTTGAACATGTGTTTTATGTTTAGATTTAATCCTTAATTTAGTGTAATTTCCGAAATTCCCAAGAAACACGTCTCTCCTACACGGTTTCGTTTAGGGAAGAGATCTTCCTTTGCTCTAACATTATATTTTTACCAATATGAAGTTGAGTTTTGCAATGCAACATTTTTAAAAGAATCAGATGCATTTTTCTCTTACAACAGTATCACCTCTTGAGCCGCTGAATCCGGCTACTTGTTCTAACAAAACGTCGCCATTGAAGTTAACGATCACACTGATACGGCTTTGCAACCCGTGGGTGGCGAAACGCGGAACTTGTGTGCGAGTTTGATGTAACAAATCAACAAAATTCACCCCAAAAATCAACAAATTTTTACATAATCCAGGCCTACAAGCTGAGTACCCTTGTTCCTCCTAAAAATAGTAACCTAACAATGTTCGGGCTAAGCATGCTAAAGATAAGTTACCTGAAACGTATTGCACACTAAGACGGCGATGCAAATGTTATCCTATTGCAAATTAAACGAAACATCCTGTATATTTGGATATGTGCAGCTTTTGTCTTCGTATAGTTTTCACATGAACATTTTCTCCCTAAATTGCTCAAGAAAGCAATTATTTTCCGGGCATGCAATACGTGGACGCGCTATATATGCATGTTAATTAAGGGAATTATTAGTTTACTTTTACATTGTATTCGCACCTAATAGTGGATCGCGATGTACGTTTTTATAGAGCTGCCCAAACAAGGATATTCTTATCAAAATCGCACGCCTCTCGAGGGATTAAGTCGATCGTTAATCTTATGTAAAAAAACAAAAAAAAAAGTGAAATTATTTTTAGAACGGTTTAAAATCGTATACGTAAGTTCATCTGGCGATTTCGCGACCTCCACGCGAAGTAGACAATCTGTCAGCTGAGGAACGTCTCAAACGTAACCCATTGTAAATATTTAATGAAAGGTAAACGTAATTGCGCACGCTAACATCCATCCTTTGGCTTAATTATTATAATCGTACGCGTGCATGCGCGAGCGTATGAAGTCGGTGTCGAATATGGAACGAACGCACGTTACAATTAGGTAGGCATGTGCCGAGGTATAATTTATTCAATCCGAAAGCGCTCGTTTCAGGCGCAGAACGCAAGCACCTCGTAAATTAAAGAGGTTATACGCGAGCAAACACAAAAACACCGTTCTATTATTCACAGTCACCTTTAATCGAGTCATTTAAATTATACAAATAGGTTTCGGTAAATGGAGGATGCTGCAGCACTGACATATTTCTCTATTCGATTGGGAGGGGTGGAGGGATTGTGCTTCGCACCTTGGTGGAATAATTTAAAAGAGGACATAAAGAATTAAGGATAAAGCGAAATCCTTTTTTACGACCTATTTAAGTACTTTGGAACGAAACCAAAAAAATCTGATCTATACAGTATAGAAACTATATTGCTTACCCCGATCCTGAGTAACTTTTGTTTAGTGAATTACAACAACACTGAATTATTGATAATTATTTCAATAGTCTTCAATCTTACAATAATAACTTACAATAATTTGTGGGAAACTTCTCTAACATGCCTCGTTCTATCCTTGCTCTAAAAGATTTAAGAGTGCCAACTTTTACTGCCTGTATACCAAACAAAAAAGAATATGAAATGTTCGAAGCTAAAGAAACGGTTCTTTCCTATTGGACAAAACGTAAATATGTCCTTTTTCTCTTGTTCTCTCTCGATCTTTTCTTCGTACTCTGTTTATCTTTAGGATTATATAAAATGTTCCTGAGTGTATTTCGCGAACTCAAACATCTTTCGATATTCGGTGAAAGGGAAGTTTCACAAATTTCTTACGTAGTGTTCCTTGGAGTGACGTATGTATGTAGTTTGCATCTTTTGCGTTCTTCATTCACATCTGCGTCGGTATCGTTGCACGTTCTTGACAGAAATTGCGAGTACAAGTGTATTACTGTTCAAAGACAAATAGAGATCACAAAGGGAATCTAAGGGTATTGGAGGCACTGCAGACAAAATACAAGGAAGAGAAGCTCTGGATTCATTCTATTACCTGCGCCAGGATGAATAGTATTATCTACATATACGGTAGAACCATCGACATTCAACTATTCTATTTTCTCCGGTGATGAAATTAAAGAAAAAAAGAAAGACACACAGGCGTGTACACAGTATTCCACGATATGCAGGTTTTTAGGATAGAAGAAAGAGGATTAGAGTGTATTTGCCGATCTTCTGTAGACTGAATAGTAATTATCAATATTTTTTTGCGGCGACTAGGAAGATTTGTATTTATTCGACTTATAAGTAGGGAGCAGTAGGGAGGAGAGACTAGACAGACTCGTGTTTTATCGACTCTCGGGGAGAACAGTAGGCACCACAAATCCATTCTGGACACGAGTCTATCTAGTCGCTGCAAAAGAGGAATAATTCCACCTGCCTTTGTCATCTCTACACATAAATATCGGTAATCTCCGCACCGTACAAGTTCGATTTATTATATAGCAATATATAATAATTAGTCAAGGATGGCCCTTTCGAGATGATGATGAGGACCATTCGCTCGAAACGGCCCTCCGGGACTAATTATTACATATTGCTATACAATTAAACTTGTGTGGTGCGGACGTTACCGATATTTATGTGTTGTTTACCAAAGAAGAACAGTTTATCTAATATAATGTTACGAAATTGAAAATGTATCTTATGAATGTGAAAGATTACTTAATAAGGCTGCCTCTAAGAAGCCGTTGCAAAAGTTAATCAATAAATTCTACGGTTGGTTAAGTAATGGTTGAAAGCGATTTTTCTGTATTGATTGTGGTTGGGTCAGCTGCAGTTGTTTAAAACAGAAAACGTTCAAAGGTAACAAACTTCTTTCGCCCAAACCATAGTTGCCGCACGCACTTGAATTTGGAGGTAAGGAGAGACGTATAGGTCCTAATTATGTAATTAACGAACGAAGACAACGTTACAAAAGAGTTGAGTGATGATGAGGAATTTTCTTTGATCAGTTGGTTGGTCTTGCCTGCATTTTTCCTCCCTACTTACGATAGGGGGCTCGTGTTGCCTACTGCTTTCGCTAGAGCCTACAAAAAAACAGTCTACGTAGTGGTTGCAAAATTTCCCTACCTTGCTCATCTCTACTTGTCACTGTCTATGCACATAAAGATAAATTCGCTTTTGTGAAACTATTACTGAACAAAATTTATTTTAGTGTTCCTGTTATATGGGCAACCATTAACAGAGTTTTAAGAAAAATATGTGAAAATCTATAAAGGTTAACGACTTTTACAGTCACAAACATGTTAACCTAAATTAAATTTAAATTTAAAAATCTAGATAGTCTGTCATTTCAAACTTTTATCTAGTTCTTTAAAAGTTTCTCAAATTTATTTTTAAACCTAATTTTAGTTTAAGTTCCTTAATAGATATTTGAGGAATGCAACTCTATTTTGTCGAAACGTTAAAAAGGATTGTTCCTAGCTTTCAATTAAATATGCGGCCACTATTCTCAAGACATTTCTAACATTTAATGTAGCTAATCTAACAAGGTGATCCGTAATGTATAATTTGCCTTACTCATTTCTCCGTCACAATTTTGTGTGTATTTTTTTAATTACAATAAAATAAATACAATTATTTCGTTGAAGATAGTTTCATGAAAAGGTTGCGTAAACATTTGAAGAAGTAAATAATCAAAAGCCACCATGGCAACTGTGCCTGCGACAAACAAACAATTGCTTGGGAGTTAAGTGGTATATATCATGCATACTATTGATAGATCTGATCATGAGTTCTATACGACAAACGGTATTTGCAGAAATGGAAAGTAATCATTAGAGAGGAATAATACGTGTTTTGCAGCGACTAGACAGACTCGGACTTTGTCGACTCTTGGGCAAACCAGTAGGCAACACGAACCCTTTCTTATGAGACGAACAGATACTAGTCGCTGCAAAAAAGATATGATTTCACTCTCTTTTGTCCTCTCTAGTAATCGTTGTAGTAACGTTGCCGCAAAAGTACAATAGAAGCGACCGTTAAGGTGGTAGAAAGAAACAACATATAGTACTTATTAATTCCTTTAATCGGCACTAATAAGCGGAAATGACAATGCATATACGTATACAATAAAGAAAATGCATTTCCTCAAAATAAATTTAACAGAGTCTAAGAAGAAGAGTCTTCAATAGAGAGTTCTGTACTTTGTACTCGTCCAGCTAGTCTATTGCCTGCAATCCATCCCACTAATGAGGCTTGCGAATACTGTTTCGCGAAATATTCTGCATCCTTCCGGAAATGTGCTCCATAAGATTTCCGTCCAGAGTATAGGCTGAGTACTTTAGTTTTCATATTTCAACTTCAAGTATTCAGTAACACACCTTGTAGGATGCAGTTTAGCGTTATCCTGTATCAGAGTAAGGTCATTGACGATGCCGAAAGAGAGCAAATGGAAACATGTACTTCTAAATAGCCTCCTCAATATGCTGCTGTGTAGTCCGCGACCCACCGGCAGCAACAGTCAATCCGCCGCAGGCATCCATTAAACTTCCGTTATAGCCAAGGCGGAGTTTAAACGTGCGCTCTGGTGAACGTAACCAGAATCTCGACTCGTACTCTTTTGTGCCAATGACCAATTCAAAAGTTCGCAAGTTAGTTGATGTGGGAGTCATTTTGGTCCAGTTGCAAATCTGCAAGCTTTCATGCCAATTTCATGTGACCTTCTACGAATCTGTACGACGAACTTGACGTACTAGGTCTTCTTTTCCCGACTTGTCCATAGTTTTGCTGTTCAAGCAGTTTTTGGACGGTGGATACACCAGCATGAAGTAATTTGGCCACAAATCGTTGGGTTCTTCCGTCTATCACAAGAGCTACAGCTTTTGCATGATGTTCAGCACTTAAAACAACAACGAAGTCACCGATCTCTATTGGAAACAACAGTAAATCTAAAACAAAGAAATATAATAAGCGCCTGGATGCTCTATGTATAATGTCGAATGGGAATTTCATTGCAACAACACTTTTAAGTACTGCAACATAAAAATTGAAAGAAAATGTAATAAACCGTTTCCTATATACTTGAGTGTATATACAATGGAAGTAATCCATTGGTGGAGTCGATATTTTAAACGTTATGATTGTGAATTAGAAAAGCTAGTAACGCTTGAGTATTAAAAGGATTATTCGAACAATTGGCAGAACGAAATAGGAAGGAACCGAAGAACAAGGAACAATTGAAATTGTACCTACATGCACCATTTACAATCACTACCTGTTATAGTAGACATGTTATTTTGATATTTCAGTGAACGACGTCAAGAAAGAATTATTTTTCAAAAATATTTTTACTTGAGCAGATGCGAACCTATCCGTAGCTTCATTCAAATTGAACGGCCTCTATATTATCAATTGTTTACGCGACCTTCTAAATGCTAAAAGTTAAATGGCTTTGCATATTATGTATCTATAATGTGGAACTTTGAAAGGCGAATTTTTTCCTGAAAATTACTGCAAACTTCAATTTAAGTGGTTATCAGACGCAAGATTTAAAAGAATCGAGCAATCAGCGGTGGCAGAACATATACACGAGAGAGTGGACATAAAATGGGCTTCGACAACGTAAAAGTGACTGCTGCCGCCCAGAACTATGTCGGGGAAGCCATAGAAATAGGAAAGAACAAGTCTGTTACTGTTGACATCTTAGCAATACGTGGAAGAGTCTACTATGCAGAACCGTCACGCTCAGTGGAGCGGAAACTTCACGGTTGAATACACCAACTGCGTATATAAGAAGAACGTCGGACAACGAGGAATCGGTTCAGTTATCCAGAAGAAGCCATCAGCATAAACGGCGAAACGTCGAGCGAAAGTTTTGCCACTCGGCGAAACGTCGAGCGAAAGTTTTGCCACTCGGCGAAACTCGAAAAAAGTTAATAACGGTAGTAAAAGTAAAATTTTTGTTTCCCGTATTTAAATGTACTCGTTTCTTACTTAGAAACTCTGAAAAATTCTGCTGGATTTGGTTGTATACCTAAATTAGAAAAAAGGAGAAAGGTCTAAATTTAATCTCCTGTTACAGCAATTGCAAAGTAAAGGAAGAAATGAAGAGAGAACTTCTAGTTATGAAGTGTAAGAATATCAAGTGAAAAGGAATTTTCCTTTGTAAAAAACTGTACATCACATCAACCTTAAACGTTAACGTTAAAATCGCGGCACGGCTTCATTATTCAGATATTCATTGCCAGTATTGATCGGCAAATGCTTACTTCACCACGATATTGCAAGAACTTCGGTTAAAATTGAGTAAACACAATCTTTAGAATTTCTTTCGCAAGCCTTCCAGCGCACAACGGTAAACCTAGGCTTGTACAGGCCGTATCTTTTTTATTTTTCGTTTTCGCGTCTTTTCCAATGATCGACTATTTCTCTGTATGTTTGCTTTTAATACGAACGTAATTTTTCCTGGTATTTATGTGTTTTTAGCGTGTAGATCGTCGATCAAACCGATCCCACGATCGCTTACAGCGTATTATACGTGTGTTGAGTTGTTGAGCTTCCATACTCCGTGATGGAGCTCTGACGTAAAGGAAAATATTCCATTGCGCTTGCCTTGTTTATATTACCAATACGGCATTATTGGCACGGCCGTTTAATGTCGTTATTGAGAAATTTTATCGTCCATACGAGCGGGCCAGTGTTTACGCGTTCAGTTAGCGCTTATTTGTTCTCCAATTATGATCCAGCAGCAGACGGTGGTCAGCGGACCCACCTTATAATGTTTTATCGAACATGTTTTATAAGCGAAATCGCCTTTTCTCGACTCTAAAGTAGCTGTGCTCTATGTTGTTCTTGAAACAGAATTGAGTAGAATCAGTTTAACATGTGATACGTGCTTACGTTTGAATACTAGAATTACGAATTGAACTGCTCAAAAAAAAAGTAATCTCTTATTTGGCAAATACCAATTTTATTGTCGTATAGGCATATAATCAATATTTACTTAAGATTTGGCGTTCGCTTAAAGTTATTTTGATTTCAAAGTATTTTTTTGCATCATTTCTTACATTCAAATTGATTCATATCTAACAAACAAGATGTTTTGAAAGAATGTAATGAGAATGTTGACACCTTTGATTTGTTTGTCTTTTCATCATTTATGTTTGGGTATCGGGCAATCGAATTAGGACCACTTCGTGGTTACGTGCATCCACGAGTGAAGTTTTTATCACTTACTACGTCAACGTTTGAGATATCAACATTACAAACACTGTGAATCTCATATTGAAACAAGATAGATCTATGAACTTTTTATATAGATTTTAATCCAGCGGTGATAACGATAGATGATTATTTTAATTAAAAGTGTTTGCCGTCTTCAAGATAAGCCAAAAGGAAAAGCTGTTTGTGGTCGAATATCGAAAATAAGATCTACTAGCCCCGAAAGGGGTGTATATAATTATCCGCGAAATGAAAGAGGTATTAATGCATAAATTACATTTTACTTAATTTCTATAAAGAATATATACAGCGTGTTCGTCCATTGCGGAAGAGGAGGAGTAGTTCAGATCACATCGCGTTTTCCTTCAGTTAAGAAACTAATTATATGAATCTGAACAAATGGTCATGAATACAAACTTAATGCAGACTACCCTATGTTACATAGACTAAACG
The DNA here is from genome assembly GCA_020654165.1 of Oryctes rhinoceros. Taxonomy (NCBI): domain Eukaryota; kingdom Metazoa; phylum Arthropoda; class Insecta; order Coleoptera; family Scarabaeidae; genus Oryctes; species Oryctes rhinoceros. The sequence goes on from JAIOKQ010000123.1 coordinate 280,297, forward strand.
GTTCGATACGGTGAAAAATATATTTGAAAAAAGGAAGAATTACTTAGATTATTCAAAAATACGTGCACTGCACTGGTAGACACAGGGGTGAATATAATATGCAGAACGATATTTTTTTTTCCAATGTGTAGCTGAGCCTCGCCCATCCTTAATTGGTTTAAATCCAAAAAAAAATTAACGTAAATTCTCCAATTAAATAACTTTTTTACTATAGTTTCATCATGTTAAATTGCAACAAATTGTACGTTGTAAATACAAGGTATAAAGAATATAATTAATAAAGTTCGCCACTTACCGTGCGCTTCACAGACGTCGGTACGAAAGCGGTCGTTCGGGTGTGTGATTCGTAATACACGAGCAAATTTATGCTTTGCTCGTATATTACAAGGTATATATTAAGACGTAAGTGTAGAAGTAGAGAGATTTATTCTTCCTAGAGGAATCATTTTGGGACAAGTATTTTTCAAAGCTGGACGATCCGCTTATTTTCGAACAACTATATTTACACAAAACAAAGTGGTCAATTTCTTCTTAGACAGTTGCACAGCCGTACAACTTTTGTGATTTCGGCTTTTATTCGATGGCGCACAGAAGGAAAGTTAACTTTTATTTCTCCTCATAGTCGTCAGTTTTATTTATAGGTTGACCGACGTCCTCGTCAGTTGTTTCATCGGAGATCCACTTGAAATAGGCCTTATACCAATTTTGCAACTGTCTATCACAAGTTTGAAGTGTATTAATATTCAACATATGACATTTATCTACTTGTGTCAACATAAGAATATTTTGTTTTCTGTTTTAACTTTTGACAAACCAGAGCAATTTTAATATACGACATAAAGAGCTTCATAACAACTAGAAACGGGAAACCATCAAGCGCATATTGTGCCTATATATAGGCCCAATTATCGAATTTATCCGTTTCATGCGGAAAAGTAGTGTGCGCACCTTTCAGGATAATGGAGATGCCTGTTTAGGCATTTAGAGTAAGGAGAGCTCTCATTCGGAAGCAGAGAATGAAAGAAGAAGTAGAAAGAAGCTTATTTGTAAGGAAAAGAATAATCTCTGTCATATTTCTGCCCCCCTCTAAGAAAATGCTGGATGCGCCACTGAATATCATTATTAGGGAATTATAATTTTAAACAAGCTACTTGGCATTCTACAAGCCGTTATTTTTTAATTTTATTGCCTTTGGACGAGTGAAACTGCTACTATTTTGAAGCTATTATTAGACGCAGACGAAAAATTAAAGCGCTCTTGCAATTTACATAGATTAGAGCCAGTTTTTTTTTTTTTTCTGTCATTTAATAATATTTTGCAGACAGATTGCTGGAATTTCGATTATTTTTATGTACTTGTACGGATCGCTGCAAACTTTTTTTTACCGCGATATTATGGTAATAACTTAACGACTGGCGGACGATTTATAGCTGGATAATAATGATATTAGTGTAGTAATTTAATGAACACGCGTGATATATTACCTCGATAAACAGGTACAAGTTGCCTAAGGTATACAGGAAAGTGGATATTAATATCGGTTTTGAGTTAAATGGCAAAGCGCTGCTATGTTGGAACGTACGAACGTACAGCGTATAATTGCATATGATTACAAAGCCATTACTTATAATTAGTCGTACTATACGAATTTATAATTCCTAGTTCAATTTGTTAGCGCTGTATATAAATGTAATCGATGAAATAATCAAAAAGTGACGATAACAGTTTATAGCCTAAAGTTAACGATGGAGCCGCATTGTAACAGTTTAACGGGAACAACAAGCTGCCAAGAAACTTGACACTGGAGCCTCCCCAAAAACAGATTAAAAGATTCTTTAGTACAGAATTGTCCTTGTAATTTACCGGAGTTCTTGTTTTATTACGTAGGTATGTACATACCTATGCATTATTCGACTTAATTTATCTGTGTTTATACAGTTTATGATGGATAGCAACGGTGTTCGTTCTACGTTGGTTGCTAAGTTAGAACTTAATTAGATCTTAATGAAAATAACTACTTACTTTTGAAATGCTTACTTGGAATTATTTAATGAGCCTTTTTCTTTGTAATTCTCAAGTAGTCAAGCATCAATAAATAAAAGAATTGATCTCAAGATGAATAACAATACTTTATTACCACAAAAATACCGCGAAATGAAGCGATAGATCTATTACTGAAGGTTAGGACCCCGATTTATTTTAAAATTTACAACGAAGGAACATATGTAATGAAAGGAACTCGAAGCAATTAGTTTGAAATAAATGCGAATATAAATATAAATTATGAGCGGCTTTAATGTGGTGATGATTGCGGTCCGTTGGCGTTTTCTTGCCCGGAAATCTTCTCCCTCTTTTGATGACGGGCAGCTTCAATTTAAACACTTGTTAACACATTCTTCGCTACAGACTGCAAATACCTAGCATCTAGCGTACCTCTGTATGTTATAACACTGGTGTAATACCGTAATTTCTTTGCATCTCGTTCGTGCTCTTTTAACCACGAATTCCGATATATTTTGTTTATTAGCCTTTACTCGACATTTTGGGCAATTGGGACTTGATACTGCCAATCATCTATACTTGGCCGGAGATTGCACGTCCCATTGTCTTCGTCGCTGGAGAAACACTATTTGATAATCTTATGACGCTCGGGTGGGTGAAATAATCTTATCGCTAACCTATTTGTCGCATATAAAATATTTTAAAAAATATGCACCATACAAGGACGAACTAAAAAGTGGTGTACATTTAAAATAAATACATTCAGAAGAATAAATAACTGAAATCAACTATATCACATAAAAATAAATATTAAGATAATGTACAGAAATGGACGTCCCGTTACGAGATAGATACATTAAATTGCTTCATTCTTATTAGCAAAACTGTGCAAAACTGTTTATATCTTTAAATATAATAGGAAGGAAGCCGTTGTTTATTAGAGTTTAGCTAGAAGGAATGTTACTCATAATAATAACAATAATGATAATAACAATAACAATAATAATAACTATAAGGAGTAGGAATCAAAGAAAAGGTCCACTCTCGCAACAGTTCTATTTCTTAATAGTTTGTGCGATTGATTTCATGTTATATCGAACATATCTTCCGGCCAGAATGATATAACATGAAACTAGTCGCCCAAAAGTATTAAAAAATTCTGTGAAGAAGGACCTATTCTTTAGTTTCTTTTTTATAAATAAATATTTATAAAATTAGTCATTAAGGATAAAACGATCCGGATCAGTTAAAATGTTCTAGACTTAGATCCACATATGCACACACATTTACAATCAAACCTAAAACAAATACAAGAAAAAAGTATATAAGCTAGAAGTCCAGGAGATGACTTATTTTGACTTATCCATTACTCATTACTCATTAACACCAACCAACATATTAAACTGACCTAGCAAAAGAAGATCTATAATGCGGTCACTGCTTTCAAAGAAAGTTTTTATTCTGTCTTTAAACACCTACATCGCTAAAGCTTGAGGCAATATTTCGATAATTGGATCTAAAAAGATCATTGTTCTTCAAGTTAATAAAAAAGATTCCTTCGAAAGCGTTCGTACTTCAGGCCTAATGAATATTGTTTCTTACTCAAAATTTCAAGAGTCTTTTTTTACTTTTCGTAAAATTTCTAATGCATCTCTGTATGGATTTGTAAACTCTTGATGGTATCAATCGTTTGGTTGGTATCTATGGTTGAGATGAACTATAGATAAATCTTCACCTCCTGCTAAAGCTAGACTTTTAAGCTTTTTTTTGTCACAGGCTATGACAGCCACTTATCGTCTATTTAAGAAGTAATTTTCACCAACACGCAAAGAAGGGTCCAATCATTTCTCTTTGTCTCCATTTTCAAGTGTGTGTTTGAATGTTGGTTTAAGAAACAGGACTTTGTTTCCTTTATAAATGATTTTACTTATTTGTAATCTTTGCGAACATTTCCTTGATGATAATCTCGGAATATACGTTATTGAGTCCATTGCCGAACCTATTGCTTATTTACTTGTGAAGCAGAATTTTTCATAAAATATAACTTTCCGCCGAAAAATTAATAAAGAAAAGTCTTTTCCTCTTGCCAACTGAATCCGGGGACATGCTGTATATGCTCCTGTAAGTTATATTGAACTAAGCGAAAAAACGTCAAATTGGAAACGATAGACGTCTACTAGCTGTGCTCGTATATTGTGAGTGCGTGAAACTCTTGTCGCCTCACAGACTTAATTGACGCAGCAAGATGTCCGCGTTCCTTTTTGCGAATAGACATAAAACTTGCGATTAAAGATCAATATGTTCGTATAGATGACCTTGCACAGAAATTCAACAGTCGTAAGCAACTGCGTTCGTTGTAATCGAGTTATTTTAGGTGTAGTCCGCTCAATTTTATACATACCTTCCAGAAAAGTAAATAAGAATGAGGACATCTGCTTTCCACATTTCTTTCATTTTTATAATTCAGCTGATTTCTCCTGCTTCTATAAGGTAGATAATGTTTGTTTTCATTGTTTTCAGAATAAAAAGAAGACATATTCATGTTTTATAAATTTTGATACTCATTAAAAAGCTTTTAAATGGAGTAGACTCTTGTAAATTGAGTAGACCAATCTTTTCCAAGAGTTACCAGCGTGTTCCCGCTTAAGGTCGGAAAACTCAATAATCCTGAAAACTAATACTCGAGTTTAACAGTTTAACCTCGCAACAACTCTTCTCCAGAACTATGCATAAGTATTTAATGCTGAATTTTGCAATCGGAAGAAAATATAAGCGATCTAAGATCTCTTCTTACCTAAAGCATTAGAAGATGCGCATATTCGCAACGATGTTTGGATATTACCGTTCTATTAAACCCTTATGGATTACAATCTTTTGAAGAACAATTGTATTGATGAAATGCCGTTCTCCAAGGGTGTATGTTTTGCTGTGTCACAGTACTTCATTTGTTCATTAATAATGACACACTTCTCATTTGCTACTGTGACGATCAGAGGCGTCACATCTTGTCTGGGATCGCTATGTTTTCCTTCCAAATTTATTCGTCATTGTTACATAATTATCATTGGTTAAAAAGAAGGAATAAAATTGCGATTAGATCTTTTAACTACGTGTTACATATTCCACAAATTCAGAGGGGCTGCAACAAAGTTTGTTGCCAGTTTCTTTTAAAAAGAAGAAAAAAGAATTTTTGTTTGAATAAATTTTAATGGACCTCTGTCATATCCCACTATAGCCCTTGTTCTAACTGGAGGCACACGATACAATTAAATTTATTTCATTTAAAGATCGAACGTAGCTAGCCTTAGCACCATGTCAACCAATAGGGTGGGTCTTTTGTGTATCTATATTCACTCTTTCAACTTTAAAGTATCTCTTTTCTTTCTGCTTTTATAGTTTTGGGTTTCCTTTTCCTCGACGCCGAAGTGTTGAAGGTAATTCTTCCTATAACGATGATTACAGTGGAACGGCTAAATAACTTGATTCCCCTCTATTTTCTTCATATCTGTTACAACATGTTCTTTAATGTAAATTTTTCCTAGATAAATGTAACGAATGAACTCTAGTTAAGAAGTATTCGTTAGGAAAAGTCAAAATTTCAGGAATATTAGACTGAAATTTGATATAAAATTGTAATTTGAAAGGTATAGGTATCCTAATTAGCGGCGAGCAAACAATCGCTACCGCGAGGAAATAGGGACGTGGGTACGCTAACGATTTATCAATTCAGTCCAAATATCCGCCCAGCTAACACGTATTTGGTGAAGACATATAATGTCCATGTGCTTAATGATTAAATAATTTTTCAAGGCAAAGTGAAAGTCAGTATTTAGGACACTCCCGAATTATATGAGTGGAAAAATTACTTAAGTAATTTAGTTATTATTATTATTAATAAAATAATACCGTATGCGGCAGTCTAGCAATGTGTTCAGTTGTTATAGTGTTATAATGAATTTATCAAAGCTTCCAAGTTCAATATGAACTAGTTTCTTTTTATACCCAATCTTGATTCTTCTTCTCCAGTGTTTAAATCTTTAGTTCTTGTGTTTTCTGGTAGTTTTCAGAGCAACCGTTAGAGGTTGCAATTTTGATGATTTTTCTTTTGATATGTCGCTTTAAAAAAAGGACTGTTAGCGAATCTCCAACCGTCCTGACTGTGTGAATTTAACAAACAGGGCGGTACTTCTTGATATGTCGAGGATTTTCGACACGGTCCGGAACCTCAGTTTGCTACGGAAGATGAAGAGTGTCGGCAATAATCTTTTGTCACTTGTCGGGTCGAAGTTTCTTCGACCTTTCGAAGTCTTTCTTCGACCACTTGACAGGTCGAAGTTTCTCAGTAAGAAATTACCGTATATTATCATCATAAAGGACATCTTAGTCAGAACGCCTTAAGATTCCCTGTGGCTATGTAGGCTATATATAATTGAATATCGTTCATGCCCTGCGACGATGCGGCTATATACACGCATCGAAAAGCGAGAGACCGGTGGTCAAACATCCGCAAGAGAGTTACGATAACCTACTCAAATGGTTTACGAGATGGAAACTTGTGATGAGTGGCAGCTAATGTGTAATAACTAGATTCGGGCAGAGAAGGAGACTATATCTTCGGAAGGGATTGTCGTTGGTACGATAGAGTTGTTCTGTAAGATACTTCGGAGACCTATTTGACGAACGCATTATGTACAGCTCGTTAGGAATGGGGTTTTCCCGTGTTAGAAATACCTTTCTTGATACTAAAAATTCCTCACTTGATCTAAAAACCAGAATGCTCATGTACGTGCAAATTCTGTCCAAGCAAGCCCCATAATGACTCATTGAACAAGAAGGACGGTAAGTAACTTATACATAAGATGGAGCTTCTACGAGACAAGAATTGTCCCTTTATCATTGACCTGTAAATCATATTATTATAAGGCCACCTGCGTGAATAGTCTAGGAGAACTTCAGAAAGAATGAGGAATTCACATAATCCTGACCCGTATGGTGGAGGAACCTCAGGAACGTCTTGCACTCCGGTGTAATAATCGGAATCCGTGATCTTTTTTAAAAATTTGGTATTACAGTGAGAACCTGTTTGAACCTGTTGAAGTTGTAGAGGAACAATAGTTTATTTCCGGAAAGCTATTGCAGAAATCATGGGTGGGCGTAGATGTTGAAGTATCAACAATAAGGAGAAATTAAACAGACGATGTCCCAAAAAGTTAATAACCATCCAATCGCTATTCTTATAGTGTTCGGTATATCATATATCGTGTCAGAAAATAAAGTTATTATGCTGCAATTTACACAACTTCATTTTACTACAGAAAAAAAAAGAAAATCAATTCACTGGCTTCATGAAGTCCATAGTCTATCCGAAGAACAGCAAGCTTTAATAGTAGCTTAGTGATTATGGTTGGCCGTATGCAAACGACTAAGACTAAAATCGCAAATACTAAACCACTCACATTCAAGGCTTAATACGATTATAAACAGTTAGATTAAACCTTTCCAAACGTATTACATTCTCTTTCGTATACCCTAAAATAAACATTTCTATGCGACCAAAAAGCTAATTATTAACATTCTCCTCGTCCACGAAGTTCTAACTCGAAGAGGGAGAGGACATCTAATTTGTGGCGAAACCTTATTGCCGTGACAATTACAACGTTCATGGAAAAAGGAAATAATAGCGTCTTGCGTACTAATTTGCGGACTCCGTACGAACGCAAACGTTGCGGTGCGCCTTAAGCAGTTAATTGTGTTTACCGCAAACATTGGGACGATCAAGCGAGCGTGCACATTTAATGAAAAATTAGTAGCGCAACAGTCTCGCAATTAATTTCGTGCGACAGCATCTCGAAATAGCGTAGACAACTATAAGCCTGCGGTCTATAAAAAGGAGGATATTTGTCGTAATTTGGGGTTTATTTGGGTAATTATGAGTAATGTACTTAGAATTCGTGCAGCTACGTTTCTCCGCGGTGAACTACCGTGAATGTTGGGAAAGTTTGCCAACATTTTATTGCAATATATCGCGTTAGAATGATCGCTCAAGTTCGCAACCATTCTTGTGAAATTATTAGGAATACTAGATTTCTCCTTCAACCCAGAGGCGACGTATGTGTTATTTAAAACCCTTAAAAATAGTGAGATAAATAACAAAAGAACTCTATTTTCTAGGAGCCGTCAATGTTTAGCGTACGTAGATCAAGGCGTGTTACTAGGAAGAAGCGGGAGAGAACTCAAGAAAGCTGCAAAACAGTTATTGGGATCTCCAGAGAAAACTACGCTCCAAATTAATACGTCCAAGGGAATTTAAGAACGAAAATCAATCGATCAAAAGCAATCTCAATAATAAAGATGCGCTGTAATTTGAAGTACATGTACCTGGATATTTGCGAAGAAAGTAGGAAAATTGACTAACTATAGTATAAAGTAATAACTATGCAAAGAATACTGAGAATAAAAGAAGTACAAAACTAGGGTCTCAAGACCAACATTAATCTACAAGTGTGAGACCCGAGCTATGAAACGATAGGAACATGGGAGAGGATAATTCTGAGAAGAATACTTGGTGGGAAAAGTACAGTACTAGGTTGAGAAAGGAGAACGCATGAATTGTATGGAGAAGAGTCGACGAGGAAATTAGCTAAAAATAGCCTTTACAGATTTCAAAGGCCACGTTGGCGAAAGAAATATGAATCAAGTGGTTTGGAGGATGCCAGAAGGGAAAAGGAAGAAAGATCGAAGAGAAGATGGATGCAAACAGTGAAGAACACTCTGGTAGAGAAACAGATTAGAAATAGCAAAGTACCAGCGACGGACAGAAAAATGTGCGAAGAAGTTACACGGGTTAAAGCTTTGGATGGTCTGCCCGAGCTGATACACATAACAAATACAAATTTGTTAACTTTACGTCACTTTAAATCGAATGCTCATTTTCTGCATCTAAACATATTTTTATTTACAAATTTGATACAATTGCAGAAACATATTTAATCCGACAGATGTTCAACAGCGCAAATACACGTTTTTATAAATAGCGCATTGTCCCATTAAGATGGCGTGTATATATCTACGTGTATCTAATCTGTACTTGTCTACTGCCTGCTTTCATCGCATCACAATGAACGTGTTTGGGAGACCTGTTTCAATAACGATGCTCTTGTCCATTTATAAATTGTAGCACTTAAGCAGATGCTTATTATTAGTTATTTTATTTAAATTACCACGAAGCGGACGGCTTCGTGGTAAGGAAAAACCGACGTCTCTGTTAGAAATGTATAAAGAATTTCTATGTGATTTAATGATGATGTTAAGTGAGTGCAATAAATCGTTTACCAAAATCGAACAAACAATGTTTCGTTAGTTTTGGAAGGAATACAATCCAACGTAGGAGCTACCAAGTTCGCAGAGGGTACGTAGGTATTTGCCGTCAGTGGGTGAGAAGAAAAAAATAAAAAAAATGAACGGTAGCGACTAACTACAGATGAAACCACACGGAAAATGACTTTTTCACACCTTTATTTGCTAGCCTTTTAAAGACACTAAAGATGTACAGCCGAAGAACATTAAACAATTTTGAAATTTCACCAAAGCAAGTCTTAATGATGGTTTCCGATGCTGCCTCGATTACGCTTCGTACAGACCAATTATTCGAAACTATTCAACCGAATTTGTTGCACATAACATGTCTGCTTCCTACCCTACACCATCTAGCGGACACTATACGAAAATCTTATCTCGATGTGAACCAACTAATAGCACAGATGAAAGCGATTTTTCTTAAATCATCCCAACGTACTCGGTTATTTCGTTCACAGTGTCCTGACATACCGGAACTGGTGCGGCTAACTTTTATACGATGATGGGGTACATGGTTAGAAGCAGCATTCTATTATTTTAAACATATTGGAAAGATTAAATTGGTGATTTTACAATTGGACGCTAACGAAGCAGCAGCAGTAAAGCTAAGACGAATGCGATTCCAAAATGTTCAAGTTATAGCAGATTTAAAATCTATTAATGACAATTTCGTTCCAGTAGTCTACGTAATAAGAACGTAAAAATTTGAAGATACTTCGTTGTCCTTACAGGATTCGTGTAAAATTGTTGACCACGTATAAATCGTGCTACATACTTTAGATGACGAAAAAGGTGTTTCAGTTAGAGGAAAATTGAATACTGTTATGTATGTTATGTAAAAATGTTGATTTTTCACATTTTTTTTCAAATGTTGTCCGTTATATACATTCAAAGAGCAGTTTAAGTACATCTTCGAGATGTAGAACGATCTCTTTCCGCGTATAAACAGGTATAAACGCCGCAACGGACGGCTCTCAAAGAGACCACAGCACAAACGTACCCTATGATTCCGGCGTTGAAGATCTCACATCCGGATTTCTTTTCAGCCATCTAAGCATATTCGATAAGTTGTTTACTAGATTATGTTTGCGTTTTCATAAATTTTGTTATTGTATTTTTCTTTTTTAACGGGCACGACGCTACTGCTAGCCAGTCGATTAGTTGGACCCTAATTATCTGTAATTGCTGCCGTACTAGACTCTAATCATGCGCTTTTTGTGTATCTCATAGTTACTCTCTGACTTGTTTTTCTATAAACTAAAGCGCTTTTTAGTTAGTGGCACTATTGCAAATGTTTGCTTACTTGAAGATTCCGCTGAATTTTTGCATGTAGAAATGCGGTTTATTCTAATGTAAAGTTCCGCTAGCTAGATTTACAAAACATTTCTCTTTTTTTGAACTAAAAAGATAAAAAAACATATTTTAAATATGATATTTTTTCTTTTTGAAGTTATATACTTTTTTTAAGCTAGGAACGATCTTTTTCTTTGTATTAATCAAATAAGATGTCTATCCCAAAATATGCAGAATTGCATGTTGTATGTTATATGCACAAGCATATAACATACTCGCCTTGTGCTAACTTCTGCGTAACATTGTCCAAGGAAATTGAATGGAGGGCACGTGCCTAACGTTGGTGGCAGCTTTGTTATTTAAACCGGGGCGAATCTGATAAATGTTGTTAATTGTTCGCATTCGTTTGACTGCTATTGTTGCTACTCGTGCGGGAACATTCTCAATAACATTTTTGAGTAGCATGACACTTTAAATAGGATAGTAAGCAACAAAGGCACCGCCAGGAACTCCTGGCAAATTTATTTGAAAAAATGCACATGTAATTGTAAACCTTGCATAAAATAGAAATATATCAGCTGCTCCGCAAACCCGGTAACTATGTAGTTTAAATACGTTCCTGATGACTCTCATAACTTTTACCTAATTAATTTCGTTACCTTCGTTAGCGAAGACATTTATTTTATTTTCAATGGTACAGCTTTCGTAGAATACCTATTAATATCCGCATCTAGACCGCTACTGCTCCAGCTAAATTCAGTTTAGAAACACAACAAGATAGCCCAATTAAAATTTAAATTAATTTGCAAAGCGCTTTTGAGTCTTGCGCAGGAATGTTGCGAACAGAAATGGAATGCTTTAAGGGCGCATACGTTACAACAAATTAATTAATTACAAGTGGGATAAACAGCGGCAAATTGGCTAAGTCCGCATCGCAACGAGTGAGCTCTTTGATATCGTGTCTGATCTGTTTAAAAAGCTTAGGATCAATTAACGTTCAATGCAGAATATTCGCGAAAATATCTCACATTCTAGTATACACTTTTAAATGACAAAATTGCGTTGAAAATGAGACGAATTAGGATCGATTTAACTCTTTAAGCTCTAACCATACTCAATAAATTGCAATTACTTTGCTTTGATTTGATTCTTTCACTTGTAACCGCAACAACTTCATTCACATGATGATTTTTTGGTTTTGGTCGATTGGAATCGGACCGGGAATCTATGTCTAGAGAATGCAAAATCGGCCGATTTTTTATCGTCCGCGTGCGCTTTATAATTAGAGAGGACAAAGGCCGATGAAATTATTACTTTTTTACAAAGACTAGACAGACTAGTAGACAGCATCTATGTATTGTACAGAGCAAAATATATAAAATTGTTGTCATTAATGTTACAAAGAATAACGTTCGGTCTATGGCGTTCCCATAGGCCTTTCTGGCTCCTTTTTCGGTTCTGCGGCGGGTTATATAACCAATATTTTCTCTCATCGTCCTCGACGTTTTATTAAGTAAATATATCTCCAGCAAGCGGTAATTCCGCGGAAATAACTCCTCCTCGTCGCACTTTTTTCAGAACCTTGTTTGTTTTTAATGTAATTTCCTCGTGTAAACACGTAGAACATTCTTCTATTTCTCTTTGCAATAATTTCCGTAATTAAATATCACTCTGTAATAAGTCATGCCGATATTCCCTAATATCCGTATATTAGACATGTTACATGGCGAATTTTAGCAGCATATTGCACATACGTCTAACAAATATGTGGAGTTAAATAAATACTCGGTATATGTTTATAACAAATGTTAATATTCTATACGGAAGGCCACTTGTCTTACTTACTTCCTAATACACAGGCCATTGGACCGTCGACAGTTGTGGAATATTGATAAGTAAGTCGTATGCATACCTCTCAATAGTAACTTCCGAGGCTTCTAAAACAGCTATCGCTGACTGAGGTCTGTTTCGAGATGCTGCACGTTCTACTCTTGCAATCAATTTGTTGCATAACTGGAGACATAGCAGCCAGCTGGCGTTATTTTGCCGTAATCTCCAACCTTCAATATATGTATACAATATTGGCTACTTGAAGAAGGCATTCACTTGAAAAGGCATAGAAACGTGTGGTGTCTATTGTACTGGAAACTATACATAATGAAGTTGTGCAATTGTACACAACTAGTACTTGCACACAGTAACAGCTAGCATCTTCCGAGAAACTCTTGATTTGCGTAAATCTACTACGCAACTCTCGTAACCCTAAATGGCGGTTTTTCCGACCTAGCTGTACCGGGGTGAGCAAACCATCTCCCCGTATCTTGCACAAGTCTATTAACTTAACAAATTCGATAGTTCGCGAACGCCTATTCCAAATAAATATTGCGAAGTAAACATTTTTTTGTTAACTGTCTCATTGATGAGATTGCTTTTAAGGTATCACTGGAATAGTAAAGCACAACAACTTAATGTGCTTGTGAAGATTGTGTTAGTCAACTGTTCGCAGAGTCAACTATCACATGCATACATACATACATACGTCTAAAAATTTCCACATTTTCTAGACGTACAACGTAACATATTAGTATAACTGCCTAAGGTGTCTATCGTAGTTGACTATGATTAATATTGAACAAAGGCCGTTGGTGGACAGATGCCAAGGCAATTGGCCCCTTTTAGCTCGTATTAAGGGAAGCAGTATCTAACTAGATGGTTCATTTACGAAGGAATTTTGTAGCATCAACGTTTTATTCCATGTCCAAGGTTGATCCTTGATGAAGCTTTGTTAACTTCACTGGTCTCTCACATTATTATACAGCGTTTTTCCGAAATATTTCGCAATCCATAAAAGAGAATTAGCCGCTACGGAGTAGGAGTTAAGAAACCCAATAAATATGCGAGGACTACAAGTTAGGGTTTTTGCAAAATTGACGTTTAACAAACTTTAGATTAGAAACCTGCAACTATACGCGTTAAAAAAGATTAAATTCAAGCAAGAATTGATGTTTATCAACACTCGAGGTACAATATGATACTTACCCAATCTAAAAATTATGCCGTTTCCCTTAATGTCCTTTAATGTTTCTCAAATAGAGAATACTCTATGAAGACGTATACATTTTCCCATCCTCCGAACCAATTGTTAAAGCAGTTGTGTAGTTGGACTAGTCAAAATTTGCAATTTTAAATGTATGTAGCTGCTTTTTCCGACTACAGGAACCATTGACTCTTGCTTCCAGGAAACGTAAAGAAATTCTTGTTTTTTAGATCATTACTTTATGATCTAAGTCCCAATCCTAATAAATCGATCTATTGCTGGTGAAAATACTCCATCGTCTGTTGAGCTCTATGTAAATTCACATTGTCATAGTGGTAAACACCTCTGAAAAACAATCGATCAGTAATAACCGTTCTTCCATTTCATATAGGAACTGTTGCAACATAAGTCGGGGCAAACATTTTGTTTTGTTAGTCGTACTTTGGAAATGGATAACATTTGTTGCCTTCTCCTCATCCTAAAATACCCACACAGAGCATATGTGCTTAACTTTAAGGTCATTGAAACAAATTCATGATTTACCACTAGTTACATGGCATCACATGCATGAGTCCGATCAAAGTTTTTCGACAACAATTAACGCGAGCAGTCTTCTGCTCTTCAATTGAAAGGATCCAATACGAAACTAGCTTCCTCCAAGCCAATTCATCAGGCAAAATACAACTATTATAAAATTTAAAATCATATTAAAATGTAATTTATCTTATTTTTACAACTTCGTCTACTATTCGCATTGATTTCTTGAAACGTCTAATAACGAATTTTATAAATTTTTATCAACTTTGTTGCAATTTAGGGATCATTGATACATTGACTTTTTTTCTGATATATTTTAATCTGGCCTGAAGACATACGTTAATTTAAACGCACGAAAGCGGTCGCCAAATTTACTTAAAGATATTTGTACGATTTAGCCTTCCATTTGGCAATTTTAATTACAACGAGTTACCAACTTCAATTAATTATAACATTCTTTATAAACCTTGCTTGGCAAAACAGTTAACGAAACGTAGCAGAAAAATAAAACAATAAGAAGCAAAGGACAATCTTTTCTTTCTGCTCAGATTTAAAGATGCAACAGTGAAAAAAATCACCTCTAGATGTCGATAGATATTTTACTTATTAAACAAAAAGTATTGAATGTCGTACGTAATTTCAAAAAGCATCCTCTCTTCCGAAACATTTAACTCCGTAATTAAGAATCATCGTTAGTGCGGATTCAACGCCTCTTTTTCGTTAATAAAGTCTCTTCGATGACAACTAAACGCATTGCTTGAGTTTGTGAGGTATTGTGTGGTAAGTAGGTCGGTAAGGGGAAGTAAAAGAAAAACGAGAAAACGCGTCGTAATTATCGCATTTCGTTGCGTATATGGACATCGACTTCATCGATGAATATTATGTCCGAAGCGGGCAGACAATTGCTCAAGTTCTTTCAGCGTTGACAGTTACCGGTTTTGGGAAAGGCTGTAATGTCAGACTTATTTGAGCTCACTAGAATGTAATCAAGCGAAAGGGAAACATAATCAACGCGGTTCCTTTGTTATTTTTTTACATCGTTCCGAAAACACGTTTCATTGTATTCGCGGTTGTGTTCTCGCTCCAAATAGTCTTCGTTTCTTTCGAACGCACAATAAAGTAACCACGTCGAAATGAAGTTATAAAAAAATCTAATTTATTAGATTTTGAAGTAAGGGGCTGGCTTACTTAAAAATGTATTTTTGAATTGTAAACTATCCAACGAAGAGAGAAATAACAGCACTTTTAATTATACGAGTAACGTTTCGCATCTGTTCTCTTTTTGCATTGCTTATGCACGGCGAAATACAGGGCAACTGCTGCATGCTCATGCAAATGGTTATTGTTTATATTTGTATTACACATAAATTTAAAATGAATTTTTGATCATTTCCCCTTCCTTTAAAAACTGTGTTTATGTACACTTTAGTTGCTTACTTGATTGCAAGTAGGCCTGTCTGGGCGCGTCAGGCAATCGTGGTGATCGTCCTGAAACCGAGTAAAGGTCCGCCTTATCCCCAGAATTCCATTCCCATGAGGCACGAGTCTATCTAGTCGCTACAAAAAAAAGGAATAATTCCACCTGCCTTTGTTATCTCTAATTATGAGTAACTTCGGCAGTACATCTTTGTTGTCTTTTACAGGCTAGTTAGCCACAACTGTTCATTTCTTTCTGCGATTTTCACATAGTTCTTAATCGTCTGGCACACTGACGGTAAATACCTGCAGACTTGGTAGTTTCCACGCTGGATTGTCCAAAACAGATGAAACATCGTTTATTCGATTTTTGCAAATGACATATTACACGCGCTTAACATCATCGTTTAATCACCTAGAAATTCTTTATACCGGTCCCTTTTTGAATTTGTGTGTTGGGCTATTTGCTTCAAATTGAGAGATAG
Source organism: Oryctes rhinoceros (assembly GCA_020654165.1). Lineage (NCBI taxonomy): Eukaryota > Metazoa > Arthropoda > Insecta > Coleoptera > Scarabaeidae > Oryctes > Oryctes rhinoceros. Next base: position 296,422 of record JAIOKQ010000123.1, read on the forward strand.
CGCGGGTTCAGTTAAATATTTTTTAAATTCGACGCATTCAAACAGTGACACTTTAGAAAGTATTTAATATTCTTCTCTTTATAGCGTGAACCGATATTTGCTCATGCTACAGGCAATCATTGTAAATATATACCTGGCAAAATGTCGTTCGAAAAGCATTTTTCATCGGTTACATGCAATAACATAAATTAACTCAAAACTTTAGATCTGATAGAATTGCTATTAATAAGCAGTGAAACACAATTCGTGTTTTGTATCACAATTTAATAATATACTTGTAACAAGCAATGGTGTAATTATTACAATTTCACAGTACAAGTAGTAACTTCATGACTCGTAGTCTTCAATCAGTATGGATAATTAGTTCTTCAGTTTCTTCCTGGTCAGTTCCCTCTTCCCTATCTCATCATTTCTGCTGTATGCTCTACTGTGCTTCTCTAATGGTCTGGCTTTTCAACTGTACTGCCCATTTCTTTAACGCGGTAAGTGTAAGAGCTTTTCGTCATACCTCAGATATTCTCTATTGAATTGAAGATGCAGTGATATGGTAAAAGACACTGCGTTTCAAAAGAAATGAACCACCCCGAAGGAGGAGGTGCAGATCTTCGAAATCACGTAGAAATAGTTAGTGTATAGAGACCAACAAATTATTAAATTTTCAAAAACAAATGACAATATTTATTGACAATATCGTTAATACTGTGTTGTATCTCCGGGTACTCTAATGCATTTAGTAACCTTTCGTAGCATCCTGGAAATCAAATGGTCGATTGCCTCTTGAGGCAGCTCATTCCAGGTTACCTGTAGCTGTTGACGTAATTCCTCTGAAGTGTTGGGAGGATGGGGTAATCGACGCAATTTTCTATTGATCCTATCCCAGACATGTTCAAAAGGGTTTAAGTCCGGGGATCTTGGTGTTGGTCCGAAGATCAGAACATGGTTTTGTGCTAGGAACTCTAACGTTACGTGAGCAATATGAGGCCGCGCATTATCGTGTTGGAAGACGGACTCTGGAATGTCTTGAAGGAATGGCACTAACACTGGCTCCAGAATGGTGTCAATGTAACGGGGCGTGTTCAAAGTGCTCTGAATGAATGTCAAAGGAGACCTGCCACTGTAGTGTATTGCTCTCCACAGCATTACACCAGGAGCTTGAGCCGTGTAGCGACGCTAAACAAACTGTAAATTTTGCCTCTAAACTCTAGGTCGTCTGATCCGTAAACGTCCGTCAAAATTTCATAAGCAAAAACTGGATTCGTCACTGAAGACAACAGTTTCCCATTCATGTTCTCAATGTTGTCGATTTTGGCTCCGCTGCAGTCTGGTATCTTTATATTGTTGAGTCATAGGAGAACGAAAATAAGGACGATATGAACGCAACCCAAATGTGCGCATTGGAAGATAAATAGTACTCATAAACACTCTACGACCAATTGCTCGTACTCAACTGATTGCAACCGCACGCGTTGGTTCTACTGGGTCCTGTATTGCATTTCGTCTTAACAGCTGATCTTCACGTGCTGCTGTCTCTACTCTAGGACGTCCACTGCGTCTGCAACGAGTTTCCAAGCGTTCTTCCTTCCGATCCATCCAAGTCCGTCTGATAGTGGCGTGAGGTCCGCTCATGTGTCTCCCAATTTCCCGATAACTTAAACCAGCCTTATGCATCCCGATAATTCGTCCTCTTTCGAAGGACTTAAGATGGCGAAAATTTGCACGTCTTCGAACTCGTGGCATTTTTGAGGCACTAACTTTACTAATGCAATAACAACAATCAGTGATTGTTGTGATTGTCAATCACAAACAAACGGCGAACTACTCCGAAAAATACTATTGAACAACACGCAATTTCAGGTCCTAACAGACAGATAACCTCTATCATCAGTGACAGATGGCCGTCAAAATTCGATCCTTTGCTTGTCTCCATGCATTAACTCATTTTATATAATTTCAAAGCTCTACGTCTACTCCTTCGGGGTGGTTCATTTTTTTTGAAACGCAGAATATATGACGACCATATTTCTCTGCAAGTTGATCAACTTCATAGATGCAAGCTCAGTTTTTTTTTTATTGTGGGTAAATCTATTAAACATATGTTGTACTTACTTGCTAACGAAACGTAAGTGATTGGTTTAAAATTGCTGCTTGGTATGAATGGTTGTCTAAGACTATTACAGATGGGGCCTCTAATTGAAGGAGTAGCTGGTGTTTAAACCACTGAAAATAGTTGACTCTACTTCATTTCTCCATGATAATCACCAGCGGCGGCTGCCGATGGAAATACCTATCCAGCACCATCAATTAACCCATCAGAATTTCCAGCATGTAATAGAATTAATATAGAACAAATAGCGATAAAAAATTATATTAATAAAAATTTATGTTTAGTACTTTGTAGTACTCACTTTGGTTGAATTTTACGGCAACTTGTTATCTCCAATAGTTTTTGAATAAATACACTGGGTATATATCACTTTTTTTTAATGTATAGTAAGTTACGAATTATAAAGCCATGTGCTTTGAGTACCGTTAATAATGTTTACATTAGCACAGCTTTCTTTCCGAGAGCTACCTTTTCAATAATCACAATTAATCAGTCGTTTAATTGTAAGATTTATTACCTGTATTAAGTGTTGGTAAACTTTTTCAAAAGTGTCTTGTTTAGCTAGTTTTTTATCCATATCTCTCTCCGACTACTCAACCTTGCCATTTATAAACTTGTTCTATTGGTAGTATACATTCTATCATCCGCATATTTTAAAAATATTTTGTGGAAATATCTCTATAATCAGTGCTTTCAAATTTTTGTAATCTACACAGAAGCTGCTGCTCAAGTTGCCTTTGTCCCTAAGATTTTGTTAAGATTATCCAAGATATTTTGATTATTTTTTTGAATATTTTTTGGACATTACAAATATTTACTCAACAATACACACACATAGACGAAGATATTTATGTATAATTGTATCTGTACATATACCTATATAGCGATTGCAATGCACATAGAATTTATTAAATAATAATAAAAAAAAAGCAAAGATAATCAGCGTATATTACCATCACAGTCCATCATCATCATTTCGTTTTCCATGTCCGGATCCATGTAATCCTTATCGTTCGCCTGTATGATCATCGTTGATAAGAAATGCCACCGGTACCGAGCATAATAACAATAATAGTAATCGGGATACTACGCACTTGTCGCTACTTGTAGTTGTCGAACACAACACCGAACGAAATAACGTCCCATCACCGTGTGCTCCCCTAGACAAACGTCGCGTTGGCGGACGCGAGTAAAAACATTTCGGAAAGGTTAATAATATACGTGGGTTGTTAAAGGGTCACGATTAATATCACAAAATTACAAGCACATAGAATCTATTCACTTCAATTGACGCACTAGTATACCGAGATCCTTGCTCTAAATACTATCAGTCCCGTTTCTCCTCCATGATATCCATCATGTTTGGCACTGAAAATTAATGTAAATTAAATATATATACAACGAGGAAATCGAACGATTTTCCCAGTCAATTCTTGTTGCTGTTCGAGTTCTTTTCGGATCGATTCGCTCTCGCGTTCTGAAACTTTGGATTCCTGTCGGAGAGTCGGTATTTTTAATTCGGCCCGATGCGAGAGGCGATGTTATAGATTACATATTTAATGTAAACTACAAGCGTATATCTGTATACACGCGTATATGTGTTTCAAAGGAAACGTATACATGTTAAGCACATGATCTTTATGTTGTTACGTAATAGGCCGATCGCATCCTTTTTTTCTCTGACCAAACGGGATTGAGTGTTAATGTGCGTATCGATGATGGGATTTATGGGCGCACGGAATGAGGTAAACCACGTTTATTGCGGTGTATACGTCGATTTATCATATGCATAGGCGCCTGTGTACGTGTCCGAGAGAATAATAGAAATACTATTTATGTTTACGAATTTTCCAACGATACAATACGACTCTGCAGCGTTTGTTGGATATTTTCGTTTCCTTTCGCTAAAACGAATCGCCAGGAATTCCGACAGTTAAAAGGAAACTATTTAGAAATGTTTACAAATGGTTTCGACTACAAAACGATACGGAAAGTATTTACAAGGAGAGAATATATTTACTCGTTTTAATTCCTTTGGAACATGTCGGGGTAAATTCCAATAGATTACGCAACTATACAGGTTGATTCAAATAAAGCGGTTACTATTACTACGTTTGTTATTACAGGTCTTTCTGAAAAGGGTTAAGTTGTCAAACTATTCTATATAACTGGGCTACCTAATAAAAATGTTAACGTTTGGTATATTTAAGGAGTTAATAAGTGACAAATGAGAAAGGAGCAAACCAATACGATTTCTTTATTCTATTATATATTCTTTGATATTTATTATTAACTGAAAAGTAGGCACAAAAATAACGTAGATTTGGATTCTATTTATCTTACCTCAACATTAGCGGGAAGTCTGCGTGTCCAAAATTTGGTCGCGTATCCAAATGAAAATAATAGTAATGAACAGAGAGGACAAAGACAGATGAAATTGTAGCGACTATGCAGACTCGCGTCTATTCGCCTCATAAGAAAGGGTTCGTGTTGCTTACTGGTTTTCCCGAGAGTCGACAAAACACGAGTCTGTCTAGTCGCTGCAAAACAGGTATGATTTCATTTGTCATCTCTATTAATGAATCTTCAGTATATGTGAGTCAGTAATACAGAGTACGACGTTTAATTTCCGTGAGCTTTACATACAAAATAGCCGACTCACATATGTAAGTACGTAGATCCAAAACAAGAACAAACAAATTCGCGGCATTTGGTAATATTTTCAAATATTTTTCCTCAAGTTCTCCGAATTGTAATAATTAATTGTTGTAATACAATAACTTTGTTTAATGTTATCCTTTCCAAGATGAAGCGATAAATTATCCAACGGCTACAAATGCTTAGACAACACGTCTATTTAAGAGAGGAAGAGTTCTTCTTTTTATGGAGCGAGTAATTTTGGTGTGAAAAATTTGTTTGGTAAGTTTAATTTTAGTTTTTGTTATAGTTGTTTTTCTTGTTAGGCAAAAAGTAGGAAAAGGTGCATTGGCTACAACTGAATCCTATTGGTTTTGTAATTCTATTATTTGTTTTATTCTAAATTATTAAACATCCAATAAGGACATCTATTATTATTATTAACGAAGCATTTCCGGTAAAACCGGAAGTAGTTGCCAACTTTCTTATTTTAAACGGAATGGTATACTTTTTATCAGCCTAATCTAATGTAGACATCACATGCTAGTAATTTGTTTTAGAGAACCTCACTACTAAAGTCAACTGTTCTCGAGATATTTAAGAATTTTAGGATTTGGACCGCTCTTGCAGAAATTAAATATTTGAGAATGCCATGAAAATTTACGGAAGGAAATGAGAGGTCATGCGTACCACACTTTATCGTTACCGTCACTAGATACTATACAGTATATTCACAAACTCTTTCAAACTGAAAAAACTCATTTTTTTTTCAAACGTATCGCTATATCTAACTACTAGAGAGAACAAAAGCGAATGAAATCATATCTTTTTTGCAGCGATTAGACAGAGTCGTGTCTATTCGTCTCATAGATTCGTGATGCCTATCGGTTTCCCCGAGAGTCGACAAAATACGAGCCTGTCTAGTCGCTCCAAAACAAGTATGATTTCACTAGCTTTTGTCCTCTCTACGAACTACATTATTAGATTGGAAGAAGGTTGGTTTTCAAGATATTCATATTCTTTTTACTTTTTGTTTTTGTTTTTTCTACAGCCAGTACCTTTAATGACCGTTTTTGACGTATGCGAAACGACGATAGTGAGATTAAAAAGATTTGACATCCAGTTAAAAAGAACAACAGGGCAAGAATGGCTTCTAGACGCGTCTATGTAATAGATAGAGACTATCCATACAAGCGATCACATGCAACTAGTGAGAATTATTACTTTCTTGCAGAGACTCCCGGGCTCAAGACTAAAGTTTTGTTGACTCCCGGGGACACCAGTAGGCAACACGAATCCATTCTCACGAGGCGAATAGACACGAGTCTATCTAGTCGCTGCAAAAAAGGAATAGTTCCACCTGCCTTTGTCATCTCTACATGTAACTGTCTTTTTCTAACAAGTTCACAAATCGCACGAAAATTCTGCCGAATCTGTAGAATTCAAGAGCACCGTTCGAAATTTGTCAATGAATTTTAGGTTTGGCCATAGATTTCTTGTTCTTATTTTGTTCTTTTTTAATTAACTGTTTTGAACTGTCATTTTAACTTAACTCAAAATTTTATTTCGTATCGGTGCAATCAACGTTTACACACCATTTTGTGGGATTTACAGCAAAATTTCCTTTCGCAACACTCACACAAGTTTTATATCTGTAAGAAGAAGAAAAAAAAAGATAATGAAAAGAAAAAGGTGGAAATATGCATGTACAGAGTGCTCCCAGAAAATTCAGAAAGGCAAAATCGTGTTAGTTCCCACTTTATTCACAACTGAAAAAAAAAGGAATTTTTGTGTAAAGAATGAACTGATTTTTTCCAAACCTAGCGGTTCACCCACCGCGTACAAGCGATTTCATAGCAATTTCACAATTTTCTGGTTAATGTCTTAATACAATGCGAGCTCGCCATCATAACAAATCGTTACCTACGCAAGTAGAATGCAGCATCACATGACGTCCCACCTCCTTATCAACATGGTAATTTTGACGTAATTGCGATCATGCCCTCGCCGGTTACTCACAGGCGAATTATAACACATCCGAAAGACAAACGGAGAAACGCAGTATATTTTTACTTATCTAAATCCCATTATACGTGCGAAATGTAAATATACAAGGTTTGTCATTTCATAGAATAAACATTCTCGTAAATTATGGCAGATTGCCGTCTAAGCACGTATGCATGATTTCTGTTCCTTTCGCCTCTTACTGCCGCTTTTAACATTCAATGGTAAGGTCGAGTCGTAATTTTTTTGTTTCGCGGAATTGATTACGATAATTTATTGCTTTCATGTTTTACGCATTGATTAACGATATTTTGAGCAGTTAAAATTTTATGGATACTTCAGATTTATTGCATGGCAGAATACACGTACGATCAGAAAAACATACGTACATAAGTGCCAAGGCTGAATCGTGCGATCGCATGGAACTGGAACTGTGAATGGAAAATAACCAACAATAAGACCTAAAAAATCTACGTCTCATTGCTAATCTAAAGATTAACAAAAATAAGAGAAACAATTAGATGACTTGAAGTTAAACAATTGAGTTTTCCTTATTCAAAAATTAACGTTTTGATTAGCGATTAGCGATTAGCCCCTAAGACGACCTATCTATACTTTCCACCACTCTTGGCCGAATGGTTGGATATTTTCAACAATCGCGGTTCTGAGTTTTTATTTGTTGAACCTAATTACTTGGCCTTGCCACGCGGAAGATAGTATCGATATTCAGTCGTTGCAAGGAAGAGACAAAACATAAACTGGCGACCGTGCATTTAGCTTCTATCTTCCGAATTGGAGTATTTTCATTTAATGGTTCATCCATTGCCGAAGAATAAGCAACCACGCGAAGATTCAAAAACCATTAATATGTTTCCTACGATGTCAAAATTTTTTGAAAAATTGGAATTATTTCCTTTTTGACTCGTGTCTCTTTGCCTCATGAGGTTGACTAACGTTGTTCCCGAGAGGCGACAAAATACGAGTCTCTTTAGTTTCTGCGAAAAAAGTAATGATTTCATCCGTTCAATCCGTAATTTGTCCTCTCTAGTTATGAATAAAGTTTACACCGACTAAAAAAAACTCTTCGCTTCTTGTAAACATAATTTATCACTCAATCCCACCAAATCTAAACTAATGTTGTTTAGTATTCCCGGCATTTGTAATAACGTGTCTAAACTCTCTATTAATATTGTTAATAATTTTCAAATATAACCAAAATGGTTTCCAATCATAGTAGCAGCTCCAAAAACAGAAAAATAAGATCTTTTCGGCCTCCTGCCTCGAGAATGTGTAAACTGCCTCAAACCGATTCGATCCAAATTCTTCTTCTAAGTGACATTTCCCAACTTTATGGTCGTAGGTATGAAAATATCAATAGTAAATCATAAACAGCTTTTATCAATATCCTCCTATGTTGTTTATTTAAATATCCAATGTAAACCTTTTAGTTAGCGTAATTATCAAATGGTGCCAACAAGGTCGCATTCGATAATGCGTAAGTATCCGCAGCTAATAATGATTTCCTTAATTTCGACTTTAATATAATGAGCTTATTTATGCACGTACTACTTCGTTCGTGAGTCAAATACCAAGGAATCACCTTGAACAAGAAGTTATTGTGAGTTCTTCACGTTTGCTATAGAGTTAACGGAACTAGTAATGCGCTAGAAAAGCGCCGCAGAATGTTGGACAGGACGTGGCGTTTCTTTAGTTTAGCATGTAAGTACCACATACTAAACTGTAATCTTCATAGATATAGTTATTATCGTTTAAACCTTTCAGGATTCATGAAAAGGTGGTGGTATTTGTTTCTCTTTATGATTTGCCTGGATTGTGGATTGTTCATAACATTATGAAAAATAGTATTTCGACGTATATCAGTATCGCAGCCAATTCTTTTTTGTTCCCAGCTTTCAGCTATAGTATGTCACGAATAATTCTGTTGAAATTTCCAGTGTGTAGTCGTCTTTCCAGAAAACATTCAGCGCAACACGTGCAAGAATTTTCGAACGTTTTCCGTTTACTTTGAGATGCGTTTGCGACGTATCAATATATCAACCTTTTCTGTATTTGAATATTTATGTGCCATTATCAACTTAATATTTAACAACAATCGCCTATCAATAATTACTATTACCCAAGGCTTTAATTAATTAATGCCCGCTTATCGTTTTGCTACTTTTTTGCTTTTAAATTTACTTCCAAGTTTATAAAAAACTCGTCCCAAAGAAGTGCAAAACTTGGAAGCGATCACATCAGGTGTTATTGAGGAAAATCGAAATTTGATATATTTTTTTTTCAAAATATGTCAAAATTTAGTCACGCTAAATTCTAAAGGAGATTTCTTCCGAGCCTTGAATTCTGCAAAACATTTCCAAATTTAACCGTAATTCCATCGAAATGTGGACACAGCCTATTCAAGACAGGAGCAAACGCCTAATATTTTAGAATGTATGAAAATTAGCAGGAATAGTAGATTAAGAATAGCTTTGAACGAACAAACGAATTTAGTTTAGTTAATTATCCTTTATTTATTTCATAAGGCAGTCAAATAAAAGAGCAAATGTCGGTGTAATTTAAAAATAAATAAATTATTAAAGAATTATGGTAGATACTATTGTTTTATGTACAAAATACAATTCGTGACGTTAGAATTTTCCCAAACGAACTCAATAACTTTGTAACACGATCATTCCATCCAAACTAAGTTCATTTCCGTGGAGTTGTAAATGATCGTTCTATAAGAGGTTCAGCATACACTGGCTCTGTCAACAAGTGGGGCTCAACCCCGAACTGCGCGGAGTAATAGCCCAATTTCCCTCTAAGGCGGGTAATAATACGCGTTTGGCCTGCAGAAATAAGTCCACAGATGTTGGAGTCCCTACATATTGTGCGGCCACGAGGGGACGTGGAAAATTCTATATGCGTATCGGCGCGTATCTCGTGGGAGAGTAGCAAGTGGTTTCGCCGAAGGCGAGCTTCATTTGTTATTTATCGAGAGCGGAAATCTATATAAGCGTAGGCCGAAATTTGTTCATTTATATTGGAAGATCAGTGGTGGTGAAATGTGCGTCGAATTGATTCGAATGCCGAATAAGGAAGCGATTACATACGATCTCCGGTAAAAATGGTTCTCGAGTTAATGGAATTTATATTTATATTTAATTTTGTTGGTCAACTTGTTGTACTTTATCTATATCGAAAGAAGACAACAAAATATTAATCGATGAGTCAAATATGATTAATTTGGTTTTATATACGTGAAAGATTTCTTGTTCAGCACAAGCTTTCAAGCTAGTATATACAAGGGATGTTTCCAAAGTTCTGTGAATTGTGCTCTAATTACGCAAATTACGCAGAACTTGTAGACAATGCCGTTTATGACCGATAAGACTTGACATATTTATGCAGCTATCCAGTGCAATATAGTTTAGTCTAAGTTAGGTGATAGACTGATATAGATGCGTTTTCGTAGCATTGTTTTTGTAACCATGGAAGACGCGGTTAAATCTCAAAGAACAATAATTTTCTTTTTGTGGAAAGCGGGCGTGAAAACTCAGAAATTGTTCAACGTCTGCAAAGAGTGTATATTACTTTCAAATTTGGTAGAATATCATTAGGAGACCACCCATGCAGTGGTCGCCCGAACGTCGGTAAATCAAATAAACATAATTGTGGTGGAGAACCTACTGAGAAAGAGGACAGGCGAACGATACATAACATCTTACATGATTGTTTGGGTGGAAGCAAAGTTTCAATCCGTTGGGTGCCAAAACTATTGGGACCGGATGGACCCGGAACCGGACCCGGACCGGATGGACACCGGGCCAATAGGTCTGACATTTGTCATCAACTTCAACAGCTATTAATCCGTTACGGTGATGAATTTTGGCAATGGATAATAATCATTCCTCCTTAATAATCAGTCCTTATTTCATTTAATTCACTTGTTCAAGTTACCGATTTATTCTTGGCTATACGTACATATTTCGCATTCGATACTTAGTGCTTTTGTTTATATTACATTTTCTTTTTATTAAATGAACACTTGAGTATCAAACTAACCAATGACCAATTTTTTTTCTTTGTATAAATTTTTTCGTTCTTGTTTGATACATACATTTACTTAAATCTGAATATGCTTGTTATATTTATTGTATCCAAAAACATGAACCTTTCTTTGACTCAGATACATGGTCCGCTCCAGTCATGGTATCAAAGGGCTCCAATTGTCTCTCATCTACACGCACGTTGCCATTGTACTTTCATGTTATGTTGTGTGTGTTATTTTGTCGTTATGTATTTCATATTTGAGTTATTTTTACTTTATTGGGTGGTTTGTTGTATGTATATACGTGTGCTGTGCGAATCTGTACGTTCATAAATGTGATGTTCCTATTGTTTATCATATTGTATTGATCTAGTTTGTTTTCCAGCATTTACGAGAGTCAGATGTTTCGCATATGTTTTTACAGAAATACCTGCTACAACAATCAAAACGTATAAAAGTCAATAAAATGATTGGGCTACATGAAGGCGATGGTAGGCTTCCGAAAGGTTTCGCCTAGTCCTAATCGCAATCGCTCGAGTGTATTTTGGCGTTGAAACTTGTGAGTTGGAACAGAGGGACTGCTGTTCTCTTATGTTGTCAATAAATTATATAGTATTTATTTTTTTTTCCATTTAATGTTTCTAATTTAGATGGAAGCGCATTTTAAGGTTTAATATCATGGTGATTGATTGAATCTTGTCAGAGAATCAGTCTTTGATGCAAATCAATACGGAGACCTTTATTTAAAAGATGTTCTACATATTTGATAGTTTTTGCAGGTTATACGGTGATCTGAGAGAGTAATAATTCCTAAAACAAGGCAGAGAATGAAACATAGGAATCTACGTTGCTCTACCTGGCCTTGTGAGTTGCAACGTCCTTCGAATTGAAACGAATAAACTTGACGATAATCAAGGTGTGCAGTTCATTCGATCTTAGTATCCAACTATTCGATCGAGAAAATTTAGCTTTAAGAGCGTCGTGAATATTTTTTATTGAAAGATGCACCCATTACACTTGTAATCTAATTGTTAAAGACCTGACAAGAGATATACTGTTTGCTTGATGATTCATCTCTGCATCGAGAACATTTACATATAATAAATAAAAGTTCTAATACGGACCTTTGTTGGATGGCATATCTGATATCCAATGTGTGAGACCATATTTCGTTCTTTGAGAACATGCACCTTATGTATAGTTACACAGTCAGTTGACTACCTAAGAATGGGATCGAATCATTGAGCTACGGTTATGGTGCACGTGAGTAGGTTCAGACGCAGCCCCGAAAAGGTTTTCCTTTGAAACGCTGGGGGGTTAATCTACAGTAATTAAGAAATCACACGATGTGAAGTATTTTATTGTCTTCATATTCACATTGACACCAAATATTTCTAACAACCGAGAATATAGCAACTATAATCATTTCCAGTTATATTTGTTATTTTTTTTGTATTTTAAGAGGAACGTCTTTAATAAAATGAAAAGATGAAGGTCAAACGATGTATCCGATTCTTTAAGATTCTGTTATTTTACTTCTTAACGTTGAATGGACGAGTACTTTCCCTCGGGCTTTTTTTTAACAATAATAATTATTCGCGGGTGAGTTGGGAAGGGCAGACCACACGGGGATCAGCTTACAGTCAAGTTATAGCACAATAAAAACATTTTAATTAGCATTTTTGCAAATGGTCCAAATTTGCGCCTGTTTTCAAGTTAATACATACAAAAATTAAATAAAAATATCCTCCACGTAATGTTTTCTTCGCATCTTAAACGAATACGATGTACCGTATATCTGAATCAATCCTTTCGAAGACTTATTGAAAACCAATAACAATCGTGTTTCTTACGAGTACAAAACATTCCTTTAGTTTGGTCTGTTCTTACCTGCTCACCCTGTATATCTACTTGCCTTTACATAAATATTCTAGAGATGGGCTTAAAGTAATTAATTAATTCAAATCAATAGCAACAATACCATCCGGTACCATGCTTATGTAAATAGATCATTACTTAACTTCTACAGATTCTTCAAGTAATTGGTTGTATGTTATCTGAAAATTTCTGAACATATTTCAGACTATACGCTGGATCTTCAAGCAAACTTGTAATTTTATTCTTTAAAAAAAAGAAGTAAATATAGTTTTGTTTAAACGAAGATTGCTAATTCTTTTAAGGCAAATATAATGTAAATTTTTCTCTTCTTCTACCTTTATACATCATTAACACGTCCGAGGATACTCCTTACTGCAATAATACGGAATCAACCGAAGAGATTTCTTCGTTATTCTACAATATCATCTACCAATTATTATTACCGACCGCAGTCGACAAGACAAGACTGGGAAAATCGTTTCGTTCCGTTCTATCAATATAACAAGTTCCCGAGATGCCACGATGAACAGATTTAGTACTAAATAGTTTATGTACTCACGGTGTAAATTGCTGGCGTTTCGCATCATTACATCAGCGCTGAGCATCTATTCGAGTACCGTATCACACATTGTTGCACTTAGCATTAATAAATAGAGCACTGGCTTTTACCGCACAGAAAAAATTCGTAACACAAAAGCAGATAGGTGCACTGATTCACGAAATAAGCTCCAGAAACAAGTATAGCTAGTTGAAATTCAGCTAGTAGAAACCCATCACGGTAGTTCCTTCTATCACACCGATGTACTCAAACTCATTAACTAATACAGCGGTAACACGCGAGTACATATAAAGCGCGCCACACAATGCGTATACGGCTATGATGTTATAACAGGAGCACTTTCATATATGTACATCCATAAACACATTAAATACGGTGTTAGATAGATAAGATACTGTTGTTGGCGAGATGTTTATTAAACAACACACGTACAATACGAATATGCGAACGCTATTCCCTATTTTCATCACTTCGTCTCTTCGCTATCTTTTCCGGCATTTTGTCTTCTGCATGAGACGCGCAAACGAACGCAATTTTTAAACGTTTAGCGGCAACGAGCGGCGCAGAACTGGAGCCCAACAACTGATTGACACCTGTTTTGAAACGGCGAAACCGACGGAGTAACTTTTTCACTACAATGTACACATACAATATAAAACGCGGGGCCGAATAACAGAATAGTTAGGACGTACTATTCTCGCTAGACGCTGGATTCTACGTGTGCGTGCGAAAAGTGTATTAGCTCGAATTGAAAACGTTCGTAATTCGATCTTCCTAATCGTCCAATCGATTCCCTAACATGGTATACTATACCGGCTTATTGAGAAGGAATATTGTCAAGTAAATATTATCGAAAGACAGCTATACTGTATTGCAGAATGTAAATTTTATATGCTAAGAATTGAATCCAATAAGACAGACGTGGTAAGCAGCGTAATAGAGGTAACTTCGAAGCTGGTCGAGGGAGCAAATTTATTATAAATAGTTATGCAGGTTTGTCAAATAAGCTTCGGGTAATTAGAACTTCAAAGGAAGTATGTCGATTTCTATTTTTTTGTAGACTACTTTCAGGCATTATTGTCTTCCAAAGAAGAAGGCTTTTACCGTTGCAAAGCTTATGAACATCACCCACTAATGCAAAAAATCGATGTTTTACACGAGGCGAGATAGATAGTCTTCTATTTTTTTATACATCGTTCGCTCATCTGAATGGATCATTGAAAACCTTAGTTGTTTCAAAATGTCGCGTATTTAATTCAATATCATCACATTGCAATTACACTTCCCCACAGCAACTGCATAGACGTGATGTATTGCTGCAGGTTTGAGTTATCTTTCGAACCAGCTACTTCTCTATTAGTTATCCTTTTTTTTTTCTTTGTACCAAAGTTATTGTTTTGATGTAGCTTACGAGCACAATTTAGTTAAAGGATCACATCGAATGTTAACAGGCTTAGATAAATGTAATAACCAGAGAGGACAAACGCAGGTGGAATTATTTCTTTATTTTGCAGCGACTAGATAGACTCGTGTCTATTCGCTTCATGCAAAAAAGTAATAATTTCGTCCGCTTTTGTCCTTTCTAGTAATAACACAAATTTTGCAAATAGTTCATGTGGCAAGAAAGTTTAGGAATCTCTGATCTAAAGTTAGAGGATGCAAATGCGAATAGAAAAAGGAATATGCCGAAAATTTCACTTTCAGCTATTTTTTACTTATAAGACAGCCTGCTGGTTCTAATATAATAACAATATAATAAACAATAATAACAAATAACAAGAAAGAAACCTTTTTGAAAAGTGTCAATTCGTAAAGGCGTGCTTGCCTTGCAAACACGCGGAAGCAACTCGCGCCGTACACTGTATTTACCGATAAAGTTAAATATTGAAATATGGCAAGATGATATCCCCGATAGAGTTGGGGCCCTCATCGATACACCGAAATGCAATTTCGGATTACTTACTCCTATTAACAGAATTCCAGCAGTGTTCCGGCGCATTAAGGTGTATGAGGTGCAAGTACGTAGATCGAGCAATTTCATACGGTCGAATCTCGGGTGAAATTAGTCATTGAACGTATATTTCCTACGGTAACGATCGAATTCGCAGGTCGCAAAACTTTCATTATGTTATTGTATGATGTATTTATGAAGCGGCTCGTACAATAATAGCATCCCTCTACAAAGCGAAAGATGGGGAATATCGTCGAGGTAGAAAATTAGATATTCGAATATGCGGAATTTCGACTTGAGCATTTGCGTATTTTACTTATAACCTATGCCAGCTTGTTAGAATAAATTTGTTAAAATAATAGAATATGTGCAATAGCGGGGGTTAGGTAATTAATTTTATTTCTGTAAAATAATCAACATTAAAATAACATTACCATTGCGAACATTAGCCTAACCTAAAATTAGTTTAAAGGTATTATTAGGCAGTCTGTTTAGGCCCTTCCCTTATCGATCTTTGCGACGGATTTGAGTTGATTGCATTTTTAGGTGAGTTGATAATTTATCTAAATTAGCGGGTACACTGCGATAGTGTGTTTAAATTAACTTTCTCCTGTAATCATATTTTATTGCGGAATTAATCGTCTTTATCTTTAATGTCGCTTTCCCCTATTCCTATTTTTACTTTATCGTATAGCCTGAAGCGTATATTCTGTTAAGCTTCGTACACGTATTGCGATGGCTTTTCTAGTTTTATTGGAATGTGAATTTAGGGTGTAGCTTATTGAAAGTTATTCAATTGCGCTATTTACAATTTTATATTTATTCCGAATTGAATTTTGCTGCTACCAATTGATTTATTTTGCAAATTATGAAAGTCAACAAATATTAATTTTTTTAACAGCATTTTGTTCGGTATTCACGAAACACCTTTCTTCTTATTTCTCTCCCGAATTCACGTTTTTAGTTTCTATTTTGCTGGTTACTTTGGACTTTCATGTATTACGAAACGACTCGGCGATTTTCCCTGAGCATTACGGCAGAGCTTCACCGAGCGGAGTAAAGCCCCTATCGAAGAAGAATTTAGTAAAGCCACCACCGGAGAGAAACTCTATAGATTTCTGGTGGTATCAGTTGTGACGACCAAAGTCGTCGCGTCGCTTGCCTGGAATGTTTTTTATAGTTTATTTTCCATTAATTTCCATTATCATTATAATTCTTGTTATCGTTAGAATTAAAGGAAAAAGAAAAAAACAAAACCTTTATTTATTTTCTATTTATTCTCTATTTATTATTTATTTATTTATTTATTCTAACCGCGATTCAAGAAAAGATGCAACAATTGTTTAAATGGAATTTCGTCATAACAACCGCACAAGTATGCATTGCTGAGAAGACCCAAATTGGTATAATAGTCGCCATTAGTACCTTTACCAAAATACTATCGCTGTGATCTTGTTGGTCGATAAAATGGCTTCGGCCATCTTTGATGTCGGTTGGCGACGAGAAACTCACCGTTTGAAATGTTTTTTCGTCTCTGATTTTAGGTGTGCTGTGGTAAATCCACGTTTCATTAATAGTTAGGATTCGTCGCTAAATATCATTCGGATTGTGCCTTAACATCCTCAAATATTCCTCTTGAAATTCACACACGTGCGCGTTTATGGTCAATTCTGGGCGTTTGCCGCATCCATCTTGCGGAAAACTTCTTTATTCAAATGAGTTATTAAAATGTTATGCTGCCAATTAATTGAGATGAATACTGCTTTACTAATCTCACGTATCTTCAATATTCGAACACTTGTTACCATACAGTGATTTTTTCAATAATTGGTAACCTCGTTTGGATGATCTAGACGTTTTCTATAAAAAATACTCGTACAACTCAGCTGTTTAACATTTGCTGGTCGATGATACAGTGCCCAGAAACTTCAGAGTTCCACTTTTATTTCATCCTTCCATTTTATTTTTCAAAAACAAACGTTTGTTCACTGTTCTATATTCCGTATTTTCTATTGTTATTGCTGTCGACGTGTCTATTTAGAAACCTCAGAAAACTCTTGACAGAGGCTGCTTTCATGAAAAATAGAATAATTTCAATTCTAGTGGCGCCATCGCTTGCACAGCCCACACAATTATTGAACTTCCCATATATCCTCCGACATATATACTAAGCTGCTGAACCATCTTAAATGCTGTGCCTCTATTGTTGAATTAGGCTTTTAACCTGTACATTTTTGCGCTTTTTATAGGTATATGTAGTGCTATTAAAAAATTATGTTTCTGGCGTGTCAAGTTGGCAAAGTTTGGCGTTTAATACTAAACATCACGTATATTTCCAATTTAGGTTAAAATATATTAATCTGGACATTTTGACGGAAACAGATGTATTTAGATAATTAAAGACAAAATTGTAAATATTTAAAAATTTGTTACAAGTAAACATGCAAAATAGGGTGCTCTATTTTTAATAATGTTGGTTCGCCACTTATCGATCACCTGTATATACGGAATTAGTTTCGGGAGATGACTTTATGGTACGTTGATCTGTTATAATTTACGCAACGGGCATATTAGCAGAATTTTCCATTCATAAATTATTAATCCTAGAACACTTGTAACACAAGTCTTCGTGATATTTACATAAATCAACTGCTCTCTAATCGTTCAAATAAGATCCAATTGTATTTCTAATCCTATTAAATGTCAATATTAGCTTATTCATGATTAACTTGCTATGGTGGGTTTAGAGTTCGGGAATTGGGAGACCGTCCTATGCGTATTTACACTGTTTCCTTTACTCTGTTGCTCAAGTGAAAGATGACCTAATTGGAGAGACAAAAGCCATTGATCCTTCGGATAATTTATTAATTCTCATTAATACAAAGAAGGCAATATGAGATTTGTTGTAGGAAATTGTACGCAAGCTATTTCATTGGAAGAACGTGAATGATGATGGAAAAGCTAGCAGCATCCAATGTAGCAAATAACAGCGATGGTAAATTTAGTTTTTCCAAATGGAAAAGTACATGGTACTAGTAGAAAACGGAAAAACCTAGGTCTAAAACTTTAAATCAATAACTAAAGAAACTTAGCCTAAGTTTGTCTTGTTTATTGTTGTCATGGTAGCAAAACAATACTAGTACAAAAAAATCACATAGATGGAATCTCCAGATGGAGCAGTCACGTCTAGCTGTGAACTATCAATATTCGACAATATTGTATAAAAATGTTAGAGGTTGCTTTATTTCTAGATAGAGAAATTGGAAACGTGTACCGGGCTTACTTACTAAAAGTAGGCTGATTATGTAGCCTTTCTATACTGGGCAGCAGTCCACGTTTACCGCTAGGAATTGTCCTAATCACGGCCAGTTGAAATCGCTCCTTGTCCAGCTTAATTTTTCTTACTGTAGAAGAAGTGATCTACTATCACGTTTTTGACTTGTCAGCTACTCCTTGCAAGGGGCGCCTTTTTGCCGTCGATATCCAATCAAAAGCATTAAATCTATGCGAAGGTACCTTCCCAACAAACAACAAGGGTTCCCGGGAAATTTCACAAGTGACAGTTCTCATCCTTTTTAAGGCACAGACATAGGTTGTTGTATGGATTTTTTCATAAACTGTCATAACCAGCCCAAGAGGTCTATAAGGCATATTGCGTTCATGTTTGTTCAAACATCAAGGATACATGTCCCTGTCATTCTAGTAGCAGGTTGGTTCGATGCAGATGGTATTGATTTTTCACTGTTAAATAAGTTGATCATTCCGATACCTCGATGTATTAGCGATTTGGAAAGTTCCTTGAAGACAAACAGGGATGAAACGTCGTTGTACTATCTTCCAGAGTCAGAAATTTTATATCGAGGAAATTCAACGGTGTCTTCACCAGGATCTTATGACATTGAACCGCAGTTGCCAACGCTGTCTCTTCGGCATGTAAGTTAAGAGGCACCAGCCAAAGCTTGAGCACCTTTGTTGTATTAATGTAAATCTTAATACCGAGATATCTAGTTAAGATTTTATTTCTATATTCGGCTACCAAGCAATTGGGCTTTGGGCATTTTCCCTTCCTTTCCTTCGTGAATGGCTTTATCTATGCTAGTGGCGACGCTTGATAACCTGACGTTGGGCCGCTCACGACACATGTCGAACGTACGGTGCTTGCAGCACTTCATGAATTGTGAAAATGAAAGAGTTGGAATATTGTTACGTCTATTTGCCCAATATAGATTGAAATATTGAAAATCCAGTGAAAAATTGTTTTGCAAGCCAATTAAGCGATATCCCTGGCTTTACTCAAGCAATCCTCGCCGACTTTCCTGGCCTTTATACTAGTCATTATTTTCCACGACGCCTGCTCTAAATCGGTCGAAGTATATCTAGTTAAATGTATTTCTTGGAGAACGAGTCTATAGTACTAGCGTACTGGTGTTGGGCGCGCTGGGGTGTCGGTCTCAGGTTACCAGGTTCGAAGCCGAAGCTCGCATTTCTCACTATAAAATAATAATTGCCCGTGACCGATCGATGCACTATAATTGGCCAAAGCTGCTGGAGGATATAAGGGTATGAAAAGAAAAGGTAGAATAAGTCCTCAGCTAATTTCGCACGGACGTCTAACGTCAATACAATATTTTCCTTTTCGCAACCAACATAGCAAGCGGTATATTCAGACTATTAAAAAGACGTTACGTTGTTTTAAAGATCGAATTTGTTGAATTACAATAAAGCTTCACATCTAACGTCGAGGGAAAATCCCGCAATACTTATGTTTAAATGAAATTTAGGAACGAGATTAGATCTTGTGACCCTTGATGTAACACAAAATGATAGTAACAGGATTAATATATAAGCCATTATCGTGTTAAATAAATAGTTTCAAAGTTAAAGCACATAACAAAATGTTATTATATACTGAGTGAAATATAACGAAACCCTGTTTTATGTGTTAAAGAAGGATTTCCGACTTTGGGAGTAAAATAAATCTTATTTCCTCCCGAAAAACTACGAAGCTAAGACGAAAATCGTTATTAAAGTCCGCTTTGCAGGATCGTCCAAGTTTCTCCGGAATAAATCGTCGTAAAATGCTTACAACGTTAAACAAGTAACACACGGGAAGTCAGAGGAAATTAATCACATAAATACTGGGCAAAACTTTTGATATACAGCAAAATTATACCAGACAGCGCTTGAGTAAATTGTTCCATAACAAGGACGGCGTAAAACAGTATAATAACCATTAACGAACGAAATGCAAGAATCTACTTCATTATGACGTTACGACAGCGTGTCACAGCCTTTAATAATTCGCCACTCTATTCGGGCTAATTCTTCAGCGTACGGACGATGCGCAGATGTGCAGAATTAATTAAGTTTCTTGTCTATGTTGTCTACATAGATATTGTGCAGGCCCAAATGAATAAATACGAATTTATTCGGCGCGCATTCCATTCTAAAGTCACGTTCACAGAAAGCAGCGAACGACAATAACAATAATAAGAACATAAATTTCACTAATCTTTCTACAATTTACACAAAGAAATACGCAACTTCTACGTTTGTATGCATGTACTCATGTATTCGCGTATTGTTTCGTCGCGTAATCTTGTACAAATGTGCGCGTGTACAACTGGCGTTCGGCGTGATGCTAATTTTTAATAAAATGTTTTCAAAATTCGTTAGATACGGGGTACAAGGCGTAAATTAAATACGGAAATTAATACCTATTACACTGATCAAGAATGTTTTTAACCTAACTTAGGAACTGGTGAAATTGAACAGCATATTTAAAGTAAGAATGGTTCGAAAAGCGGCAACATTGACTTAGCTCTGGTGGCTCAGAGAAAATGCCTTTATAGTATGGCCGGTAATCTAGTCTACTGCAATAATGTTTATAAACTTTCTGAAGCTTTTGGAATACATCATGATCCCAGTTCTTGGAGATTATTTATAGACTCATGAAAGACCAGCCTAAAAGCAGTGTTGTTGCATGATGGAAACCATTATCCTTCTATTCCGATGGGTCATGCTGTTTCTATGGAAGAAATCTGAAAATTTTATTAGAAAAGATAAAGTACAAAGACTATTCCTGGAATATTTGTGCAGATTTTAAAGTAACTGCAATTATTTTGGGTATTCAATCTGGTTACACCAAATACTGTTATGTCTTTGGTTGGTCAACAGTTGTGACATGGAAAAACATTACAATAAGCAAGAGTGGCCACTACGACAACAGTTTACCCCAGGAAAAGACAACGTACAACATCAGCCTCTAATAGAAAAAGAAAAGATCATAATACCACCTCTCCACGTGAAGCTTGGGCTCATGAAAAACTTTGTAAAGGCACTGGATCTCGAAGGTGAAAGTTTTAAATACCTTCATGAAAAGTTTCCAAAATTAATACAAGGAAAACTGAAAGAAATACGAACGAAATAGTAAATGATGAAATCTTTGAAACCAAATTAACAGCGAAGGAAAAAACAGCTTGGCTCTCCATGGTACAAATTTTCACGAATTTCTTAGAAAACAAAAAAGCCGACAACTATAAAACATTAGTAATGGATATGTTACAAGCATTTCACGCTGCTGGCTGCAATGTGTTCCTTAAACTGCACGTTCTACATTCTCACTTGGATTTTTGTCCGGAAAATATGGGCGACGTTAGCGATGAACACGGTGAGCGCTTCTCACCAAGAAATCACGGTAATGGAAAAACGGTATCAGGGGAAATGGAATCCTGTTATGTTAGCAGATTGTTAGATGTTAAGAAGAGATGCGGTAGATATTGTTTATAAGAGACTGAGCAGTATTATTTCACATTTCTAATTATAAAAATTCGATGATCTAATCTAAAA
This sequence comes from Oryctes rhinoceros, assembly GCA_020654165.1. Classification (NCBI taxonomy): domain Eukaryota; kingdom Metazoa; phylum Arthropoda; class Insecta; order Coleoptera; family Scarabaeidae; genus Oryctes; species Oryctes rhinoceros. The sequence continues at coordinate 318,455 of JAIOKQ010000123.1, forward strand.
AACCTTCTCATTGAAATATAAAAAAAATCGAGCTAACTTGACCTTCTACCTTTTATTAAAATAAATGATTATATGTTTTCTATTGAAATTAGTACAAATTATTTTATGGCAAAATCAAAAGTTGAAATTTCTTGGCCAGTGTTATTAGATGGGACAAAGGCAGATGAAATAGTTACTTTTTTGCAGAGACTAGACAGACTCTTGTTTTTGTCGACTCTCGGGGACGTCAGTAGGCAACATGAATCCATTCTCATGAAGCGAATAGACACGAGTCTATCTAGTCGCTGCAAAAAAGAAATAAATCCATCTGTCTTTGTCATCTCTACTTACAAGTATTAGCAATAAGACATCATGTTGGTTTGGTCCCTCCTCTACTGTCACCTATTACCACATAAATTTAAATGTATCAAAAGTCGATATTGTAGTAGGTTGATCAAGGCACATTTAAAAAAAAGTCGACCCTACATGTACAAAAGGTTGGTTACCTCTGTTGTAGATCAATGAAGAAATTCACTAAAGTAAGAGCATGTCACAATTATTTCTCAACAACCAGTATGTTTGAACACAGTATCATCCATAGTTAAATGCAATTGAAACTATTTAACATCTTGCCAGACACCATTACAAATAAAAGTTTGCTTTCTTAAAACATTTTCTAGTTGAGGAAATATATGGTAAAGGCGGGTGAGTAGTACAAGTAAGATGGGTAAACCATTACCCATATCTCTCAAGATAATCCAGGTTTTCATTAATTTAAACACACCCAGAGATGCTAAGTGCAACACAAAGGTCGAGAGAATGCTGAACGCTAAACTTATTGTAGGTAGAGGTACAAGCGATGACTTCAAATTTCATGCGGTTCAACGAGGCATCTATTAATTAAGAAAAAATGTTGGCACTGGAACTCTATTGTAGCCACTTTACTGTTGCCTCTCCAACATAAGACTTCATTGATACTGGACCCAGGCTTCGATAATTAAACTTTCGTTCAGTTCTATTGCTCAAGATGATCGAAACGTGCATACTCTGTTGTTACAAGCGGATCAAAGTATAAAAATAAAGAATCTAAATGCATATAAGTTTTTTCCCTTTTGATTCAAGGAAAGTGAACTTTATTGTTTATTGGTGAGCAAATAACTTCTGACACTGCGTATTTTAATCATGTCTACGTTTAAGTTTAAATGCCGTAGGAGGCTTCGTGTTAAAAATATTGTCCTAACATTCCCTGAAAATCACAAGTATACTTGTGCCACGCTATTCCCATCTAAATTTAGACATTTTACGTTTTTCTTTCCTCCGAATAAAGTTTTCAATATCGATATCCGAAATTCTCTATCGACCTCGTATCATCTAGCTCGCTCCGATTAATATTTCCCGATGTGCGTAAGCTAATCCCCGTATTATCAAGTAAATTGGATTTCCATCTTCAGCGAGGAAATCCAATGAAGGAAACGCGAACGTAAACGCTTGACGTCACGCGTCCCATACGTCACGCGCCAGGATACCCCCTTCTATGTGTAGGTCTATTATGTAGATTTATTGTATCTGCATGTATGTATTTACGTGCGTTTAACATACACCCAAGTTGTGAGAGGTTATTTTCGTAGTGTGTATACCAAAAACATTCGACGTTTACGAACCCGTTTATGCTCACCTTCGCATTACAGGTATGCACGAAATAGGCTCGCTTTCAATGGAAATTTTGAGCAAGTTTTCTATTTATACGCGGCGGGTATGCTGATTCGAAAATATTATATGTGATAGAAACAATTGCTGGTCTAGTATTCCCAAGATGTAACTCTTTAGTTGTAACAACAATAGCCGGTATGATTATGCTATCGATTTCATACATACGTATTTAATTTGGTGAAGGATATCAAGGATATCAGGGATTTTTAAAGATTGTCGGGAAAAAAACTATTCTGTATGGCGGTAATGTTAACGTGTACTTCCTATTTTAAGCGCAAAATTAATGCTTTGTCTCGTCTGTTACGTGTTCGTGTTTGTTCTTTCCGAAGTCTTTCTGACGACTCACTTCATATAACTTCGAAAGATAATAAATTGAAACTTTAGGTCAACACGATTGAAATGCTGTTTTCTCTCGAGTAAGAAAGAATTTATTTAAATGCCTATTTTCACAAAGTGTCTATAAGGAAATATTCCTTGATCACCCATTCTTTTCAAAGAAGAAGTGATTGAAAATGTCCACACTCGCATTTAGTGAAGTCCTACAGAGCCATCACAAATAGGTGGAAATTACTATCATTTTATTCTAGATTACACTTTAACTTATTGTCATTGTTACAATCAGAGTTATCTTGGCTCTATCCTTTTTTTTTATTAAAGTGCGGTTGCATTTATCGTGATATGTAAACTATCCCAACTTAAAATGTCATCATCAGAAAACTTCCCCGAATTTCATGAAAGACGATTAGGTTGCGTTGCCAAGATCTAGAATAACTTGTTCGATTTTCATGGAAGAAGTTATAACACCTGTTCGGTATGCAGCTGTTGTTAATGTAAGAACAATTTATTGGACAGTTAGATGTTGAAGAACGTCATGAGGCCTATGGGCATTTTCAACGGGATAATGTGACTCTTCAGGAAACCATATTACTTTAAGAAATTTTGTAGTGATGGGATAATTTTTGAAGGACGCTGGCCGGCAAGATAGCCAGATTTGACACAACTGGATTAATTTTTTATTTGGATAATTCAGAAATAAGGTGCGCAGGATAAAAAAAGCTCCTGAAGTCATGAAATCAACCAGATAACGGTTATTACTTTGTGATTACAATGTTTAAAATAATGTGCACGAGGCGATATGGCGAACCGCTCTTTCGTTGGGGCCGGAGAACTACTTAGTTGCGTTGGGTCCACTTACGATTTCAATTGTCAACATGTCAGTGTCAGAGTGGTGGTGGCCCAACGGAGTGCATAAGTTTTTTTCAAGCTTGTCATAACCTCAGGAGCCTTTTAACGTGTAAGTTGTGTGTGTAAAGTGTATTCCATGGCCTTGTTACTATCGGACCCTCGCCGTAAATGGTATACCCCAACTGCGAATTGTGACTCGGAAGTGTACCGGGCCCACTAAGAAAATTTGTTGATTCTAGCGGAACTCGAGAACGCTGCGCTTAATTTTGCCCAGTCAAGCGCTGGCCCTCTTACCACTGAGCCACCGAGCCCTGCTGCGCCTTTTATGGTTACTACTACAAACTCCGGTACTATATTGTTTGTAGACTACTCAACATTTGGCCTCAAGCCATACTAGAGACTTTGTGACATGGCCGGAAGATGTTACCGTCGATGTGTGAATAATGAAACAATTCTTTATTACTAATTCTTTAAGCTACTACTTATTCACAACCTCTTATCGCTTACTCTTGTTACTTACTAACTTATCATTACTTCACTGTCCATACTTCTACCACCCGTAGCTCCACATAATACCCTCTTCATCAATGGTTACGGTTGGTATAAATTGATCGGCGTCCTTTAATAGTTAAATATCTATTTATGAATAGCATAACGGTAAATTATATATAATATTTTATTTATTTATACACAATATTAAGCTTACTCAACACATATCAAGTCTACACCGAGGAGAGCTTAAGGTATTTCACCGTCATTGGTAGTAGCTTTTTTTGTGAATCGTTAAAAGTTTCGCCGTATGCGGCAAATGAGCACTTAAACTACGTAGCATTTCTTTTCTTAACCGTATCTTAGATTGAAAATAATGTTTAACAAACCAGGAGAAAATTGGCTCCTCTATTCTTGTAAAAAACTTTGCGACGTTATTTGCTGGGTCATTTTACGTAAGAAGTTATTTATTTACTGCAGATTTAGTGTTCAAGCTAGTTTGGGTACTTTACAAAGTTGAGAAACTTCTTTCTGAATGGTTTTTTTAGAGGCGCATTTGTGTTAGATCCTTTTAGGATTTCTTCCCGATTTTTCCGAAATCAGGCTACATAAACTCTGATACATGTTACATCGTCTAATTTATACATGCGTGCCAATCTTAATTTTTAAAACATTTCGCAAATGTAACTAAACACGTTTACCATGATCATAGGCACATTATTTGTATCAATACATACCGTATGAATCCAACTACGGTTTATTAATTGAGCTTAAGGCAGAGATAGATGAGATATGGGAAATGGCTACATTAGACAGCTACATAGTCGGGCCATAGCACAACTGTCTTTGGCTACTACTACCTTCATAGATCTACTGTAACAAAGTGATCCACTGCTCTAGGATTTTCTTCATCCAGTTCAATAGGTGCAAGAAATGGATATTGAAATCTTTGATGTCGTGTGCATAGAGTGTGCTTTACCGTCTCCGGATCTTATTCGTAAAGATATTTTAGGGCTATGTAGCTTGTCAAAAATCCCGCTAGTAATCTAAGATCGCCTGTTTCTATCTTGGAAAATTTTCCCAGTACGAGACCTTGTAATTGCCCATGTTTCTCTGTTAGAGATTACAAACGAGGCTAGGGCCATTGAAAAGAATGTTCGATGCTTTTTTGACCATCTCATTGGTCTCATGAGAACCTACCGGTTTCCCTAGGAATCGACGGAATACATCGATGCACCAGTCATTTTCCCTACCTTGCTTATCACTAGGTTAAACAAGCCGAGACGTTATTTTACGTCTTTACGTTATTTTGTTTTGTTCGGTAATAAAGAGCGGTTTATGGTACATATTTCGATATTTTTTATGTCGCCAGTAACGGGCAAAACTATTTTAAAGTTGCTATAAGAATAGGATACATCTAAATTGAAGCACATTATTTATATATTCATATGTAATCAAGCACGTAGATTTCCACGTTTCGATGTTATATTCATTCCATGTAGCTTCCTTGCTTGCATTTCTGGGCATTCGAAAGGAAGTAATAATTCTCGCGTAACGCTGCGAAATAATCGAATTTCGGGCCGTTTTCGTCATAACCAAGGTATTTTCTAAACAATGCGGGTTCGAAATTATTTCATTATTGAATTGAAATTATACACAATTCGCTCGCTGAATTTACTACCTCCGCATTGTAAAATTTAGTACGCAGGTGAAACTTCTACTATCGTTCCGTGCCAGAAACCATTTGGCTTTGGCAGACACGCGTTCGGCAAACTCCCACAGTAAAATAGAGAATTTTATATCACATAATAAACTATAGGAAAGTTTTCGAATAGAAAGACGGCTACAATCAACTAACCAACTGCAACTCTGCCCGAATATAAATAGGTATGTAGAAGTTATATGCGCGCGTAAATTTATTTGGCGCTAGCTGCTGTCGCGGCACATTTCACGTTTCAACTTCCCAAGATAGCAGTTTATCTGTCTCGATTCTTTAATACTCTACCACATTAAAGAAAATATTTCGAAAGAAAGTAATCGCAAGTAATAACGGTTTAGATTAGAGGGAAGATAACTTCATACTTCATCTAGTTGGAAACGAACAAAGACGCGAGAGGCCAACCAACGAAGTCGCCCAAGTTCGCGAAACGATGCGCAGCAAGTATCCTTTATTGAAGATACTCAGCTTAGCAGTTGTAGGCGGAAAAATCTTCAAGATCGAATGGTTAATGGAGTTACAGAAAAGTGTCTCTCCAGTGGAGAGACTTCGCTCGAAATATATCGTTTATAGAGTCGTGGAATTAAACGATGCAAGATGGTCGAAGTAATTTGATTTGAAACTGTCTAACGAAGTGAACTTTCGTCGAGTCGGAAAATGAGCGAAAAGTCGATAGTCGTAAACATTCTAGACTTGCCAATACTAGTTTTAAAACCTTTTTTTTTTCTTGTAGCTTTTATATAGAAATCGGTTGAATAACGCTCAGATTAAGGATGGAGGATATTCCATAGAATGAAAGCTTTATTTGTTAGAATTGCAAATTTTCGCCTTAAGACACTAAAAACATTAAAAACATGACAAATATATGTCGAAAGTAAAATAACAAGAGAAGCAATACTTACATTTACAGAGCACAGTTAATGAATTATTTGTAGGTAGTTAATTACAGTTCAATATACATGTTCAAAGTTGAACAAGTACGATTTGATAAACGTGTAAAGAGACGAGGAATATCTTTTCTTGTTTTTTAATGTTATGAAAACTATAACTACAGATATTATTTTACATATAATAAGATAGTTTTACTAAAGATGCTGATAAGAATGAATTGTTATAAGATGTTTGTTGCGACATACTTGTTAAGCTTATAAAGGAGGTTTAGTGATCCACTTAAAATAAAACTAATGATGAGAAGAACTAGTTTTTGTAAAACGCAAACGCATTGTATACCCGTGGATCAACCTCAATATGTAATTCCGTATGCAAATAGTGACCTAAAACTGGCAACATACTGTATCCGACCGATATATCCGATAAATTAGAACCACTCATAAAAATCTTGCCGTCCAGTATCCTTTTTACTGACTAGTACGTTATGAGTTATGACTAACTCCTTGCTATATCCCTTGGTTAAGTTGATACAGAGTTCGAGTGGTTAGAAGTTCTTGAATGTTAGCGAAAAAGCAGATAAGAATTTATTTACTTAAAAATATATGGAAGTCTGTTAGAATATTTAAACGATGCTTGTTGACTTCAGTAAATGTACTTAAAGGTTCAGTAAAAGTAATTCAGTTCGAACTACGAACAGCTGTTTTTTTTTTTGTTTTACTCATTCTGCTATTCTTTGAATCAACTTTGTTATGTTAAATGTGACTATGTAGGAGCAAATGGAGCACTTCAAATATTGTATTCTGTTGGTGATTTGCCATTTGCCAAAGACCTTGGTAAAGCAACATGCTATTTTATAGCAGAATATCAAAACCAACCAAGTTAAGTCATCAAGAAGTAACCATGTTAAACTCCTAGGCATTCACTTCGATAGCGTTGATTGAAAGCGAAGTTGATTGGAAGCAACCCATAATCGAGAAAAGAACGCAATTGGATTTAAGAACCAAAGAACTCCACTGCTTCATAGGGAAGGAATCTCATCATTCGAAAGAGAACAAACAGTACCGTTAAAGTCGAACTGGACTTATCTGGGGATACGCAAGCAAGTCCAACATACATATATAATTCCCAAAGAGCACAATCCAAAATAGTTCGTGTCATGATAAATACCCTATGGTATGTGTCAAATCAGCCTTTACATAGAGAGTTAAGAATTTTATTAACGAACTCAAGTCCGAACAAATTAGCAAGGACCACAACAAACTGGAAAACTATCTTAACTGAACTAAAACTGAAACCACAGTCGCAACCTCCCAACAATAGAAAGAAGAAGAAGGAAGGTGCAGGCCATTTGATCTCGAGAAAACTAAAGAAACATCAGCAGATTAAATTTAACTGCCAATAGAAAAGAAGGAGGAAAAAAATTTGTCACTGTCTGTGTTCCATCATTCCGTATCGCCATCATTTTTTTGCCAGCTTTTTTAAAGCCAGATATACCAACCAAAGTCGTTGCACTAGTTTTATTTTAAAGCTTTCGTTTTCTTAATTTTTAACGAGGATGATAAATTGGCTACCTTGGTGCATATTAGAAGTGAGAAAAATCTTTTAGTTGCTACTGTTAAAATCAAATTAGATTGCCGTTTAAATTTTAATGAACCAGGTCAGAAAATGCCGAGAAGCAATAACCAAGAGAGTAATGTTTAGATAACTACTTCGTGGTACTTCGTTCATGGCAAGCTCAACACAAGAAGAGAGAAAAAATACCCCCATGGACATGTTTCTGTCTGTCCAGCGTCATCAGCGTGGTTCTCTGAGTATTTTTAAATTTACCCTGTGTTGCTATTGCATTTACCTTATATGATTCAATCAATAACATAAGGAAGCTATTTTAGCATTATGTGTTTGCTTCAGGTGAGCCATCGAAATCTACCAGAACTATGTTACTTTTATTTGTATTACATCCAGCAAGGTTTCACATTGTATTTCAAAATTGAAACTCGTAAAATCTACAAATGAAATGATGAAATACCTTCAAGAAAAAACGAACGAATTTTATGAATACTAGTGTACCTAACCGTCACAACGTTTGCATATGTACAAATGTAATAATAGCGAACGGCTAGTCTTCTGCAGCAAGCCGCGATTGTAATCCTACGTTATTTCTGAAAATGTCACCCCTGCAATATTCGCAAGAGGCAGCAATCCGGTCCGACGTAAAACGCGAAACAGTATAACCGCTAGCTAACATAAAATTATGCAAATGCACTACGGCAAACTCTCGGGCGCCAAACGCGATTCCAACGCGGCGAAACGGATTGCTTCCTTTGCACGTAAGGCGAACCAGACTTATGATATCCGCACGAGTCGACGAATTGGGTCGAAATTTTAGAGTTTAGCGTGCGATAATGTACGTACGTATAGCAATTATTATTTCTCGTTCTATTCACGGATGACAACCGTGTAATACCGTTTATGGTTACTTGACGTTGTGAACGAAGAATGGTGGTTACAGCAGGTATTGCATAAGGATTCTCTTACAAATCGAATGAATTTATTTGAATACAATCGATGACGCGCCCATTGAAAACATTATCTGAGAAATCGGTTGGTTGTTGCTCAATAAATTTGATTATTATCGAAGTATTATGGGATATACATAGGTGTATAAATACAACAAAAATTAACGCTTGCTCTAGGGACAAGTCAATACTTCGCGGTATGCAACTCGCAAAGCTACGATATTTTTTTAGATATCTATTTAAAATTCAAATTGTCCTTCGGGTAAATCCTTTTCTCGATATGCTGGTAATAAGTAGAAATAAGTTGGAAATACACATATCAGTAATAAGAATAACACAAACTTTCGGCTGTTAGAGTTTTCGTACATCGTTTGCTTATTTTTCTTTTGACTAAAGAAACGTACAAATCGTATTCAACAAAATCACAAACATTTCTAAGCAAACCAAGTAATAGGATTTATCGATTAAAAATAGGCCTCTATTTCGGCAATGCTCTCTTCATTTGATGTAAAGCACCTTCCGCTAAGTCATTGTTTCAAGAGCAAATTTGCTTTGTACTATTTTTGCTGTCGCGATTACCGATGAATGGGCCGGATTGTTATAATGACGGTAGAGAATTCTTTCTTTTCCTCGGTGGAGCCTCTTTCTCTATAGTTCAACGTCGAATCAATCCAATAAATCAGCATAGTGTTGCACCGTAGTTGGCTTACCTTCAATAAAAAATTAATTACAATTATGTCTAGCGGATCCCAAAAAAAAAAGATCGCTATCATTTTTCCGGCCGATGGAATCGTCTTTCCTTGGTGTGCGTTAGCTGCAAAAAACGCATATTGGCAATTGACCGGTTGATGATGAGGACTATTCGTGTCCTCGAATTATTATATATTACTGTATGATAAATTAAACTTGTGCGGTGCATAGTCCTTGCTGTCATTATTTAGCATTAATATATCTTGTATACAATTCAATATTTTCAAGTTATTGCAACCGTGCTGCTATTATCTTTCAGGATGTTGTATGTGATGTAGGTGGTAGCCTTGTTGTAGTTCAGGAGATTCCACGCCGCAAGTTCTCTAATATTAATTTGTGGATTATGAACCACACCCGCTAATATAGCAGATTATTTTTATCGATAACACTCTTCTTTCAAATCACAATTCACCTTCGTAATACGTACTTTCCTGTTGCAAAAAATCGCTATGAAACACGACAAAGAATCGCATGACATGGGTAATCACTAAAGGGGACAAACACGAATGAAATCATATCCTTTTTGCAGCGACTGGATAGACTCGTGTCTATTCGTCTCATAAGAAAGGGTTCGCGTCGCCTACTGGTTTCCCAGAGAGTCGACAAAACACGAATTTATCTAATCGCTGCAAAACAGGTATGATTTGTAATCACTATCTTTCTGTATACAAACGACATATTCCTTCTCGTTTCTCCGCAAATAAAAATCATATCGTTCTTTTCACATGCCACTTGATCCAGATTTGATATTTGAAACACTGGCAACAATACCAGGAACGCTAAATAAATTTAATTTTATGAAAAACTATCCGGCGGTAAGGAATCCAATCTGACATCTTCCCCTTGCTAGGCGAGCGTATTAAGCTCTGCAACGTCTTTCAAAATTTGCTCGATATTTGTCAATGTAATAGACTCTACGAAAAAATATTACGCCAGAAGGTACCAAGAAAATTTCAATTTTTTACATTTCGTTCTATTTCTACCAAGCTTCGAAGATTGTTACATGTTTCATATTTATCTTTTTTCAGGTTTACTTTAATATCCCATTTAATATTGATACTTTTTAAAAGTACTTTTAAAACCAAAAGTACTTTTAAAGCTACAAAAACAAAGTACTTTACTTTTAGTACTTTTTACAAACTTGTCATATTTCATTAAAAACTTAACTTGAATTTACTGTGACCTTTAAGCGTTTTCTCACAACTACCACAATGTCACCATTGGTCCATTTTATGGACCCTCTCTCATTCGAAACATCTCCTCTGGTGCGTGCTACTCCCATAGCACATATTCTAGCTGCTCCAAAAATTTTCTCTATTTTGGATTCCATTAGTTAAAGACATTTGCCGCATCTAAGCCTTACTTGAACTGTACCTAAACTGAACGGAAATAAAACAAATTCAAAACGATAATATTGGGCGGAAAATAGCCTGAGTGAAACATAAAAGCTAGAAGAAGACACAATATTTTATCTAAAAATGCTTAGTTTTAAACGGCAATACATTAAGCGAGCATTGTAGAGGTTATTATATCTTCACATTTCAAAGATAGAAGTTAACCGGAATATTTATTCCTAGCTCTGTAAGAAACAAATACTCTTACTGACGTATATACCTACGCTAATTTCTTCGATAAGATTTTGATTAATGGATAAAGATCCTCGCTAGATATCTACATCCTCAATTTAATATTTAATCTTTCAACACTGTGACGTAATATAATTTATAGGTACGACCTTAATCCGTCTAACTCTTGTCGAACTTTCGAGCGAGCACGAGATAAATACATGAATGAACATCTGACGCGCGGCACGAAAAGATAGATCAAATATTTATAATAGAATTTAGCATCCGTGTTCATCTTTGCCATTAATATACGGATATGACCGTGAACTCTACTACGTACTAACATTTCCGATCCATAAACATAAAACTCAAAATAGACCGGGTAAGTAGATCATCGCTTATAAAACGAGGAGACAAATCTTTCGAAAAACCGTTAAAGCTTAAAAATGCAATAAACGATTAGCTCCGCTACATCCATCTGAGATTAAAACGTAGGAAGAGGCTTGCAGCCTAATAACGTACTTAATATTAAAAGGTAAACAGCCTTTTGATTACCGGCAATGTTCGTAGAAGAGATCGGGCGCGTTAGAACGGTAAAAAGCGAAAGTTAAACACTTCAACCTACACGAATTAGGTTTAGTTGGAAGCAAATTGCTCTGCGATACGCGATCCAGTGTACATGGTCGTGCACAATGCAATGTTAACAAATAAAGTAAAAACAAAAAACCGTGTTTTAAATTAAAATTAATTTGGAGAGGTAGTAGACCTAGGTAACTGCAAACCCGAAGCTTGTTTTCTCATTCATCGACGTGGACCTGATTCACCACTGATCCACGGTCAATGTTTCGATTAGTGCACGCACTTCACGGGAGTTCGGGAGGAGGGTGACTTATTTACAATGGAACCACTTTCATTAAGTTTCTCTATTCAGGATTTGATTAGATTAAATACGCGACATATAATATGTAATAATAGTTACTTGGGCTTCGGGCGCTCTAACACATTAACAAGTTGGAACGACTGTAGAATTAAGTGAGGCACTGAGCTTCGTCAGAAATGAAACCTTGAGAAGGAACTTGGACCTACCAAATGTCAGGAAGCATATCTTTGAGGGAACGACCTCGGCGAGAGGCGTCAGATCTAAAAACGTAAATGTGTGCTTTGCTCAGGAGGTGGATGGGAAATAATGAAGGGTTAACGCTAGAAGGCCAAGAGACGCTATTGCGGCCTAAAACACAGACTATACCTGAAATATAATAATGATCATCTTCAGATCATCTTCATTCCAAGAATTTATTATAAGGATTTATTATAGCTAGATAGGATCTAGATCATTCTTCATTTACATCTTGGTTCCCACAAAAATGGAAAAACTTGAGCTATTCATGTAAGCCTTTGCATAAGGAATTGTTTAACACTGCGGCACCAGTTATGCTATTCTTTTCATCAATAACTTCTAGTCTCTAATTTCTCTAAACTTGCCCTATCTGCTTGTTAACCATTAGTTCTTAGTTTACTTATTGCAACAGTTGTAACAAAGATTAAATGAAAAATACATTTTAATCAGTACCTAATCTTTCCGGTTCGTGCGGCATTAAGGAATTGGTCTCATGTCGATTTTCATTTCGTCTTCAGGAGAATTTTTTGAATGTAGCGAATGGTATTGTCGCCACAAAAATCACCAATTCTCTTAGCCTCACCCGCATTTTACGATCATTGTCAAGACAACCAATCTATGTATTCACACAATAGAATCGTTACCATCCAATTGAATCCAATGCTGAAGTTTCTAAAGTCTATTGTTACCACATTTACGTGTACGTGTCATTTTAGAAACTTTTCTACACCTAGGTAATTAAGTTTTATTCAGAATCAGAAACAATTCATCCGCATTATCAAGTCCACGATTGTACGCTGGATCGAATAAAAGAAAGCACTTATTCTCGTCTCATTCAAAATATTTACCGGACACATGTTCGAAATGTTTCCTGCGCTGATTGGATTTTTACGGCCCGTGTCTGTACGTTCACTTAGATTGCTTTAGATCTTTTCTATAACCGGTTTATTCTTTCCGTCGTAGTTACGCTGGACGCATACAATGGATTTGGGCGAACTGCTTCTCGGATCGGTCAATTCAAGAGGGTCAGAGAATTTTCCTCCGGATGGATTTCGCTTGTTGGGATACAAAATTAAATTGTAACTTTCTTATTGTTAGGTAAATTCGTTGGAGCGCGGAGTTGAGGATGAAGGCAGTGGAATCTGATACAATGAAGAGGAATCCGTGTTGTCTATTATTTGAAATTCTTCTGAACAGATATTAAACTTTCGTAGTCATATACAACAGCTCTTCGCGAAAGGTTAAGCGGGAACAGTTCCTGATGTTAGAAAATTCTTTGTGAATGCTACTTCGTTGGACATGTTGAACGTGTTATTAATAAATTGTTTGTAGAAGATATCTTTCTATTAGCAAAATACATTCGAAGATACTAAACCATTGGTACACTCAGCACTACTGAAGTTTAATTAATTAGTCCTAAACAGTTATTTCGAGGATCCGTGGATCCACATTTTCAACCGAATATAATCGAGTGATGTAATGAAAAAAATTGTAATTCTAACATGTCTGTTTTATCCACCTATATACCCTAACACTGAGATATACGAAAAATACGGAAAAAATAGGTGGAAGGATCTTTTCGTGCCGTAACATAAAACGTAGAGTATATCTCTGCCTTATTTTAATAAATCATATAGATCTGAATAAATTGGCAGTTCGTTTTCTCTATTTATCAAATTTGTCATCTTTTTATGTAAATTCTTTCATAATATTCTAACTCGCGCGTTCTTAGTCAACTTGAGGATTTCTAATTCAGTATTATGATCGGTTTCGTTTATATGTTGTTAAACACTTAACAATTCTACTCGTCCGTATCTGTATTAACTAATGCGCTCAATAAATCTTATGTCTATCGCCCGTTTCGTTTGATCAATAAAATCACCATGTGCAATTTTATAAATTCCCTGCCTTTCCTTCAACTCCGGTCTACCTTTCAGATGGCCACGAAAGATTTTGAGTGTATTTCGCGAGTAATTTGGAAATTAAAATTCCTTGCTTGTTGTTTCCGTGGTTCCGTAGTAACGTATCCTTTGTTGTCAATAAATTGACGCGAAGTGAATTCTACTCTTCATGGTCCGGTTCAGAAGAAACTGCTGAAAATTATTCTCTCTTATCTGAAAAATCTGATACAACTAAACGTTCAGTCGTTACAAACGCTGTGCCAAATGTAACTAACGAGGAAGTATTGCTTGCATATTTTAAGAACTGCTTAAAGAACATTTACCCTTGCTTATTCGATGTTGCGTAGTATTTATCCTTTAAAAGTAAAAGGACGTTAGGAGCTGCGAACATCTCGTCGCCATTTTGAAACGAAAATCCAACATATCTAAAAGGCCCAAGAGTTCTCGTTAGGCAAGGTATAACAAAGCTAATATTAGAAGCAGGATATGAGAAGTTTTCAGTGCTGCAGTAATATGCGGTAGCTGCTGGTAGTCCTTTGAGTGCTACAGCTATACGGCTTTCCCCTATTTCCATGTGCCTTTTGTCATTTGTCTTCAGTGCCCTATCCATTCATGTCTCAACCCTTCCAAAATTGCATGTATCCGTCTTTTCTGAGTCTTCTTCGCTTTCTTTATTTGCGGACATGATCATTCTTTTTTCCCCCATCCTTTCCAGATGATCTAGCTAGCTACTCTTCATCAGATCTTATTAAATCGATTACTTCGCCATTCTTGAAAACATGGTATTTCTCTGTGATCGTTCGATTGACCAATACGCCATTTATTTGCTTCTTTCGACGCTCTTTTTGAAAACTTCTCTTTTCCGTAATTCAGCCGTCAGTTCGATGAGCGGCGAAGGCGACCGCCAGAACGAACATCAGACATATCGGCAAGATCTGCAGTGAGCCTCAGTCGCGGGTCTTTCGGACGACGGACAGGACATTCATTGTTGAAATTTCATCGCTGGTTGTGACCATTTCAACGTACCGGATTTTGCGACGCATGATCACTATCTCTGGCCATGGTCAGGAAGGACGAAAAGCGGATCAGGCCGATTCCGGCGCAAACGTCGAACACGTTGGACATTCCGTATTTTCTTATCTCCACCAACAAAGGACGTTTGATCAGTGAGTATTAAATGGCATCGACGTTTATGTTGATCTTTAGCAACTCGTACCTACTGAAACGAAAAGAATGCTACGATATTGAAAGGTATGATGACATGGCGAGTGTTGAAGAATGTGAAAAGTCTTCTGAGCGTTTTTTATCGTTAGGGTGCTAAAAGGAAAGCCGTTTCAGCATGGATACGATAAATGTCCGAATCATTTTTCAAATTGAATACATTCAACTTTTCTTTGTGAGCGAAGATCGGAAAATTTGTCATATTGGTAAAGATTATGAACATACATTAAATTATGTTTATGGGTTAAGATTTCTTGCAGTCAAGCATTAAAATTGGTGTTCTCATACATATTATAAAAAGTCATTGTTTTTCGCGAATCTTTACAAGGACCATGCTACTTATAGCAAAAATAAAAACATCTAAAATTTGACGGGTACTACACGCCAATACTTTATACGTTCGCTATATTTTTAAACATTATATATATATTATATAAAAGATTCTTTCTTGGGTCACTATATGCTGAAGGCGTGCAAGAAATATATTGTATGTATAAGCGACCTTGTACATTCATCTTTAACTCAATAATCATTCGACATTGTATTCTGAAGTATCATGTGGTTGTATATTCAGTGATTTTCCGACGATTGGACCATAACGACTTTATCTACTAGCAACTAAAGATCAAAAATAAGACAGTATTGAGCTCAATGGCAGGCGAAGAAAAGAAGGTTCTCAGGAATTACATGGATAGGAAGGATGTATATACATTATTCAGTTGCATATTCCATACCACATGTTTATTGCCACATTTTACATGCGCGGCCTACTTTCATATCGTAAAGAAACTGTTACTCAATTGAGATTGGCCTTCAAGGCATATCAAGTTAAAAAGAAATTGCGTCGGAAAACTATGTTTTATGTAATATCGTCAGCTGGCATTATGTTATATCCATTTTTCTTCAAGCTATCGATATCAGGAAATATCGAAATTTGGGTTAAAATGAAAACAAAAATATAAGAGATGCATTTACAATCAAGATATTTACTTTCCATGACTGAACAGACATTGATGACGTATTTCTTTCAGTATTGCGGGATAAAGTCGTCAAGGTATTCCAATATTGTGTCTTTCACCAGATGTTATCACAACAATAATAGCCCGAATCGCTTCATTCAACCTTTGGTAATGAAGCACCATTAAGGAAGACAGTTTACAATTGAATTTGGTCTTGGTCGCACTTCCGTCGGTGATGAATTTCGTGAAGGTTGACCAAAATCGGTTGTTGATCCAAAAGACATTGATGTTGTGCGCAGCATGATTATGTGAACGTGATATAGAGGCATTCTTAGCCATATAAAAGACTGCAGTACATTCGACTTTGCATGTAAAAGAGATTCGTTTGCGATGGATTTTGCAAGCACCAAAATATTTATGCCAATCGCTACAAAGAAGTGCTCAACAAATTCAACAATCCCGTTGCATTATTTGTTGCAAGATCTATATACATTCGTACGAGCCGAAAAATAAGCAACAATCAACTGTTTATCGTGACTTCTTTCTCCCAGTGTTCTCACACAGCACCAAACAATTGTTTATTACTTGAAGGAAGTCATTCATACTTAACGACTTCTCTTTGTTCCAGAATGAATGGGTAAACAGCTCTCCAGGTGTTATCTGGAGTAGCTGCTAAAGGCTTCAAAAACCACCTTTTTGGAGATGCCACCGTCGGTGCTGAAGAAACCTCTAAAAATTGATACTCATAGATGACTAATAAAGTCAATGTAATTTAGCATTTGTGGCGATTGCTGCTTCAGTGCAATGTAATAACCGTTTTCCAATATGTAGATGCAAGGCAGTGGTAGCAGGTTAAACTGTCTAAATAAAGGCCTACAAAAATCAAAAAAGCCCACCAAGGCACTGAACCACTGCCTTCAGCTGCATGCTGAAACTGGAGGTCCGTAACAGTACGACAGATTGCAATCGTGAATTGGTTTCTGTGTAATAGAATAAAACTAGCTAAGATGTTTACATCTGGGATTTTAGATATTTGGCAACATTATATGCCATGTTACATGTCGCCCAGTTGACATAAAAAAATGAAAGAGTTAAAGAAATCCTCAGATCTTGTTAGTTCCATTGAAAATCATTTGAAAAATAAAAAGTGGACGTCAAAATTCTATACTTTTTAATCCAACACTCCCACAAATTGTTTTCATCTTTTCGCACTAACAGTTTCGTTGGTCATCTCATCGGTAGAGATGACAAAGGTAGGTGGAATTATTCCCTTTTTGCAGGGATTAGATAGATTCGTGTCTATTCACCTCATGAGAATGGATTCGTGTTGCCTACTGGTGTCCTCGTTAGTCCACAAAGTACGAGTCTGTCTAGTCTCTGCAAAAAAGTAATAATTTCATCCGCTTTTGTCTTCTCTATTCATCAGCCTTTCCGTATTACTCAATCCTCCCAAGCCAGTTGGCTTACATTCTCAATTACGAAGCTTCTTACGTATAGCTTAGCCTTTAATGTCAATGTCTGAATATCGAGGAAAATGACTGTAGATGTGACCTTGAAATATTTTTCCGATGTCTTTACGTACAAGTTTCGAAGCAAAAAATATCCGAATCTCTACTTTCAAACCTTCATTTATCCTGAGTCTAGGATTCTAGAATGTCTTCCGGCTTTAGTGCCCTTAGTGATGAATTCTGCATTTTCCTGGATATAAAACTTCCATTGCAAAATAGGTACTTGCACAATCTTCTAATTTGTTTTTGGGCATCATACCTGTTATGCATAAACAATGATACCATTACCGTTTGAAGCTTAGGACTCCAGTTCTTATGAATCCTGTATTGCCTTTCTTCTGGTACCACATCGTGGCATCGAAAGCATCTTTACTCTTCAGTTTTAAAAAAATCATTTTACATCAATTTTGTCGCTTCCACAATTATTAAAGCAGTACTAAAGTCGCAATACACTCTATCATCAACATTTTAATTGACATTAGAGTTGATATCAAAATGTTTTATAATTTTGCTTCGGGTACCCGTTTTCTTCTCGAAACGAGAATTGATGAACGCGATAGCCGGAACCGTAACTTTTATGTGACGCATAAAACTCCCGGCGGTCGGCGTCATCGCCTGCGACGTCATCGTGTTTAATTGGAGGCGTGAAATATCACCGGAGACCTCTTCAATTTAAAATCGCGAAAGGATCCGATGTCGACGACAGTAAACTGATAAACGACGGAAAGAAATTAGGTTTTGTCATTTATCACCCGGTATTTCATAGATCTATAATCCTGTCGGAGGATCTTGCACTTGAAATCTAATATCTATGTCACGTACTTTCAGGATGATGCGCTAGGTATTTGCAATGTAATCCTAAAATAGTTATTTTAGTCGTGCTTTATGTACACTCGCCGTATCCTTTGGCTCGCATAGAATATATCTACTCTAAGGTTTCGCCTTTGTAGATTGTGAATATTATAAGAATTCCTTAAAGATATCGCTGGAGATTTGCGGTATATCTAGCTGTGCGAATGGGAAGTTGAAAGCATGGTAGAAACTTGTATCTTCTTCCTAAATTAAGAAATGTAGTGGACGATTACATTTGTATATACAATAAAACAGCGAAGAATAACATTTTAAGACAATTGAATTTTTTAAAATTTGTCGACACCTCAAAACGAATTTTCCAAAAGGTGTTTGTTATCCCTGAGACACCTGCGAAATGTCGTACATTAGGATTACGATATTCTAGAATTAGATTAGCGAATTTTATCTTAAAAATCACAAAGAGTAATCTGCATATAAGCACGCTATTTACAACTATTTATCAACACATTAATTGAAAGAACGATCTTTTCTCTTAGAAAATAGCGCTCTCGATCTTTTCGTAGACGTCATATTATAGCCCATCGGTTTATCAGCGAAACAATAAAATGCACCCATAAATTTCGCGCACAATAAAACGTCTAATAAAACGAAACTGACGGCATCTTCGCTTTTTGATTTTTTATTGTAACTTTACTATCATGTTCATTGCAGGTGAAAATGGATAAGCTACGTATTTACACGCTTTATCGGAATTAGCGGAATGGCATTCCGTTCACGTGGAGCTCGTATGTGTTAACAATCGTTACCACTGCATATATAAATTACGTTGTAATAACTGTAGAAACGGTGTTACACTTTGGAGCCGTTATTCTAAAATACATGCCTTTCATGAGACAACTACTTGCTTCAACGCTTCGTAAAATACAGCCGTTGTTTTTTTTTTGTGCTTGATGATGTAAGCAATTTTTCAGTTCTGAAAGCTGATCTGGAAATCAATTTTTAGTGGAAATGCTGTGTTTCTCACTGCAAAAACGGAAAAAAATGTACTGCATCATTAGGAGCTGATAACCTCACCGTTCAGATTCCAGCGAAACTTTGCTGGCATTTTATAGACTTCAGAGGTTTATTATTTAGGATTATATTTAAAATATCTAGCACACCATCCTGAAAGTGCGTGACACGGATATTAAATTTCAAGTACAAAATTTTCAGGCACAAGATCTATGTAGTGATAAATGACAAACCCTAGTTCCTTTCTATCGTTTATATATGAAGAGGTCACCTGTGATATTTTACGCCTCCAATTAAACACAATGTCATCGGAGACGACAACGCCGAACCCGAGTTTTATGCGCCTCTTAGACGTTATGGTTCCAGCTATCCAGTTCATCAATTCTCTTTAGCAAACTTATAAAACATTTTGAAAGCAATTCTGACGCCAATTAAAAAGTCATGTGATAAAAGAGGGTGTTACGACTTTAGTACAGCTCTAATAACACTGACCAACAAGGTTTTTACCCTAAGATAGTAACTGATGAAATTGAACAGCAGATATAAAGTAAAAATTATTCGAAAGGCGGCAACATTGGCTTAGCTCTGGTTACAGAGAAAATGCCTTTATAGTATGGCCGGTAATCTGGTCTACAGCAATAATATTTATAAGCTTTTTGAAGCTTTTGGAATACATCATGATCCCAGTTCTTGGAGATTATTCATAGGCTCATCAAAGACCAGCCTAAAAGTAGTTTTGTTGCCTAATGGAAACGATTATTCTTCTACTGCGATAAGCCATGCTGTTTCTACGAAAGAAACTTACGAAAATCCCAAAAATTTTATTAGAAAAAACAAAGTACAAAGACTATTCCTGGAATAGTGCAGATTTTAAAGTAATTGCAATTATTATTTAGTGTAACCAGATAGCATGGTTACACTAAATACTGTTGCTTTCTATATCTTTGGGAAAAACATTACCATAAGCAAGAATGATCACTACGATTACTAACAGTTTATACCCGGAAAAGACAATGTACAACATTAGCCTCTAGTAGGAGAAGAAAAGATCATAATACCACCTTTCCACGTGAAACTTGGGCTCATGAAAAACTTTGTAAAGTCACTGGATCTCGAAGGTGTAGGTTTTAAATACCTTCGTGAAAAGCTTCTAAAATTAATACAAGGGAAACTGAAAGAAGGTATTTTTATTGGACCTCGGATATGAGAAATAGTAAATGATGAAATCTTCAAAACCAAACTAACAGCGAACGAGAAAACAGCTTGGCTCTCTGACGATGGGCGACGTTAGCGATGAACACGGCAAGCGCTTCCACCAAGACATCATGGAAATGGAAAGACGGTATCAGGGGAAATGGAATCGTGTTATGTTAGCAGATTATTGTTGGATGTTAAGAAGAGATGCTGTAGATATTGTTTATAAGAGATCTTTAATGAAATTATAAAGATGATCAGCATCTTTATCATCTTTATAATTTCTTGCTAAAGTCTAAATCAGCACAAGGACAAGTACTCGGTATAGACTCAATAATACAGATTAAGTGAACTATAGCATACTAGCTAATTTTTGTGTTGATTGTCAGACCTTGCTGTATAATGCTTACCTGCATGGACATCAATAATTGCTAGTACCATATAAGACAACAAGAGTAATGTTTAAACGTTCTAAATATCTCATCAACTTAACACAATTAACATGTTTATTATTACGTATTTAATCGAAAATATCCTCTTCTTAATTTTACAATTGCCAGCGGACACTTTGCCGCTCAGAAAGTCTAAACTCAGAATGGAATTTTGGCTCTTCTCGATTTAATGTGTTTCAAATTCAAATTTTATATTTCGTCAAGCCAGCCATATATACGAGAGAAGACATATCCTAAATTCAACATTAAAGCTTTCGCTATTCGTGTAAATAGACCCGTAACTATGACGAAGCTCTACGCGACTGCCTCAAAGTTAATGTAAATATTTTTCATGTTTAGCCAAAAATATACGAATTACGTCCAATGTATATTCATACATAAATAAAATTTAAACACTAACTCTATTAACTAAATTAAACCATGCCATTGAGAAAAGAAACTAAATGGATCAATGCTAAATGCATTTAACAAACTACAAGTTGCATCCTCAGGAGGACTTTAAAATAACTTAATTTCAGTGTTTGGTCTTTATTCGACAACATTAATGTTTTGCCAGATGTTAAATGTTTAACGAACATTAGGAAGAATTAGATAAACACTCGAATATACTGCTTTTGAAATTTTAAGTAACTACTTAAAATAAAGGTAACTACTTGTTTTCGTTTAAGTTTCGGTTAATGTTAGTTTAGGAGATTTAATACCTTAAATACACTTCTTAAAAAACACAAACGAAAACGTTATAGCATTGATATTGTTTCAATAAAAGTAAAACATCAGGATGGTATGAGGAACAGCGGTTTTTGATGACAGATAGTCAAAATTTCGAAGACATTTATCGAATAGTGTTGTTTCGAAAGCTCATCTATGTATTTGTGAAATCTTGGAAAAAGACTAACACCAGTCAGTGATTTGATCTCTTCTTCGGACGGGAAAACGTGTGCAGAAATCAGAAGGCACAACACGAGTAAGCTCAAATATCAAAAAAAAATCAAAATAAGCAAAGACGATCCTTTCAGCCTGAAAGGTTATAGCGATGTTCTTCGCAAAGCAGAATCTAAACTGATTATTTGGAAAAGAGATGGACAGTAACAAAACAGTATTATGCTAATTCGTTGGACCGATTTGACGCTAAACAAAAAAAAAAAGGAAAGCACAACATAACGAACAAAAAAGTTCTTTAACATCATGATAATCTCTGGCCCACTCCGACAGCAAAACTAGGTCAGTTACGATTTATTCCCATGTGCCTTCCTTCGAGGTTCCCATCAAATTTATTGCCAAAGCGGAGGCTCATTCTGCAGATTTCTGCAAATCCTATTATTTGGATGGCTTGAAAATGTTGGAACATCGCTGGACTAAGTATATGGAGGTACAAGAAGATTATGTTGACAAATAAATGTATTAAATGCGAAGACAACGCAATTGGTCTTCCTTAACACAGGTATGTCACATAATCCTTGTAATTCCATTCAAAGAAATTTTTGCTGAAATATGTGCTAACAAATAATAAAATAATAAAAGTTATATTGTAACAACTAACATTTTAGATTTAGTAATAAAGGATTAATTGCACCAGGAAGAAGAAAACAATAAACATTGACGTTGATAAAAAGTTAATTAGCAAAAAGCCGTGTGGTGCTAGATTTATCTAAAGAGTTCGTAACTAGGAAATCTAATCAAAATAATTATAAGGCAAGAGCATTTAAATCCAAACTCTAGAAGCATAATAAGCAACACTGTTATTAAATCGTGCGTGCGTCTCCTTTTTCGTTCTTGTTATTATTTTCCCTTATTTGCTTCTGTTATAATTCCCAAACAGCAGAAATGTTGAAATAAAAAATTTAATTTGATACATTTTTTATTACGCCGCAGAACGTGGATTCCATGGTATCAGACTTTTATGAAACTTGCAGCGTGCACTAAAGCATGAACGCAGCAATTTTCATTATCTTTCCGTTGGTTTAAAAGAGGGAGATACCCTTTCGAGAGCTGGCGCATTTTTAAAAGGAAGAGATAAATTAAAAAGTTGTACCATATTACTACACCTACAACCATTATATCTTATTTTTATAACAATACGAAAAAGTATGTTAAATAAGAGTTGTTTGCAGATGATGAGGTAGATGTAAAGGGCTACAAATATCGAAATAAGATGCAAAGTTACCAAGGAGTAAAATAAACGAAAACAAGAAAATAAAACGTTAACTTAGACAGATAAAATCGCCAAAATAGGATAAAAAAGAGGCGAGACAAGATACTAAGTATTGTGCTAGGGACTGGAAGAAGTTAGGTGTAGAGGCACCAACACAGAACAACCTGACACTCGACTGGAGATATTAAGGAAATTGATAAACTAGAAGTAAAGATGGTGTTAAGCTGAAAGTATTGTGTGCAATATGAGTGTGAAAATCATTGAATGTACGTATCCAAATTAACTTACTCACGTATTAAATATTCAATTAAATTAATTAGAATGAAACGCCAAAAGAACTAAAGAACTATGTGCAATCAATTAATAATAATCGCATTTATGAAATTTGCTCCGAAACTCACCTTACGGACATAGCAGCCGATACTTAATCTAGAGAATTATTTCATCCCACCCTCGCTTCCACCAAAAAACAACATGCCTTGTTAAATTAAGTTCAATGTATTAAACTGTCTAGTTATAATAGAACTTTGCTTATATACTTCTCTTTAATTGATAGTTACAATGTGCATTGTGATTAATGACCAACCAATCATGTTATTAATTGATATAACGCTGGCAAAGCAATAAACATCGATTAATTTCTTAACTTCGCCTCTGACTTCACAAAAAGCCACAACCCGATCTAAAAATAATCCTGCTATTGTTATAAGGATGTTTCCAACCTTGTCTTTCAATATAAACTTGTCTTAGGTGATATATACTTTGCCTATAAAACGGATCGCTTTCCCATCGTTCTTTTATCGTAAATTACGTAATGGTAAAGTAATAAAGTCATCTTAAGTGCTGACGTCACGTTTAATCTAAATAAACGGATATCTGAATCGGTTTTGGGCGACAAGGAGGAAGCCGGGCGCGTTTAATTTTATAGCAAATTAGATTTGCGTCCGGTCCGTTAATTAGCTTACGTACAATAACGTTGTTATGGTCCTAAATATCATTAAGCTCGTATCGATTGGATACCAAGAAGTACTTAAAACTTTATGTACGCATACTAAACTCTATTTAATCGAATATAAGCATGTTAAGCAGCCGAACTCTTACGCAGTAATAAGTCACTTTCTTGAAATTCAGCAAAATATTTGCCGCGTTCGTTATTAGCGAGACTCAATCCAACTTCAGCTTAAGATATTTAGTATTTCGATTTAATCGATTATAATTAGAGATCGCTTTACAACCTTAATAAATACGAGGATCATTTTTAGTGTTGAAATTTCGCTCGCGTTCCAGCACCCGTTACGTAGAACCTAACGCACCATTTGCATCCATGTTATCAATCCGTATCCTTCGTAGCATGAAATTAAAATGTCTAAAGAACTTGAGAGTAATCCGTCAATTGTGCTCTTAATAGCAAGAAATATGGTAGCTGTGGATATTCATCGCCGGATAGAATGGCAGGGATTATTTAATGACGGCCGGAACAACGTCTATGGTGAATCGCAGTTTGGTCGGTCTTCTGCAATCAATGAGGATCTGGGCACAAAAGTAGGTGGAATTATTATTCCTTTTTTGCAGCGACTAGATAGATTCGTGTCTATTCGCCTCATGAGAATGGATCATGTGTGTCTCCTTTCATCCGCTTTTATCCTCTCTACAGATAACATAGATTAAGGCTTCTTAAACTGTTAAAGAAAGATTGGCAACTGGCTTGATCTTCTTGGGCTCTACGCCACGAAAGGACTTATTTAGTCCGATTGTCGCAAGAAACAGTTAGCTTGGCTTCATACCCTGAGATCCCAACAAAATTACGCCAAAACAACAAGAATAAGCGAGGTGGAATAATATTTGCTCGTGTCGGACTGCTTCATAACGATGAAAGACCACATACTGCGGCTTAAACTCAAGGTCTGTTAACCCTTTTCGATGGAAGGAATTTGGCTATCCGCCACGTAGCTTAAATCTTGCATGTAGTGACTACCACCCTTTCTCACATCTAAAGACCTTGTTAGGCAGCAAGCGCAGCAAAATTGTATTAGGTTTGACTATTTTCCTATCGGCGGCTCCGTAGGTGTGTTGTCTATCTGCAAATACAGCTTTCTATATAACTACATCAAAGCTTTTGATTGCGTTAATCGGTTTTATATAAATTAGTAATGTTTGGTATTATTGTTCAAGTATTAAAATTATTCTAATCTTACCTCTTGGATCGCCAACAAATGGATAGTTCTTAATATAAACCCTGCAAAAAGTAAGTTTTTGCTCTTCTATAACGAAGTTATAGACTATCATAGCACTGTTTTCACAATCCTTATTTATCTGCCAAGATCTTTAAAGTTGTTATTGAAGAAAATTTGGAGTGGTCAACCTATATTGAGGGATCCTATAAAGAGTTAGCTCGGATATGCTGTGCTATTTCTAATAATAAAACGCATTGCAACAAGGTTATTTTAAAAAGTATTCGTTAGTCCAACTTTTATTCTCGATAGTGTATATTGCGATATGCAGGATAAGAACTCCTCATTCAAGTGTGCGTCCTTGCTGCAAAAATGAGAGATGAGATTGATGACTAATCTAAGTTGGTGCAGTTCTTCTTCTTAATATAAATGTCGATACCTTTTCCCATCTAACGCCCTACAATTGCTATTTCACAAGGACCGAACGTTATTTGCTATCGGCCTGCCATTTTACTGCAACTTCCCAAAAATATACGTTTTATTTGATGTAGATCATTTAATTCACTTGACTTGTTTTTTTCATGTTATTCAGGTTCTTCCGAAATAAAGATATTGTTATTACCATACAAGCTCAATATGAATCCTTAGGTTGTGCTTATTGATTAAAATAATAACGTAAGCTTCCACGCCCAGAAGTTTAGTTTTGATACCTACATGTTTTGCGATATATTGTAACTTGCAAAGTTATAACTTAGTTAATCTAATAGACTCCCGATATAACTTATCACGTTACTAAACTATTCACCGTCATATTTATGAAGGCTCCTACGACCAATGCTGTCACATTCTCTTACATTCTTAATAATCTTCGTGAGTTTATCTTCCACATATCGTAACAAATACGATATCGTCTATTCTCGTTTTTACGAGGTTCAGTAAATATATTTCACATTACTCAAATATAATAAAGACGTAATAAAATTTATTAAAAGGGAACGTTTCGCTTCATGTTGATAAATATTTGTTTTTCCATGTGGAAGCCGTAAAGCAAAACGAGAAATAAGAAGGAATCTCCAAGAATTTATATTTGATGATATTAAAATTCAAACACGTATAAATTACTTTTTCCTTGTTTACTCACTTCAAAGGAGAATATATTTCCAATCGGTATAAATGAAAAAATTACATCGAATCGTATTGTGACGTTGAAACCTTTCTTTGTATTATGTCCCCTTCTTCTTAGCTGTAGCAGAGTAAACCTAAATATTTTTCTTAAATAATTATTTTTATTTATGCAATTTATGTAAGAAATCTACATATTTTCGAATTACCGCTTACTGACAAAACATAAAATATTTGATTGTTAGTTAGCAGCTGTTCATCTTCGAGTTTGCATGGCTTCTATTAAACCGACCATTTTAAAAGTTGTGTCGTAAGATTTAATCTCAGCTTGCGACGTACGTGTATCCATTAGATTAGCGTTATGTCGACAGTATGCCAGCCCATAATTGCGTAGTCAGCCGTAAAATTGATTTTAATCCTCATAGCTGACGTTCTATATACGCGTAGTTGCCTCATTTACCTTCGATATTTCGATAAATGGATATAATACGGTGGCCGTCAGATGAAATAATCTCAGTACGAAACGCAGAAGTTGATTGCGTATATAAAATGTAAGCAATATATGAAAAAGAAATATATTTAGTATATAAACGGCGATGTTGCAATAAATCTAATCATGATCCATGTTTCTATTCCCGCTCCCACCAACTTTCACCAATTACAGGAGGCATTGGCCGACCATGACTTGTTATGCGCCTCTTGATCATCTTTACGTGTTTGCGCTTAATACTCGCCAAATTTAGAGTAAGGAAATCCATGGAAAACGGGTTGAAACTCGGTATTCTGAAATTGATAGTCGAGCGCGCTAGGCATTGTGGCATTAATCTTATTGTACTTATACAACTGTTTTCTGCGTAAATAAGCTTAAATTATAAATTGATTAGAGGTGGCATATCACTTTTGTCAGAATAAGCTCTATCCAGCCTGGCTACCCGGGTTGCTCGTTGCAAGGTGGGATATGGTATACATAAATCTGTTGATAAATGGATGTTGGGGATTATTTGATTTTCAAGCCAAATTATTTCTGGGAACTATGTAGCTGGTTAAGGACCTAATTATCGCCACCAATTAAAATTTAGGTGGAAGTACAGGTATGTGGAGCAAAAGCTGTATATTAGTTAAAGTAAGTGTTGTAGATGTGTATAGGTGTTAAGATCAATTCAGAATTACGACATCAACGTCTAAAAGTATGTGTTAAGTATATTTTTAACATGTTTTTAACTATCCTGCATTTCGTTGCGTTTGAATTTTCTTGTTATATTCACCATAATTTAAAAAGGAACCCATCTAGAACTATATCTAGCTTTAAAGTGAATATCATTGTATCCAACGCAAAGAAATGTTCGGGAAGGTCGAATTTTATAAATGAAAAAAGACATGAGGAGAACTAAGACAATTTAATACAGTTAGTCAAATTCGGCATTTGTATACATTAATTAAAATATTTGCTTTGAAATAAACAATTGTTATCTTATAACTTGGATCGGCGCAAAATGGAAGTATTTGTCCAAGTGAGCATACGAATTATATTTTATTACTTTTTAAATATTTTTGTTATCAAACTTTATTTAATTTACATATTATTAGATTTAAAAGTAAATATGAAAGTATTTAGACTTACTACGTCTTCTCAAAATAAGAATTTGGCGAAAATAAGCTTGAATTTAAATGTTCAAAATTATCAGCGAAGGAACCTGTTAGACCAAATGGGATTAACGGCTCAAACTACGTGCGTTCTTTATATCCGTCGGATGAAAGCAGCGATGACATTAGTTTTTCACCAACACGTGTGCTGATCGTCGAATTTGTGATTGGTCCATCAGTTATTGTTTTTGTTTGTATTGGCCAGCCTAATAAATATCAAAATTTTCCAATTTTTTTGCTTTAAAGTCGGCAAGGAGAAATTACCAAGAGGGGCTGGTGATCTTCCGCTTTCTTCTTCGGCTTCTGAAATGGAATGGCTAAACGTGCATTATTATACTTCTTACAAACGATTCAACATACGTCCATACAATTCTTCAAAAAATTTTAAGTTAGACAAACAGGACTCTCGTTAGGTACTTTATTTCTTATAGTTTCTTTGTATTGTTATTGTTACTTCAAAAATTACATGTTCTTTTTTTAATTTATTCAAAGAAAATACGACTTTTCAAGTAAAAATTTTGATAATATTTCTGTTTTATTACAATTGAGGAAATTATTCAGATGAAAACAAATATAATTCCAGCTCTGAATAAAACCGCTCAAATTGCATAATAATTGTCATTTACGTACGATTTAATACCTTCATTCATTTACATAATATTTCACCTGGGAATTTTTAATGAAACGCCTTGTATATCCAACTCAAAAATTATACTTTCAATTTCTTAATAAATATAACGACCGTGGATAGGCTAACTTGAGATCCCGAGTGCTTATATATTTTCGAGAAAATATCTGTTAACATTGAAATCTTAGCACCAACATAAATTAACAAAATATTGATATTAACGTATTCCGTTCGCTCGCTAATAAACCGCTGACATTTCGTACATTGAAGCGGCTAGTTACAAATTATAACATCGAATGCTTTGATCTTAATGCAAGCAACACGTTCGCACATTCGCTCGTAGAAATATTTTCCCCGATTAATATTACTTATTGACTGGTCACAAATTAATTTATTGGCTTACTGATACAGTGCGGCATGTCAACTACTAGAACGTTGGCTAGTAAATTTAACATCGCGTCAATGCATTGATAAAACAGTGTGTAGGTAGCATTCTAGTAATTATAAGTTTTCACTTATTGCAATTGCATTACTTGGCTCAATAAAATAGCAAATTTATCCCAAAGAATGCATTATTTTTAGAAATAAGACAATGTTTGGAATGGATTTTTTTAATTTATTATTAAAACATTTTTATTTGTGTTATATCATCGGGTAGATTTGATTAGTTTTGCATTCACTATGCGGACCTATGTATTACATATGAATGATAATGTGTTAGGCTAATGAAAAAATTACAAGCAACTAATGCTACGAATCAACCCTTTCGATCGCAAATGAAAACAGCCGAAGAGAAAAATCTGAAAATCACTGCAATGCAACTGTGCTTTTTTGAAAGTTTCATGTCAAAATGGTGTTATTGCCTTTTAAAAAATATGGTGTCCACAAACTAGGACAATATGGCAGAATGCCTAACAAATCGAGTTACGTAAGAAACAATTCAGAAAATGTCGTCCTTAGTTGAGGACGCGATGAGCGAAGGATTAATCGGCAATAACAACTATGATTATTTAAAGCCTATATGTAAATAGTACTACAACTATAGTTATTGTTAGAAAAATTACATATTTTACATATAATCTGCTGTCTTGGATACTATACGATTGGTCAGAAAAATAATCGACAAAAAGAATGACAGGAAGTTGTTGAGTTACTTTAGATTTACAGGAAAAAAGAGAACGAAAGTTTGCTAGTAACAAGCAACAAACAGACAACTTTAACTAAGTTGTGGTAATATTATGAAGTTATTTTAAGTATTTTTAGTAATCTCCTTAGTCCACTTAAGTTTTGTGTTGACTCCTTTTTCTGTAAATAAATATTTTAACTTTGAAGTACATACATGCATATCTACTCGAATAACCTTTAAATAAGTCGTTGGCATTGTTATACGTGATACCTAGGAAAGCTGTCGATTTTAAATGTAAAAGTCTTTGCAGGCACGGTATAGAATCAACGTTCGACACCACCAAATGGTGCTAGACCGTCGAATTAAGGTTAGAGAGATAGCAATGACTGCGGACATCTCAAATGAACGTGTTTGTCATATGTTACCTGAAGATTTAACCATGAAAAAGCCTACCGCGTATTGCAGAATCGCATTCGAATGAACATATCTAACGCGCCGTTGAAACTGTTTGTGAAATAAGTCGATTGACAACATTGTATGTACACTCCTGGAGCTAAGGTTCAAAAAAGGTGAAGCAAAGAATTTTATTTGTTTGTGTGCTAGGCTGGAAAGTTTTTCCTTTAATATCTGATCAAAAATGCAAAATAAAACAAAATATTTAAATTTTTAGAAAGGATTTTAAGCGTTTAAGCAATATTGTATATGTATATATCCCGCTAAAATCGACTTTGTAGTTATGGGAGTAACATATACACATGCAGAGACACATTCCTGTGGATTACATCTGAGAAAATGAGCCGGTTAATACTTAATATATTTATATTTGAAATTTTTTAAGTGTACGAACACTTATGCGAAATTATTTTAAAAAGATCAAAGTGAACGCCGTTCAGAATAAAGCTTCCTGTTGCTCTGCCAAAACATTTACTATTTATTGCGCACAATAATAGATTCGTTTATTGATTCTCGTTTAGATATTTATGATTTTTGTCTCCCGTTATTTAAAATTAATTAAATTTCAATAGAAAATAGAATGAATTATGAATAATTGAATTAATTATATTGTATTTACAACATAAAAAATAATTTATGAATTCATTCAGATTTGCATAGCTTTGTATTACATTATTTCTCTGTATTTATCGTGTTTAAAGGATTTTAACCAATTTCCTACAAACGGTTTATATACATAAAAAAATAATAATATTAACAATTAAATGTATTAAAAAATGAAGAAAGCTTTAAATGTAATGAACTTCTTTCTTACAAATCTTCTCAAAAATTCCCAACTTATGCCTATTCGGGTGATATAACCAGACAAACAAAGGTCTCAAGGATCGTCGCAGGATTTAGATAAACTAGATTTTTTTATTAATAACTAGAGAGGACAAAAGCAGATGAAAATGCAGCGACCAGACAGACTCGTGCCTATTCGCCTCAAGAGAATAGATTCGTGTTGCCTACTAGTTTTCCCCAGAGTCGATAAAACACGAGTTTGTATAGCTGCTGCAAAAAAGTAATGATTCCACCTGCCTCTACCATCTCTATTAATAGCGTTTGATAAATTGAAGATTGACTACAAATATTCTATATCGCCTCCTATTAAAAAATGCCCAACTTCTGCGCCGAAGAAAATATTTAAACAATATTGCAACATTTTTTTTGACTAATGTCATTTGTGCTATGTGCAAATATGTATACAAATCTCATTAAGAGAGTAATTTTTTTACAACCAGCTAGAAGTCCATCAGGAATTCAATTTCTTACAGAAATTAACATAATTTAATTAAGCAATGTTGTTTATATGTAGCATTTAATTTCCATTGAAGTAGTTTTAGTTTTATGTTAGTCATTACATATATCTCTAGAGAACTTTCTACTTTTAGCTTTTCAATGACACAGCTGTAATTTATTCCGTAGAACTCTCGTTCAAAGGGAAGAACGTTAGATGAGTACTGCGTAAGCCATTATACAGAACACAACATTTAGAAGATATTTATGCTTCTTACCCTTGAAGATTAATTTATATTAAACGATGAATTTGAGGAAATATATAAATTGACCTGTCGGAGAATTTTTGTTCAGTGAAGTTGCCGAAGTTTTATGGAATTTATTCCTTGATCCGTGATTTTTATCTAAATAGTACATTTTATTAAAAAAAGGAAGTAGACTTCACCAGCAATAAATTTTATAACTAAAAATATTAATTAATTAATTAATTAATATTTTTTTATATTAATTAATTAATTAATATTTTTAGTTATTATTTTAGTAATTAATTAGTTTTAGTAATTTAGTTAATTAGTAATTTAGTGATTATTAATTTTAGTAATTAATTAATTAAGCTCTAACGCTCTCCAGCAGGCGTCAAATTAACGATTGTTGAACTCATCATAATAGTTCAACGTTGTTTCGTACTCGCTCGTAAGTACAAAACAATTGTTTTAAGTGGAAATTAATAAACTATATCTTTAAACATTCATGATAGAAAAAGATCTAATTAATTTAAATCCGAAGAACCATAGAAATTCAAACGGAAATTCAGAGGATAGCACGACTTTTTTAAGCATTATATATAATTATAAAGGAAATATTCAGTGCATATTTATGCACGGTGCATTTCATCCCAAAGTAGCAAACTTATATAAATCATTTGACTGGAATTAAATTGTCTTGAAAAAAGCATAACGAAATCAGTTTCATTCGAAAATTTAGAAAGTTATAGGTGCATGTCTGAGCTAGATTAGATTAAATATTTGCATTGAAGCAAGATTATTCGCGTCTTCCGGCACCCTGTTTAAGATACGAAAATACAATTTTAATACATTTAGCGCGATAGCAAATGTATCCACATTTGGAAGTTCTTCTGGTTGCGCGGTTTTCGCTTGCCATCACGAATCTGATTATAGCTTCGTTGACTGAGACCAAGGAATCCTTAAAACGTTGCAAACCGAATAAACTCTTAAAAGAGAAGGAATTCTTATACACCTTCTACATCTTTACCGACAAGACATCACATGGCTAGCACATTATTTTATTTCTTTGACATTTTGGGTCCTTTTTGTTGGGTTTGGGTCTTTTGAGAAATCTAACAAGGAAACGTCATGATTGTCTTCGTTGTTCGAATTGTATATCAAGCGTAATCATAAGCATATCAAGCGCTATGCCTAGAAGATCTGGAGAGGACAGAACACATTCTATATCTTCATTCTATTCTTCCTGCTCTTTTCCTGAATGTTGGAAATGACCCAAAATCGTACCAATGCATAAAAGAAATAACCGCAAAACCAATTTTACAAAACTTTATGGGAAGGTCTTGTATGCTGCCATTTATAATAGTACTCCCTCTTTATTGCCTCAAATTAACATGGCTTCTTCTCTAGAAGACCAACGGCTGTGGATTTAGTAACTATGTCGTAAAGCTTTAGATAGGTGTGGACAAGTTGATATGATCTATACAAACCTGTATAAGGCATTCGACACGATCAGTCATGAGTTGCTATTGCTGAAGCTGAGCCCCTTATATATCGTTCCATCTGCGGTTAATCTACTGAAATCGAACTTCAAAGGAAGAAAATGCTTTTATTATGTTTTGTTATGTTTTATTATGTTTTATTATGTTACTTATAATAATACTATTCTAATATCTTTGATCTTTCCTCTGGCGTTCCTCCGGGATCGAATATGGAGCCATTATTGTTTGTACTTTATATTAATGATCTGCTTCTGAACACCAGTCTTCCGACCTTGCCTACGCAGATGATATTAAAATTGTTGTTTTGCTAGTTTTATTATCAATAAACTTTACTATTCTCTGGATTCTTTTATGATCACATTGTGAAATGTTTCAGAGTAAGATACGGAGAATGTTGTATGCTAAAAATCCGATAGCTAGAACAACCTAGAAGAGCTTTGAACAAGATTTTGATGATAGAGAAGTATCCTACGAATCAAGGAGGTAGAAACGATGTTGGGTCAAAATGTTAGAAAATAAACGCCGAGAAACTACAAATAACCTCGTCAAACAGAACCGAAATTACGTAGGTTACCAATTAAGTATTTCGGATTAAATAGATCCGAAGATTAGTTAAATATATGTTTATTCCAGTTTAGGCCACCAACACGGCAAAATTAAGCGCGTCAAATTGTCTGGCGGTAATGCTGGTTGTCTACGCTAGTCTTAGGAATTATAACCGGCTATTATCTACTCATTAGCGTTGTTACAATCTTTGAACAGCTGACTATCTTAATACAAATAAACAAGATTACAGTATTATGCGATGCGTGATGCTAACGATAAGTAAATTTGTTTATTTACTTAGAAACCTGAGATTTTTTAAAGGTATAATTTATGAATGTTGAATTCAGTCTTTAAATATTTAAATTCTTCTCGTAGCGTAGTAATTTTTGTTGTCGCGGATATTTGAATTGTTCAGAAACGAAATGGAGATATTTTACTTTGGTGTTAAAAGCAATTGCTAATATTATCATATTAATCGATATCAAGGGTTCGTTTTCTCACAGTATTAAATCGAACAATGACTAATCCTTATATCGAAAGAAAAATCGGTATTATTAGATTGTCTTTGTTATCCATAACTTTGCGTTGAATATGGAAGGAAATCCATAATGACAACTGTTCAAAGATTGTAAAGTAAAGATAAATTTAACCTGAAACATGACTTGCAGGGTAAATGTTTTAGATTAGCAATGTTTAACCATCGTAGCCGTATCTCCGTAGGTAAAAATTGGAGGCGGTCATATTTTACAAAGAACCAACTTCGTCCAGAAAGCAACAAATTTCTCGCCCTATAACATTTTTTCCTTAACTTCCTAGATGTATAGTCCTTAGATCAAAC
Organism: Oryctes rhinoceros; assembly: GCA_020654165.1. Lineage (NCBI taxonomy): Eukaryota > Metazoa > Arthropoda > Insecta > Coleoptera > Scarabaeidae > Oryctes > Oryctes rhinoceros. Next base: position 353,135 of record JAIOKQ010000123.1, read on the forward strand.
TCAAGTGGTTCGGTGAAAGAGAGTGAGTGGTTCTTACTCGTCCAGTGAGAGTCTTTCTCTTCCGATGAACCTGACAGTTACACATTTTTCTCCGATAATCTGGGAATCCACCGTTTAGTCAACCACTCGATTAGAACATCCGGCACCCGTTGCAATCGCTTCATTGAATGGTTTTAGTTTCTATTTGATGTATAAATAACAGTATCGGTAAACACTAAGAGTTTAACTTATGTAGAGCGAAGAACACGGAACCTTGTGGGACATCAGCTAAATTCTCACCAATTCCTGCTTCTCTCACCTTGTACCAGATCAAGGTATCAAAACCCCGAGGGACTCCAACCGTCTCCCTACCTTCAAATGAATCTTAGCTATTTCCGGTATCTAGAAGTTTGTCGACGGACGGGCTCTGATATTCGCACCTCCCTTCCAGAAGTCCCAAGAGGTTCATGGTTTTCTTTATGGTCGGTTAGAGATAATCGCCTCCAACAACTTAGAGAGAGGAGACAAAAGGCTTATGAGGTAAACAAAAGAGATTTTTTGGACTTAGAGACCACGACTACGTATTTATCAGGTGGTCAGAATTTGAATATAGTTTTCGAGTTTGTCTGAGTTAGTTTCGTCTACGAGTTCGTCTGCATACTGACGCATAGATTTTGCGTGAGACTCATCAAACTCTTGACTCGAACATATACTCTACAATATATCATTAAACACAATTACCTTTTCTTCATCGGCAACCTTCAGCTCTTTTTTCAGTGTTTTATTCCCCATCAGGGGATTCATTATTAGTCGCAAACGATTCTTCTCATGCCAAACCTCCTCATTCAGTAAATTTGCGATTAGAAGGACGTACGGTATTTTGCGCCTTTTTTGATAGCTTTCCGCTTGCCTCGTTGGAGTAATTTGACATCGAAAGGAATTCAAGGATCCATCAACTATTTTAAAGTTATGGTGGCGTCGTCGATGGAAGATTTGATAACATGCGTTATCGTTGCTTCTGCTCTCTTCACTTGATCAATGATGGAAAATATCGACTTTATTAGAGATTAGTTCAATAGAATCCTTATTGTTTGTCCTTGTTCGAAGCCCCGCGCCGAGAATGGGTTTCCCACCCACAGTAATAAATATTCTGCTTAATATTCATGATACAATAATGTTGACCATGGTATCATATTTGCATGCTTTAATTGATTCGTTATCGGTAAATCAAATATAGTTTCATAGTTACTGCCATTAAATTTCGCAAATATAGCGGTGGCATATTTTTTATTTCATTCTTCAACGTTAATTTATCGGTTAGTCAATCTAATAGTAACTGAAGAATAAATATAGCAATAAGATTTGTAAAAATTTTCGCATATTTTCATTTATTTTTTGTATTGGTTCCAAATGAGGAAACCTAAAATACAAGAACGTAGATTTTCACAAATTTGCCTCTACTTATTTATCACAGCCATGTCACCACAAAATTTCTTGGCGTTTTCTTTACAAATCAAATTCAGATAGTCTTGATTGGAACTACTTTGTCATCAAAAAGGATCAATTTTTGCCGTCCCTACCGTTATGAATTCTTGGATAGGTAACCCAATACACGAACATAAATTATAGATATTATTTGATATCCAGTGCCTGAAAGTTTTATTTTATTGTGTTTTTAGCTTTGAACTAAGAATCTCCAAATTATACAATTATCTTAACAAATATCTTGCAGCAACAGATCAAGCAAAGAATTGTACGTTACATAATGACAGACACGTATTGATATCGATTGATGACATCGTTTGACGCTATTTTACATATATGTAATAAATAGAGATATACCCGAATCTTTGAATAGTCCATCGGTTTAAACATCTATCGCTGTTTCATAAACCTATAGCCAATAGGAAGAAAAACAACGCCATTTGTCTAATCAAATTATCTCGTTTCTCGAGGAGAACTTTCATAACCGTTATCGAGATGAGACTTTTGTCGAATCGCTCCATAATTTGTAAGCAACTTAGCGTCCCCAATCTAACCCATTTAACACATTTCGAACTAGTTCCCCACTAGAAAGTTTCAAATCAAGCGACTTTTCCGGGTACACAGAAGACTTCAGAGCAATCCGATCGCGTCAATATCCAGCTATGCGAATTCGATCCCGTTGTTATTCTGCCATTCAAGTCAGAGCCCGATTTTTCTAGACCAGATATCTCCATGTAACTCCAAAATTCAAAGTTAGTTTCCCGAGAGGAAGCAATAAAGAAAATAGAAAGGTAACATTTTGATGTTTTTCTTTCCTTTGATATTTTTCGCCCGTTATTTTATGTGTTATATGCATACGTACTAAATATATTTACCGTTAATAGTCCCAAACATAGTTCGTTCAAGAAATTTAAACTTACGAAAACATGGAAGCTTTAAATTAAGTAAAAATCTAGAAGAGAATATTGATCGCATTCGCTTATTAGTTTAGGGAACCCGTAAAAAAGCATTAATTCTCGTAAATTACTGTTTGGATTTGAAATGTTAAGGTATCTCTCATTGTTTATTTTGTATCCTCTAGATTGTTTATGTTATTGGTTGGATATTTCTTTATTTACAATGTAATAAATAAGAGTGGTACTATATTCGAATAAAGTTAAAGCTCTAAGAATAAAATTTATTAAAGACACATGGTTACTTTGCAAAAATATTTTCTATACACGTGCAGCAGGAACTATTGCAACATTTTTAGCACCCTACATAACGACAATCATTACAGTACATGTATTAGTATTTTCAGTGGATGCGCTGGCTGTCGAATCGGTTGCAAAGATTTTCTTGTGGTATTTGGCCGATTCATATCGATAGTGTACAAGAGGAACCATAAAAATTTCAGGAACCGTCCACTAGATGGCGGCTGCCGTATATCTCAATTTTATTGTATTAAACATTAATATTTAGTATGATAACTAGAGAAATCGACTCTCGGTGACACCAGTAGGTAACACGAATCCATTCTCATGTGGCGAATCGACACGAGTCTGTCTATTCGCTGCAAAAAAGAAATAATTCCACCTGCCTTTGTCATCTCTAATGGTAACATTGGCACAAGGACAGACTCAATATGCAATGCATATCAATTGACTTAATCCTGACTTTGGTAATGAACTACCATCCAAACTTACAGTTTATGGTGGTTTACAGAATTTAAGCGTAGACGTATTAACGTCAGCGATGAAGGTTGTTCATCGCCTGCTACTGTTCTGTTAAACATCAGAGAAATGATTGTAGCTGATAGAGACATCCTTAGGCATTCGCAATAGTCAAACACATATAATTTTATATGAGCATCAAGTAGTGAAGAAACTTTGCAATCGTTGGATTTGAGCAATGCTCAAAAGATGGTCCGTGTGAGTTGGTGCAAAAAAACAAAACAAAACAGAAGCAAAACAATAATCCGCTGTTTGAATGATTCAAAGTGAATCAAAACCGACAAAAATTGTTCGTTCACGCAGCGCTTAAAAAAGAATGGTTGCTTTTTTCTTTCGTAAAACTGGGTTTGTTACTACCATTGCTTTTAAGAATTCAAAAACAGCAAACGCTGATTGATGTACAACAATTTGTTTGCCCCAAGTCTTCGAAATCAGAAGAAACAGCAGACATCGGCGCATGATAACAACGTCAGTCATACGGCACATCGAACAATCGATTAAAATAAAGGAGGAATAAAGTGTAAAGGAGGATAACATTGAATTAATGACATCTTTTTGTTCCCTTTGGTCAAAAACAAATTGCGGTGGTGGGCGGGCGCGTTTTCGACACCGAGAGAGGTCGTTGAAGCGTGATTCTGAGGTATCCACTTCAGATTGAAATAGGTGTTACTAAACTTAGAAACGAATATTTTGAGAAACAATAGTGTTTCTTTCAATTAAATATCTGTTTTCTTTTCTTTTTCCGGAAATTTTTCAGGACTCTAATTCAAATTAAATTAATCACAATAAACACTTTCTTCTGCGTCTGCTTGATAAAATGACTAATTGTCTTTTACGTAGTTAAGTTTTACCGGAAGATATAAAAAAAACCGAGGTTGTTATATAAACATTGTTTCCGTAAATGCTTCGGTTACGAAACATATGTTTTTCTGTTTTTATCATTTCGATTCCAGGAAAATACTTTATCAGTTCACTAATTTAATCGATTTCGTACTTTCAATAGTAACAAAGTTGCCAGTGGTGGGTAGATAACTTCAAATACTGCGTGAACGTAAATATGCTCTCCGATACTACCAGTATATTCATTTCCAATTTTCTACGTAACACAAAACGAAATAGGGCAAGCGAAGCCCATCCTCAGAAAATTAAATGTGCATCCATATATTGACACAAGACGAGGAAATTCCATTTTCAAGTAAGGAGTTTTCTGCGATATATGCAAATAGCGGTAATAATATAAAGTACCTTGAATGAAAAATACTGTATGCATGCATGCGCAATGCAATAGTAAAAGGGCACTGATGTACGAAGAATCTATAATTTTTACCTATTCTATTGAGGATATTTTCAGTTTTCACGGCTTGGTGGTTTTTTTCAGCTTCAGTTATACACGATCGGGGCCTTTAGATACACAAAATGAAATATTCACAATAAAGGTAGATGTTGTAAGTACAATTTTTTTTTGCTCTAATATATACAGGTTTGTCGTATAACTATAATAAATTTGTATAAATAAGTAAATTTATAAATGTAAATATAAATAATATATATTATATTTATATAAATATTATATATATTATTTAAATAAATTTATTTTGACGCCATTAAAAAGAGGAATTACTTTTTCAAAAAAAAAAGAAAACATTTCAAAGACTATGAGGAATGGACACACAAGGATCTTAAGAAATATAGGCTCATTCTTTTATGCACAATTCAAAGATTAGCCAGTACGCATGCTGTTAAATTAAAAATAAACATATTATTTATTTATATACCATGCTTTGGGATACCGGTATATTGTAAGATGTTTTAAAATGAAGATGTAAACAATCTGGATGTACCTACAAGGTAGGTTTTCGAAAAAACAAAATAGCATGGCTTGTTCATTATAAACCGAGGCGCTACTCACGAGACACCTGTACATATCGTATTATTATTAATGTTATTAGTAATAACATTAATTGTGCGAGTGTAATAACTTATTACACTCGCGCCATGGCACAAATTCCTTTGCTCATTTCGACCTTAATGGATCCGCTATAACAAAATCTTCTAGTGAATGTCGGAACAGTTAGCGATTTTTAATGAACGTTAGTATTTCTTCCTTCAGTTTAGTAGGGGTGTGAAATAACCTATTGGAATACTGGCGTCGTATGCCACTAACCGCTGCACATTTACATATCTTCAGGTCTTCTCGAAATAACCAAAGATTTGATCTTCAGCTTTTCTTAGCCTCCAAATTCCCCATTACAAAACGCTTAACGCTAGGTTAGCTGTCATTGGCAAACTTAATGTGAATGCTCTCGTTTACAATATTTTCAAAGTACGAGTCCTTCGGAGTTTCCTCTTAAGACTTAATGTCTTTATTAATCAAGACTCCATGTTTTGATTGCTTTCAAAAAGGGTTAGAACCAAAGGAAAGTCTGTTCGTTGGTTCTTTGATCAGCTTATTTGCCTTTGCGCTTCCGCGTCCGCGAATTACGTGCCAGTTGCCTTAGATAGTTGTCCGTGTGTATGAACCTTAATACCTAAGAATCGTTGAATATATTTAGGGCTGCGCCTGTATGTGTATATCCTATACGCATCTTACCAAATTTAAGATGTATTTCTATTGAAAATTTAAAACACCCTCAAGATTTGTTTGTGGATTGTAACCCTTTTAATATTGGAGATTATGCTATTACTTCGACAAACTATTTTTTTTTTTTGGGTAATGCAAGTATTAATATGTACAGTTTTTTTTTTTTTTAAGATATAAAAAAGAATATATATAGAGAATATTAAAAAATAAACTAGATAACAATTAACAATGAAAAATTGTTACTTCTTGTTGATACAACGTCTATTTTATTTAATAGATTTTATTAATCAGTTAAGAATTCAGCTAGCTGTTAATTTAACTTTTCAGCAAGGTACAATTCTTCCTATTTCTATTCTATAAGACTACACACACTTTAAATTGAACTAATGTCAGGGAAAATTGCCTCAATCTACCGCCCCTACATTCTTGTATACGTAGATGTATGACATCTTGCATTACCCTACTGTAATTGCCATCTTTCCGGATAGACAACGCTAACAGTTTCAATAAAGTAATCATTTAGAATTTCGCGATACTTTGCGCTATCTACAGTTCCTTAGAAACACACAATCGCGTTAACACCACGTATTCATATTAGCTTCCACACCATCTCTTTATTAGTAATAATATATATCTTTGCAATAACACTATTACAGAAAAAGTCAATGTAGTTTATATGTGTTGATATTTGCAGCAACCGTCGATAAATAAATACCGAGAGCAAAAGAAAATGAATGGATTACAAAGAACAAATAGTGAACAGCAAAAAGCAGAATCGTTAGTTTGGTAAACTAACGATTCTTTTTTTTTGCTGTTTGCTGTTCACTATTCTGCTATCTATATCTGCTCACTTTTCGATTTTCGACATTTCTCTTGAAAACATTTAAGGGTGATTTCTTCTAGCATTTCGGTAAGTGATCATCTTCAGTAGTTGCCTTTTGCGAATAGATCAGTCTGGGGTATAGTATTTTCAAATGATCACGCGATCTGATACTATATAGGTGCCTATCTCCGTTCCGTGCCAATTCCACAGCAGCGTATTTCAATTAGCACAGTAGTGAGTGGAAGTGTGCAAAATACCCTGCCTTGTGATATGTTTAATTCTGCCGGTGGTGATCAATACAGCCGAAAGCTTACTCGCCATCAACATATATGCTGATGCCATCTTAATGATAACTCTCAGAAACTTTACTATTCGCTTCTAGTGGATAGGAACAGGTTTTAAGGCTTTTCTATATTCACTTTAAGTTAGCAGTAAACCAATTCTCGATACCTTTTACAGCAGCCGTTGATTATTCTTCCAAGGTGATTGGATACAGGATTGGAGAGTCGTTGAAGTAAATTGGGAAGAGCAGCAGACCAACAATAGAGCTCGGTGGGACTTCATGGTTATTTTTCCCGACCTTAGATAGTGGACTCCTCTATTCCACTAGCTGTTCTCCATAGTATTCATACGACTTTATTAGGTTAAGTGGCAGTCCTCTGACGCCATAATTACTAATAATTCACCGAGTATTAATTTTGCTTTACAAAACTTTCGGACACGTTTATAATGTCATAAGAAGCAAGTCTTCCATATTTCGACTGCTGATTTCATAAGATGTGTCTTATCATTTGAAGTAATGCTGCCTGTGATAGTTGGTCACCTTTAGCGTTTGATAGAAGTAACATAGCAGATGTCTAGGGAATCTTTGAATCGTCCATAAAATTCGTAATTCTTTGCTCATTCCTCATCATCCTCAGACGTTGTGAGATTTTTGGTATGAGCTATTACTCGAATGGGAGGAGATACCTCGAGATATCATCGTCAAATCCATGATACCAAGACTGAAAGAATATGTATATGACTGAAACGATTTAACATATTACTAGGTAAAACCTATTTAAAAGATTCAGATTTACCCTGACATATACAAAGACCTTAATAGCCTTTGCTTAAATCAGTTGTACTGAATCGTATGTCACGAAATATACTTTCACAATGTTGATATTGCAGTGTACAATTACCGAAGTGCACTAAACAATTCATTTCTGCAAACTTCTAAATTAAAATTTGTTCCAGACGAACCGCGTATGTGGTAATTACTGTTTGCCTTTTGTCTCATCAATGTTCGAATTATCTGACACTGTACAAACTATACTCTGCCGAGTTCCATCGATAAATTTCTATAATGAATGCCGTTCCATACGGATGATGAATCGCTATCCTGCTGTACAATGTCGATACATGGAAATATAAATTCGGGATGCTTAATAAACGAGGACCTTATGCGTCATGAAATCGCACCGTTTGCTGATAATTCATCCGCGCAATTACCGATCCGGATGCACATACGTTATTGTTTCTATTATTCATGATTAATGGAAGTTATGACTCATGACAATGGCTCTGATTGCCGTTAAAATTTGAGGAAAAGTAGATTATGATGGTATACATTCGTGACAATTGTAGCGAAACCGTAGAAATTACGGATCTGTATAGGATGTTGTAATAAGCGAAATCATGGCTAAAATATATAACAAATTATAAAAATTAAAGGATTGAGACAGGCAAATACATTACCATCTATCCTCTTCAGTATAATGTTAGAAAAGGTCATAGAAGATGCGAACATAAATAGAACAAGACTTGTACACCACAAAAACATCGATGCCTTGTTTTCCCAGATGACGCGGGCCTTATAATGAGAAGTAAAAAAGAATTAAAATATATACGTCGTAAAGGGATTAGAGAAGGCAGCGAGGAAATTTAAGCTATATTAATGAAACGAAAGCAAAAAAAATGGAACAGATAGATAAAGAATTTAAAAAGGAAATTACTTGAAAATAATAAAGGAAAAGGAAAAAATGTACAAAACAAAATTGCATACCTGAGAATAATATTTCCAAGACACCTTTATATAGATCCAAAGATACAAGCAGAATTATGACAAGTAAAGAACCTGTGCGGGCAGTTATAGGTTTATAAGGATTAAGGAACAACAATATATAATGGTGATAGCAGAGATGTATTCAAATGAAACGTTGATTTCAAATAGAACCGAATAAACGAAAAAGGTAGGAATAAAATAGAAGAAAGGTGACTAATAATTATTAATACGAGTCATAAAATTGCAACCATTACAGTGTACAGGACATATTGAAAAACTAGACAAAACACGAGTACCTAACCAACTTATAGCAAAAAGGCGAAAAGAAAAGAGATGGTTGCCCAAAGTACAATGGATTACGTAGAAAAATATATAAAATTAAATGAATAACACTGACCAACAAGGTGTTTACCCTAAGTTAGTAACTGATGAAATTGAACAGCATATATAAAGTAAAAATGATTCGAAAAGCGGCAACATTGGCTTAGCTCTGGTTACAGAGAAAATGCCTTTATGGTATGGCCGGTAATCTGGTCTACTGCAATAATGTTTATAAACTTTCTGAAGCTTTTGTCTCTCATCAAAGACCGCCTAAAAGCAGCTTTGTTGCATAATGGAAACCATTATCCTTCTATTCCGATAGGTCGCGCTGTTTCTATGAAAGAAACTTACGAAAGTCTGAATATTTTATTAGAAAAGATGAAGTACAAAGACTATTCCTGGAATATTCGTGCAGATTTTAAAGTAATTGCAATTATTTTGGGTATGCAACCTGGTTACGCCAAATACTGTTGCTTTTTATGTCTTTGGGAAAAACTTTACCATAAGCAAGAGCGGCCACTACCACTACAACAGTATATACAAGGGAAAGACAATGTACAACATTAGCCTCTAGTAGAAAAAGAAAAGATCATAATACCACCTCTCCACGTGAAACTTGGGCTCATGAAAAACTTACGACCTGTAAGTTAAGTACGATCCAGTGAACTGTAGTCGCTGGATCTCCAAGGTGAAGGGTTTAAATACCTTCGTGAAACGTTTCCAAAATTAACACAAGGGAAACTGAAAGAAGGTATTTTCGTTGGACCTCAGATACGAGAAACAATAAAAGATGAAATCTTTGAAACCAAATTAACAGCGAAGGAAAAAACAGCTTGGCTCTCCATGGTACAAGTTTTCAGGAATTTCTTGGGAAACAAAAAACCTGACAACTATAAAACTTTAATAATGGATATGTTACAAGCATTTCACGTTGCTGGTTGTAATATGTCCCTTAAAGTGCACATTCTACATTCTCACTTAGATTTTTGTCCGGAAAATATGGGCGACGTTAGCGATGAACACAGTGAGCGCTTCCATCAAGACATCATTGGGAATGGACAAACGGTATCAGGGGAAATGGAATCCTGTTAGGTTAGCGGATTACTGTTGGATGTTAAGAAGAGAGGCTGTAGATATTGTCTATAAGAAACGGAGCAGTATTACTTCACATTTCTAACTACAATAATTTGAAATATTCATTAAATTATGATCTAATCTAAAACACCTTTTCATTAAAATATAAAAAGAAAAAATGGAGCTAACTTGATCTTCTACCTTTTATTAAAATACATTTTTATATATTTTCTATTGAAATTAGTACAGATTATTTTATGGCAAAATCAAAAGTTGAAATTTGTTGGCCAATTAATACGAAACCACCGGCGCCACTATTCGTGAGCGGCATTCACTATATACAACTCATCGGCACAGCTTGGCGGCCGCTATGTATACGAAACGACATGTAACAAATATTAATGGAAACATTCGAACCTAGATATTTTAATCAATTAAAATCGCCGAAATTAGCACTATATCGACTTCTATAGGATAGAGCACAACAACTCCCCGCGTGTAGCAGCTTTCATCCAGTTGGAAATTCACTAATGGAAACTAATTAAATGAATAATTAATACGGAACTAACAGCACCCCTAACTATGGACATGAGAACATCTAAACCTAGATGTTCTAATCAATTAAAATTGTCGAAGTTAATGCTACACCGACCTCTACATCCGAAGCTTGCTGTCCTCGCGGAATTGTTGAATGTTTATTTGTATTCTACTCTATAGAAGTAGATACAGCGTTAACTTCGCACATTTTCAATACTTGTTAATACAAAACCTTTAAAGACTGCCAGATGGAAGGAGAAGGCAAAAGACAAGAAGACGTGGGGAAATTTATCATTTATCTATTGTTTCAAAAGGAAGAAATATTTTCTCTCGAAATTTGAGTTGATTCTCGATTAAGATGATATTGATCGGGCATTTCTATAACAACCTTTTTTTAAAGATATCTGTCGGTAAAGATATATTGATGCGTGGCAAAAATCTTAAATTAATTCCATTAATTGTTAGTCTAGCTTTAAATAATGCAAACATTAGTATTGCGAAAAGTACATTTGATAGTCCATTAAATAGTTTATAGATCTCGACCAATATGTACAAAATATTCTTCACGACTATAAAATCTTAAAGCGCATAAAGTGTATTAATGATCCATTAAAGTTAAAACGTTGGATTGTTCCCACTTGTTAGAAGGCTTCCTCTTCAGCTTGACATTATCGCCCTTAATCAACGGAATATTGAATTATACGCAGTGAGATTTCCCGAAACTTCGCGAAACTTCTTCAAGCGATTAACTGAATTGTAATAGCGGTGTTATCTACTTTAATTCCTCCGCCGTTTGAATTCGATAATACGTCTCGCCAAGAACTGTTGGACGTATTCGCATTCGACATTGTAATTGAGTTAGAATGAAATTATATGCACGACTGTTTCTAGGAAATGGATATCCTTTAATCTTTACACTTTATTTTTATCGGAAGTTAAACGAGTTAAATTAAAATAATCACGTTATACCAAGGCAATAAAAATGTAGCCCGGACAGATGCGGGTTAAAAGACGTGCGTTCAAGTCTAGCTCAGGACAGTTAGGGATCTTTCTGACGTGTCCGATACAACCACTATGCGCATGTCGGCTGTGCTCTTTATGGTGAAAGCGAAACCAATGAAACCATATTAAGCTTAATTAATCCATTTAAAAGAAATGAAAAGAAATAATATGCAGTAAATTTAATCTGCAATTAACTACATTTCTTTTCTTTAACCATACCACATTACAGCCCGCACTAGTCTTCGTGATACGGCGTCCAACGAATAAATATTAACGAGTATCAAACACTTTAAAATATCAGCATGTCGTTGCGAACATTTAGAAAGAAAATAGATTGTCGTAAGTCCTTTTTGTTTTCAGCACTATCTATTTGAAAGCGACTTTGAACCATTTGCAGCTGTGAGAGTGTTGGCTGTGAGCGTTATCCCTTTAAAATCGTCTTTTCTTGATATCTAATTAATGTTCTAAGTTCTTCTGTTGTAAAATTTCCTTCAATTGCTTTTTCTATCTCCTTCGGTTTAGTTTTTACATTGCTTTGGATTATTTTCATGTAAACGTGGTACTTTCAATATTACTTGCGAGTTAAATTTCAAAATAATTTCAGCTGAAACGTCTGTCGTCAAGGTATTTCAGCAAATACAATTCATACATCTATATTATTATTTTTGTAATCATCAAGGTCAATTAATTATAGGGGGCAGCAGATTAAACTTACTCTGGACGATAACAGGAGGGGGAAAACAAGGTGAAACAGAATATAAAAATATCCCATTTTAATAAGCGTAATGAAGAGCTATTTTTACTCTCGAACATTATCGTTATAGCGTCGGCCAAATTGAAACAGACACTTGCAAACATTATCAACATATATCGATTTTACTGTCGCCGTGTGGGACTGCGGTGTTGTACTACGCAACGTAAGCTTGCCGTAAGCGAGAAGGAAATAAAAAACTAACAGCAGCTTTTTAACTAAAGCATTGTATGAAGTATGGAATGATGGAAATGCTTCGATTTTAAAGTACTTATAAATCATAATAATTATCCGCTTTTACTGTTTGTCCTTAAGGGATAAGCAGGAGGTTTCGAAAAACTAAGGCAAATATTCTGTTTGATCAACTTTAAAGGAGCGGTGAACAACATTGTTTATTATTATAATGGTATATCAGCGATAATTGAAACTATTTTAGTTCAGTAGTGCATGTAGGCTTTGGTAAAATACCAAGTTTTAGTTCAATATTATCCTTCCAACTTCGTCGCGAGACAGCTTGTATAACGGATCGTATATTTTACGTTACCTTTAATAAATTGCGCATTTATTACCTCGTTTTATATTTTTACAAATTGAAACAATTCACTATTACTGTTATTATCCACTCCAGTGATCCGGAAGTAATTCGATTTCGTTTTTCTACAGCCAACAAACTCACCTGAGCGCAATAAACCATGAACCGTTTTCGGGACGCGTTATATTCGATTAGATCGGTTTCAATAAAGGACCCGTCGTGGGAATACTCTCTACGGATAACACCATAAAGCGTGCATACGCATATATATATATATATACATACATACAGATATAAGGAACATTGGTGTTGTTACCTTTTCTGGTGGTGGTAACGGTGGGCAACGTCGCCGGATGTTGTTTCTTGATGGCCCTCTTATCCTGGCTAGTCGAGCTGTCTCTGTGGATGTGCTCCAGTAGCACGCTGGGGGAGCAGCCCATCTCCCCCTTGACGGTTAAGCTTTTTAGCACATTCTACGCGCTCCGCACGCACTCATTTATGAGCTGAAAAATAGAAGTAAAACGGTAGAGTCGAAGAAATGAGAAAACGGGATGATGTTTTACGATTATTGGCAACGTGCTTGAGGCTAGTGTCAAATACCGATACAACGGCATGTTGTTTTCGCAACTGATATAAACGGTAGATATTTGTGATGTTTCTTTGGAAAATTTCGATATTTAGTTTCGTAGTTTTTTGGCAGCTATTACAAAAGCTGTAGTCATTCCTTTTGTTTATTTAAGTTTAGGGAGTAGTAGTTTTTAATGTACGTTAATGTACGTACATTTTCACATGAAAATGGGCGTTCTAAGGTAGGTATTTTAAGTAATAGGAATTTATCTTGGTCCATACGTTGCTTAGAGTTTTTTCTGCTTACACGATATTAGGTTCTCCAAATGGATTTAAATATACTTTAATCTCGATATTGTTTCACATAATCGATCGAAGAATTTTGAAGGATCGTCATTTAGATAAAGCTTGTCCTTCGCATCGATTTTTGCTTTCTAATAAGACCCAAACGTTCCTTTATAAATAAAAGTAAGGGTAATCCATCTGATTTCAATATCCGCGAAAATGTCTTTCGTTTCCATAACAATGTTGCATTTCAAAATTTCGTAATACGGTAAATTACAACGATTGTCATGTTTACCGTATTATTTTAAATAGTACATATGAGTAGAAATGCCTTCACTGGTGTACACTAGTATCCAACTCAAATGACAATACTCTCGGAGACCTGTTGCTCGTGCCTAGTACGTATATTTGCAGTGTAAACTAAATAACTGTAATTAATGCAGGTAGAATAGGGTATGTTTGAACATCATACAAAGCAACCTAATACAGTGCCACACAGAAAAATGAAACAGTTATATTTATAGATGATGGAAGGCTTAAATCAATAATCTCTACGAGGATGGTGGAAATAACTCCAATAGAGGATGAGTTGTTGGTTTAAATGGCTAACCAGCAATCACTTTATACGAAAGCAAAAATATTAGAGGGCGCTGAAATTGCTTGTTCAAGGCAAACCGTGATAGTGACGTAGTAATCAGATAGTCAGCCTCTGTAATTGGTTTTGTCTGAAATTTACCGTCCAAAAGGTAGGTGGACAAAGGTGGAATTTTGTGACGAAAAAGTATTTTGTTCCAATAAGAACATACGAAACTTTGCACTTTCAGAGAGACTGGAGAGGTAACTGGTCGAGATTAACGTGCGTCTCACTGCGAACATGTATGTAGAGGCTTTAAGCATTCATATTCTCCTTTTACATTTGCCAATGGTTCATGACAATAGGTCAGCATATCGGGCAGCAATTGTGCAGGGGTGGTTTGAAGAACACTTCGGTCGTTTAATCAGCAGGATCGCATGACCTTAATCTTATCGAAAATTTATGGGTAGAAATTGTTCATCGTTAGAATGAAAATGATGGCCTTGGAATCATACGGAATGTGTTTTAATCTTGTGAACCCAATGCCACGACGTAATTTCCAGTGGAGGTTCTTACTAGAGAGGACAAAAGCGGATGACATTATTACTTTTTTGCAGAGACTAGATAGTCTCATGTTTTTTTAACTCTCGGAGACACCATTTGTCATCTCCAATAATATCTATTACAGTTGCTCAGCTTACATAGTTACGTCTGGATGATTAAGATGGATATTGCAGTTAATTAGTTTGAATCTAAGAAATATATTTAAAATTTCCGATTGTGAATTTTGTTTTGGATATCAAATGTTATTTTTTTGTCTTTCTATCATGTGTAAGATAAGGACAAATATGAGTAATGGTAATAAATGTCTTTATTGGATGTCTAAGAAAATAATTAAAATAAAACAGTAAATTTTACTGTTTTAAATGTACGTAAATAAAGGGAATGAAATCATTACTTTTTTGCAGAGACTAGACAGATTCGTGTTTTTTCGACTTTCGGGGACACCAATAGGCAACACCATGAAGCGATTAGACACGAGTCTATCTAGTCGCTGCAAAAAAGGAATAATTCCGCCTGCCTTTTGTCATCTCTAATAATGACATTTTACATCGAATTAGATCAAGTACCTAAAGTTGAGTATATTGAGTAGATTGAACTCAATTAGAAACGTTGAAAAGTGCGCGTACCTTCAAACAAATTATTTAGTTTCAAAGTTTCTATAAAGTTTGAAGTATTTTTAAAGCTGTATTTCACCTTCCATAGTTTCCGTTAATGAAAATTGATTATAGTGACTTCAAAAATAAGTTGTGACTAAAGTACTTACTAATAATCGATGATATTAAGTAACATTATGTAATTTTTTAAATTATCTTAATTTAACCAATTTGAAACAAAATGTTTTAATTGTAATAATTTTACTACATAAATAAACGACACGAAGCTACCAAAATATCTTAGCGCCTATTTAACATCCTCACACAATTCAACAAGTATCTACCTTGAATTAATGATGGACATATAACAAGGCAATTCACAAAAGCATCCAGGCTCTGATCTCGAAGGCGCCAGAAAGAGGAATACAAAAATATGTATAGCAACAGGTACTTATTGTTTAATTTTTATTGAATTATAAAATGGAATGTCGAAAAGACAAGCAATGATAGTGTAGACAAACATAAATTAACATCTTAGATTTCTCCTTTCCTTTTGATCTTGGCGAGAAAGATTTTCAAAGTAACGGTGAAATCTCTTGAAAATCCACGTTAACAACTTTTGTAAACCGCTATATATTTTTTACGAAATTGGTTATGTCGTCTTACGCATAAGTTTTATTAGAAATTAAACATACACCCACCTGCGGCTAGATGTATGTTTAATTCTGCAAGCTGCTCTTACGTAACCACAAGATTCGCTACGTTTTCTGAAGAAATTTCGCGTGTACCACTTTTGAATTAAAAAAACTTAAACATCGATCATTACAAAATTACAAATTGTAGTTTTTCTTTGAAACATAGATTTGGCATCTTTATGCATTTTAAATGTCTGGAATGTCCATTTCTGGTACATTTGTTTTTGAACCACAAAGTCTAACCAATGTTACCAATTCCAGGAAGTCAATGCATCAGAAACGGGTAAAATTTCCATTTGCTTTTCTTTGAATGGCGTCGGCCTCCACGTGTCCCCTTAAGAAGCATTTATATTTGAAGTAAGAACTATCTAGTAGGAGATAGTTCTTATATTAAAATTTGGAAGTAAGCCATTATTATCTAGTAATTTTTTCTTTTTGTAATGGGCAATTGACACTTCAGACGATAACTTTTCCAACAATAAATGTTTATTGTTTATGTCTACGCCTAAATTTTATTAGATTTAATAGAATTTGCTTAAGTGTCTTGAAATCATCTGTTTGCTTCTTTGCAACTTTTAAAATTGCTTTACTTCTCTTATAATACGTTAAATTTCAGTTTATTGTTCATAATCTAAAAATTAAATAATCTTGCATAAATCAATACATTACAATAGATATAGTCCATGTTTCATATTTCACTCTTATACCTAATACATTAACGTGATATAAACAAATTGTATTAAAATCTTTCAATACTACATACCTCTATTAAATTGTTTCCTGAAAATCCTAAATTCTCTATTATGAAGCAATTCCAATGTACAATTTTCTCGAATAATTACATTCCAGTCTTTTGAAACAAGTTTATAGACCGAAAGACTAAAATATAATTTATAAAGTAATAATTAGTTGACCTTTGATAAGATACAGCGCTTCTAAACAATCATTTTGTTTTTGTCATTTCGTTTTTGAAAATTAAAGCAAACACGTCAGCCTGTCTCTTGCAGAATCATGAGAATTTCGTCGATCCGGCAGTTTTACTCAATTAGTACTTCGCGCGACGTGACGAGGGATAACCGAGTTAGACGGAGTTCGATGACCCGACCAGGAAGAATTAACGTGGCCGATTTGCATATTAAGAAAACCCACAAAGGACGAACGACAGCTTTTCAGTCAGCGGAATCGCTTAAACCTGCTTGTAATCCTATTTAGTATTACAGGCTTTCCGCCAATGTGCGTGATACAAAAGCTTTAAAAGGACATTATAAAAGTGAAAATTAAAAAATATGTAATATCTGTATATACGAGGTGCGGTTCGCAAAGAAAGAGAGCATGTAGAAGAAAAGTCTCTAATTATTTTTTTAATATTATTTCTTCTTATATCAATATCTTCTTCAATCTTTTTAATCGTTTAAATAACGACTCTATCCGTGTTAAATTTCTTCGATCTTGGTTCGCATTTTAATTTTGAAACTAAAAATAGTCACTTAGAGCAAGATGAGGGCTGTACGGGGAATACTTGAATTTCCTGAACACGAATTGACGCATAATAGTTGCCTAAACTAGAGTAATGTGAGCAGAGATAACTTGTCTTAAGTGGCGCAGCAAGTCGGCATAATATATTAGGTTTATTGTAATGATGCATTATTTAAAATCGATTAATAAGGTGTCCTCCCTATCTAAAAGGTTGTAACCATTACCTTTCTTGTGCTTTTCGTCACTTTGGCTGTGTTAGAGATTGATGCCACTGAATCGTTTCCCTAGTTTGAATCGTTAAGAGCCGTTATTTCACCTCCTGTCAGCATTTAATTAATGGTCATGTTATCGACTTGGTACAGTTGATTTATATTCGACAGGTTGTTCCTTCTGAACATGCACTGATTTTTATCATGCTCAAACGCTCGTGCAGGATATTCAAAACGCTAATTTTTGCAACTCTTTTTTGTTCCTCTATCTCCTTAATCTTCAGCTGTCGATCACTTAATATGACTTCCCCGACCAATTTGATGTTTCCTAGTGTTACTATGGAGCAAATCCACCTTCGTCTGGATGATTTTCAAGAGATTTTCTTCTCCAGCGGAACGGCTTTGACCGACATTTGGTTTCGGACGATGTCTTTGGATGACTTCTCGTAAATTGCATTCGGCTTGTAGAAAGGCTACTATTAATCGGTGGTTTATACAATGGTGGCTTTCCTGTAGACATGTACAGAATACATTCTATTTTATCCTTATCATTATCTCACAAATTAAATATCATTCGGTAACAGGTTATCAAGTCTTTTGAGAAATGCCTATATTTTTCAGTCGCGAATAAGCGTCATAAAGTTAGGTCTTAGTACGAGAACCCCGATGGTATATTATACATTGTAATACGATATTTTTAGAGAAAAGAAAATAACTGAAAGAATTTAAAATATTGCCAGTTATGAAGGTGATTTCTAACAAATGCTATCGTAAGTAAATATGCGAAGGCGCGCTATTACAACATTTCGCTTTAGTTTAAATTGTTAGCGCCTTACTTAAAGAATTCACGTAAAGTTTACACGTTTGGCAAAACGTTATCTTATAAATTTTAAAGTACGTTTACTACAGATCACCAAAACTATTATTATTAAAAACTATTTTCATAATGGATAAAAGCAGCAGAGTGAGACATTGAGTTCTTTCATACGACTATGTACGGATGAGCTTTCGTCTTAGTTTCCAAATTTTGTAGCGTCATGTCTTGATCTGTTTCAAATAAGCGTTCGTTGCGTTGCTAAATTTCGTAAAGCTAGTGCAGTAAGTGACCCGCCGATGGTAGACTCATGAAAGAGCTGTTGAGACTATTGCGGATGTGAGGGAACGTATAGATCTTTACGCTCTAGATCTCTAGATCTAACAAGTCAATTTGAGAACCTCTCATGAAACTGATTGCTAGTATGGCAGATACAAATTCCATTTTCGTGTCGATGTTCGCATATCCCGGTACAATCTTTTACTCTTGTATTTTCATTAGATGTTACCTCAAGCTTTCAATCAATTAGCTCGAAAGAAACGCTATAGTTTAAAAATGCACGCTCGCAACGAATACTTTTATAACCCAAATGTTTCAGTGTTCTATGTATATGTCTGTTTGACAAGGAGCAACGAAAATCTTTTCTGTCTTCATTATTTCTTTTCCTGTGTAGCTAACCTGAACACGACGCGAAGCAAACTTCTACATAAAATATAGATGATCCTTTTTCCTTTCGCCGAAAGAAGAGTGCCACTAACATGTTTATTCTATTTTCGCTTCTACTATCCGGCATTACCTTCTTGTGTAAAATTTATTTTTATTTTTCTGGGAATGAAAAATAGAGGAAACCGTCCAAATAAATAAAGAATATCGGCGTACATCTTTTCCGCCGCAAAAAATTTATCGAAGTAAATTCTCAAACACAAGAGTATCAAAATATTTATCTTAATATTAAAATCCAGTGTAGAGAAATATAAATTTTTTTAAAAGCTATAATTTTTATGATCGAGAAAGGATTAAGGTGGATGTACTGTTCTAAATATAAGGAGACTCGACATAAACAGACGCCTACGATCCTTTAAATGATAATAAATAGATTCGAATTCATAGGAAATCTATCCATAAAGGACACTATTAATAGAGTTTTCATTACTTACGCGTTCTCAGAATGAAACGCCTATTTTTAAGCTTGTTCGTGGTAAATGATACATATATTCGTTAACAAAGAGACTTTCGGTAAGCAATAGTATTTAAAACTGTTTCAATGTGGAACGTTCTCCTAGAACAGAATGTTTCTGTTGAGACGATAGATGGCTTTACACATTTTTTTAACTTCTGAAGAAGGGCAGCCTCCTGAAGTAGGGCAGCTATTTGAAAAATTATATATTCCATTTACTACTGCTAGGTATAAATGTTTTTAAATCACGATGCAAGGAAGGTGACCCTCATGATAGATTTTGAGGCTCTCTAGTGGAAATATAGCAAAATAATCTACATCTATTTCTTTCACATGTTGGCGAAGTTTGCAAATATGTGCTTTTAAAAAATTGCGTAAATCGTTGGACGTTAAAATTTTCCGATGACAATAGATGTCATAGAATCTGATTCAAAAATATTTTTGTGTATATAAAGTGACCAATAAGTAGAGATGACAACGGCTGGTGAAATTGTAATTTTTTTTTGTAGCGATTAGACAAACTCGTGTTTTGTCGACTCTCGAGGAAACCAGTAGGCAACGGGAACCCTTTCTGACGAGACGAAGAGACACGAGCCTGTCTAGTTGCTGCAAAAAAAGAATAATCATTTCACCTGCCTTAGTCGTCTTTATCAATAAGTAACAAATCAGGCATTTGCTTTGCTATTTTATTTTATTTTGTCTTATTTTATTTGGATGGAATAGCCTGTAATTTATTAGGTTTTTAGCTTGCTTTTCTAGAAATTACATACAGAAAAAAAAATACAATGTGCATAATACAAATGTAATCTCATCTCTAATGTTGATAGCACATGATATTGCAAAAAATAATATCAAATTATACCAAAACAACAATATCCACTTCGATATGAGATTATCATGTTACAATAGAAGAGTACAGTTAGGTAAGAACCCGAAGGCATTCTGTCGCCTTTTCGCGCAGCTATTGTTGCGATGAGCAAGACATTGCCTACCGCTTTAAGCTTATATAATATTTCGTATGTGTTATACTTCATTTCAGCAGTGGATGGTAAATATGGCAATAATGGCAAGTAATACGGAAATTTAATACTTGGTATTCTAATAAGTAACTTGTAAATAGGAAATTTATTGTACAGTTGTCTGTACGAAAGCAGAGAGATAATAGGTATAATTTATGTACTAAAGAAAAGTCGCTGTCTTAATCGATGATGGCCGTGGCACGTAGCAAGTCAAAGCTAACGGTATAGAAAAGAAAGTCATTACAATGCAATAGAGAGGAAGAACAAAGGAAACGATATTTTGTTAAAAATTCCCGCAACAGAGTAACAGTAATGAATGTAAACATACAAGTCAGCATTAATTTAAAATCCGAACAGAAAAACAGTAGTATGTAGCGCCATATAAACAAACTTAATGGTCGTCATTGTACTTTTTATTGCAATAAGTAACTGCTACTTATTTATCTGTTTACAGCAAACCCTAGAAATTCCTTCCTTCGGTGTCGATACATTTGCGTGATTGCCTGTAACCTGTAAGAGAGCTGCACGCACTCTAGATTGCCGGCAGTACTCCTAATATTATATATAAATGATATACAGCGTTAGTAAAAAGTCCCGGAACGGTCGAATAACTTTGTTATTTGAAAATTATGATTTCTGAAATTTAGTATGAAAAAATTGGTTAAAAAAATATTAACTGTATTGTTATTCCACCGTTCCGGGACTTTTTAATAACGCTGTATACCAACTACTTTATATGTTTTATTTCGTAAGAAACTACTTAGACTTATTACATTTTAAATCAACAGTTGAGAACAACAGCAGTCACGGTAAGCCAAGAATACTAACGCCGGAAATCACTTGGATGTAATGCTCAAAGGCGAGAGTCGCGTTTTTACGGTCGGAACGCACGATGTTATTTCCTTTTGATGTTTGAAGTCGGTAAAATTTGGTGTAGAATACTGGAAAGCGCTTTAATGCAAAATCTATATAGAGCCAATTATGTACACGAAACCTCTCGAAATATAAATACTTCTAGATGTATTTATATGTAGGATTTTTGGAAGAAAATAGATGTATTTAAATTTAACGGTTGCGCACAGAAATATAAAAAAGTCTGTTATAAAGTAAATGTCTGATTCGTTAAATATCGATCATCCTGTATATGCAAACGTACGAGTGTTTTTTAGATGTACTTTATAATGTCTATTTCATCGTCCTAACGATAAAATAGCGACAAATAACGATGAATTTGTCGGGAATATTTCCGAACTAGGATTAAGTCGTTAGAATAGTGTGAACCAGCATGACTACTTATAATCACTTTAATTATTCACAAAATAACTAGCTTCTCTTACTTTATTAAAACCACGTACTAGCCCCTACAACTAATTTCTCCAATATGCTCGAAGTAATTAAGCTCAGTTTAAGCTTTTCTACTGAATAGAACCATAAAATGGCATTATTCCGGGCATAAAAATTCTTTAAAGTACAATGTAATTTAAAACAAGCCCATTTCTAGCTAATTCCCTGCTTTAATTAACAGTCTAGAAGCTAACGTAGACTCATTGATAATAAAATCTTAGCGAACACAATACTCGTACCGCTATAGACGAGTTAAAATCCCTCGTTCCAGTTTCGCGCTATTGTTATCCGCTTTCATCCGCACAGGCGCGACATAGGGCCGGTCGAGATTCTCGGAACTGCATTAAGGTAACCTGAAAACGCCAAATAGATAAAGCGCTCATCATGTAGGCAACGGCGATCATTCGATTACATTCTAAGAGGACGGCTCTCACCTATAGCTTACGGAGAGGATGCTCGCGTCTGAATTCTGTCATTCGAATGTGTACGCTTATTATTGTGAAGCCCAGAGACGAGACGAAGGCGAAGCGCTTCTTCTTTTCGCATAGAAGCGGATAAGCAGCGTAGGACAGTCAGGATATTAGTATAATAGCGTCAACGAAAACGTCCATAATTTCCCCTTTAGCTTCAAATTATCCCTTATGGAACGACGTAGTTGACGACTGACTTTGATTATTATTTGAGAGATGGGGTAATTGAATGTTTACCGTGAGAAAGGCGCTATACCCAACGAGGAGAAGAGAGTAAAAAATATCGTTGAGACCCTGGATGGAAGATCTATGCATGACTTCTTTTTTATGCAAATGTTACCGATGTATTCCATTATTTCAAAGTCAATAAACTATTCGAAGGATATTAATCGTCTTTTCGTTAGTTTAGACTAGAGAGACTATGACGTTGAAAGTTAGGCTATCAGTCTAAAAGATGGCTCTTATACAAAATGATCTATTAACGTCGAACAAGTGCGTTTCCAGCGTTTCCTTGTGTTGAAATAAATATTAACAATAATGCTTCGATATAGAGTTCTCGCAGATATCGAATTGGTACGGCATCTTCAATAAGGATTCATTAAAAAGTTTTCTGGACGGATACCGAATAATTTAATAAGCAAACATTCCCTCAATAGTGCTGTAAGCGTGATGGCTAGGACATTTTGGAGACTTTTGTACATGTAGATATTTTATGGAAGCTGTTGCAACTTCTTTATTATAACAGGACGACAACAACTACTTATTATTACAACAACAACTTATTACATTTGATAACATGTTTATTGTAATTTGCATTTTATATTTGCTTATTACTAGATTATTTTTCTATTAGTTTGCTAAATTCTGTACACTTACCTGCTCTAAAATCATTAAATTATTTATCTATAGATCTAACGTTTAAATTAAACAGGCGACTCACCAGAAACTAGGGCAAATGTCAAAAGTGAAACCGTTAAAATCAACACATATTGTCAAAATAATTTTGAGGGCCTCTTAGTAGACGGGCTCTCAAGAATATGCTTTCCATATTTCGTCGTTGTTATAGATCTACCAGGCCAATAAGTTCGTATCCTCTTAGGCCGCACTTTGCTCGGCCGTGTGTATCATAATATTTCGATGCGAAAGCGCCTACATGTTTCATCCGTAAATATCGCTCCGCATTGTTCTACTTATTGTTAGAGCAGTATAAAGAATCTATATTTGTCGAACGTTTGCGAAAGTGAGCACGAATGTTCCCTGCAGACGTAGCGAGATACGAGAGTTGAGGTACGGTCCGATAATTTTTGATTTTGTAATACACAAATAATGCTACAGCTGCTCACAAAAGTTTTAGAAGATACGTCAGCCCATGAAATATATGTCGATAGCTTTTACCAACTGCAAAGTACCAGTTCAATAAAAAGTCAATTGGAAGGCTGCTTGGGAACATGATTTTAAAGTGTCCATTAATACCAAAGCGACGGGAAAAATCGCGAGAAACAATGGATTCACGCTATGGTCATGTAAAATGAAGTAAGTATAGTTCATTGGAATAATAGTTCCGAAAATGTAAAGCAACATGTTAAAGGACGAGGGTCCACTGGTTCTCTATCATCCATTTCGCGATTGGATAAGGTGAGCCACGTAATTGTGAGAAAATGTGGAATTCCGTCACATGCACTGTGCTTCAAAGATAATTATATTAACTAACTAACGGTAACCTTAACGTTATCGCAACGTAAAAAAGAAAAATGACAATCGAATTGGTATATTTTAATTTTAATGTAAGCACAATGGTAATTAAAGGCAAATAAATGTCTTTTCTTTTCATTAAAGCAATCTTCTTTTTCCTTACTATTTCTAATAGTAGTCCTAAATAGTTTAAATTGGAAGATTTAATATCCGAGTAAATTAAACCAAAGACAAATTATTTGTCCGTTCCACCGCCACCGTCATCGAGTGAATTTAATAAAATTTCCTAACTCCTCATCGCCTAGACAGAACGAAAGATAAAAGTTAATGAAGCTACTGCAAACGAGCTCGTAGCCGCCAGAGGGATTTTGACGTTAATTTCTGCAGATAGCCGCATGAAAGTTTGCTTCGCATCTCGAAGAGACTGTCTCTCTAATGGGCAGTTGCCTGTAGCTATTATTACTTTGAGATATCCGGTTCCTATCTTACATTTATGCCTTTGCTATTTTAATTTTCTTACACCTATTTGTGGCAAACTGAACACTACCACGTGAACATTGGAGCAGTTTCAATTTGCGAGGTTCCCGTAAAATTCAAAATCACAATTTGTGCTTTCTTAGTTTCAATTAAGTCTTGCCTTTTTGCCGTAATAATTATAAGTATTTTAAAAAAACACATCGAAGCCATTCGTTTGTGTTTGGATTGTATTCGGCTGGCAAAAAAGATAATTAAGTATTATTCACATTGAATTATTTTACATATATATATATATATATATTTGGTTAACAAACGCAGTAGTACTCGTAATATACAGCGATATTAACGATGATGACCTCTCTAAAAACAATGAAAATATTTTGCTGAAGTTTAGGTAGACGATATTATGGATAAAGATCTACTTTTTTTGTAAACCCCTTAGACATTCTTTTAATTGCCACAATAGTCTATCATGAGTTCTTTGCATAGAACTTCCAAATACAAATTAATCCCATAATATATTACGCATGTCACAGAACTAGGGAATAGCGACATTGAAATAGTTTTTGATTATTAGCAAATGCAACTTACAATTTGAGCATGTGTCTGTTCTTACCGTATGCTAAATCAAGAGAGTTTTAAATTCATTTTAACTATAAGTAAATGTTAAAAAAGTTATATATGTTGTTCCGAAAATTCAGTTCAAAAATAAACTAATTTAGTTAAGAAAGCTGATTTCTTTTTAAATAACAAAAGCAAAGATAACATATAAGTTATATCCGTTGATAAGTAGTAACTGCTTACGATATACGCCTTGCATTTATTTTGCATTAATTTTATACGTCTTGCATTATTCCTGCAAAAAATAGGAACGTCTTGCAAAAGATAACAATACTTGAAGTGAGTATTCTTGATTCATGTAAAATACAACAGAAATGTTAGATTTAGATTAACTTAGCATTAGTAGATTAGCATTAATAGATTCAGTACCAACTTAACATCGAAGGGATTAGCGAAAGTCAGTCTAATCTTTGTTAGTTGTACTCTGTATATTTTGTAATAGTTTGTGTTTGTGGAACCTCAAATAATTTTTTTTTAACTGCTGAAAAGATTCTGTCCGTTGATTTATACTTTTTTATATAGTTAAGTTCATAGATCTCCGAGTTATTTAAAGAAATTAATAAAATCAGTCAATTTTTGGGTATAAACCATCAGAATTAACACCGTAAAATTTGATTTATTTAAGCTTACTTGGAATTTCTAGATAAAAGAGCAATGGTCGAAATAAGCAAAGGTATTAATAAACCAGTCTTCTGTTTGGGATTGATCCAGACATCTGAAGGGCCGCAAATTCAATTCTTGTTGAATGCCGCATCTTTTAACTCGGCAAACAAACAAAAAGCGGTTCGCGTTTATCGGTATCAAGGAAATTTGAGCCTGTCCAATAGTAGAAGCTCAAAAATGTTTATATAAAAATGGTGACGAATGAAGCTATACTTGTATTAACTCGCTCTCGCAGTATGTCGAGAGCCTTTTATCTCAGTTTTCGGACTATGTTACTGTTAATTCCTCTAGAATAGGGAAGAACGGTTAATGACGATTGATATAAATTCAGTTTGCCACCGGCATGTGATTAAGTATTCCCGAATCAAAATCGACGGCGGCCAATATCACACCAAACATTAAGTTACTGGGATAAGGGGTAACTCAGATGTTAAAATAAGCTAGAACAGTGGTACTTCTGTCTGTAATTCTCAATATACAGATATCGAACTGCCACGATAACTTAACGAGGATAACGAAGTTACGAAACTCTTCCGCATGGGCACTTGTTAACATTTTCAGTTACTTTATTGCACATATTCACGTTAATTTCGTCAATAAATGGACGACTTTTATTCCTAAATCATCAGTTATCTGTGAAATATTTGCGCAGGCGTGACGCTTAAGAAGATCCCGAAGAAAAAAGTCCAGTGGTCTTAAATCTTAAAGGCCGACCCATGCGACCATTTCGGAAAATTACACAGCCAAGAAATTTTTCATGCAATAAATCTACAGCTTCTTCGGCAGTGTGGCAAGCCAAAGACCTCAGTCAACATCTGACAATACCGTTCACCGTTAACAGTTATTGTTTCCATTTCGAAAAAACAAAATGTCTAAGCAACGTTTGGGACGAAAATCCACATCAGAGGGTTACATGACGATGATACAATGTTTTCTCAACAACCTCTCGAAGAACATGGCCACCGACTGTAAAAATGGACTTCGTGGTTGAACATGATTTATTTACAAGATTCGTTGTCAACTGCGGTCTGCTCTAAGAATCTAGAAGGGATGCTTTTGTCATACCTGAACTGAACTTTGGGTAATACCTTCATTCACCTTAGCGATATTTTTCGCTGTATGAACTTTACGTTGTCCTAATGATTTCTTGTTACGAACAGCAGGATCAATTCACTCAAATTTTGGAATTAGACTCCTGTTGTTCCGCTAACTATATGATTTCGAACAAAAACAATACGAGGTCAACGAGTAGTGTTTGTAACAGAACACACGTTTTCCTAAAAAGTTTAGGCAATTTTTATGAGTTCTTCGAGGGTAAACCGCAATACAGTGACACCTTCTGGATGACTTATATAAAACATAAACCTTCAAAGTGACAGCGTTTACAAATTATGTAAATTTAAAATCTCCAAGTTCCTGCTGGGACATCCTTTATTTAGAGCTACTTAACAATATGTTGCTCCACCCCTAGCTGTTATGAGTAAAGAGGACAAAAGCGAGTGAAATCATACCATTTTTTTAGGGGACTAGACAGACTCGTGTCTATTCGTCTCATAAGAAACGGTTCGTGTTGCCTACTGGTTTCCCCGAGAGTCGATAAAACACGAGTCTGTCTAGCCGTTGCGAAACGGGTATGATTTCACTCGCTTTTGTCCTCTTTAGTTATGAGTTATTAGAGAGTCCTGGATACCAGTACATATTACGAAGAACCAAATTACAAAAATATTGTAGACGGATGAGATAAATAGGGCTCTGTAGTGTAATAACAATGTTATTGCACACTACGGAACCCTTTTGTCATTCTATCGTAAACGTCCGACTAAATGAATAAATACATAAAATATGATCTAAGTGAATAAAAAAATTGCCGATCTAATAACTCAAGAGAGCTCATAGTTTAATAGTTATTGCATTCCAGACGGTTAGGAAGAATCATTTTTCAATTTATCGGTACTAACCGGATTTTATCTACCTGTTATCCATAGTCTCGAAAGGCTAATGTATCGTAAATCACGGTTAATTGAGCGTATAATATGGAATTAACCGACCAGCAGCTTTCGAGATTCCCATCCCCAGTCCGGAATAGGATTTACGATGGAACCAATAGAAGGAGCCGTTTAGAGCAATCTGCCGTAATTCCGGGATGGAATCAAACAAATCTAAGCTAGATGGACGTAAATGTCCCACCGAAATGAACAGTATTAATCATGGAAAGGGAAATTAAGGTGATGAAGTACGAACGTATATAGCTACATTCCGTTGTAATAGCGCTCTTTGACAATGCAGTGCGGAGGTTTATTCTAATTAATTGATGCACAAAAAAAGCACAGAGCATAAATGCGATTGAGTACTATAATTCTCTTTTTTTCATGAAATTGTTCTAAGAATTATCGATTGTTTGTGGTTGTAATCCAAACTAATTGTCCAAACGTTCGTTTGTACATACATCTCTTAAGTTATAAATGAATATGATCTATCTCTTCGTATAAGCAGATATATGTATACGCCGCAACGGACGGCTCTCAAAGTGACCACTGTAGAAACGTACTTAATGAAGCGGGTGTTGAAGGCCTCTCTTCCAACTTTCTTTCGAGACATTTAAGTTGTTTACTATGTTATGTTATTTCAGCACTGACACTACTGATCCAAGTCGAGCATATGAGGAAACTTGTAATACCTATAAACGCATTTAAGCATGATTTTTGGCAAACGCGAGGGTATCGTTGCTCTCCGCATCGCACGAAATAACAATAATAAAATTCATTGTAGAAATTTCTTTCGGGTTTTGTCGTGGAATTAATGTTTTTCTTGACGTTTCGCTGTTAGCTTCTTCAGAATCATTTCAAGACTGATGTTGTTGTCTCTGGCTCTTGGTCCCATTTCTGTTCCGCTGCGCTGATCCGTAACCGTTCCGTTCCGCTGAATCGCGTCGTTCGTTATATGACGACTCCGTAATGCTAACTTCCATGCGTTGCTGATCCTGCACCTGTCTTCGCGATTGAAAACTTCCCGCCTTTGTTGGGCGGGAGTAGCTGCTCGATTTTGGTTACCGTTTTAAATCGTGTGGTGATGTTCTTTTCTCCTAGGGTCTGTCTTAGCGTGTCGGTAACTCCGGCTATGTCCGGAAGTTATGCGTATCCTACTGGTTGTTGTTGATCTTCGTCCTTTTTCTGCTCTCGCGGCTTCCGTATATCCTTCGTACTGTAGCCGTTCCTCTGCAAGGCGTTTCTGACGTGTTGTATTTCACTACTTCTATGATGTTCGTCGCCGATTTTCTCCGCTCTTCTTAAGAATGTGTTGATGAGGGATCTCTTGGTATACACTGTGGCCAGTCAACTAACTAACTATTTCATCGAAAACGTACATTTCCGGAATTAATGGATTACCATGCCCAACTGTACAACCGAATGATGTGAAAAAAAGATTTTAATTCCAATGTGCTAAGTTCTATTTCCACTGTTAATGCCCCTATTCCGTAAAACTGCAACATGCAAAATACTTGGAACTAAAGGAAAAAGTGCCCGTAACGCAAAATACATACCATGTATTCGTTTTACTGTGAAATATCCGTCAACATTCAGTCATTAAGCGGCCCTTAGCTTCAGTTTAATTTACATTTATTTTCATACAAATGGTTTCATATGTTCCTAATGAATTTAGGGTCTTTTAATTTAATATCATAGTCCATTTAGTTTATGCGTTGTGCTACGCTTGACCCCATAGAGGCAAAGCGCCGTGTGTTCTTTGTAATTGGTGTCTGTTACTCATCGCGCTTATCCAGGCTTTATTACAGAATCCGCGTGTAATTTTTCAGGCTTTCCTTTCGGACCTGATTTTTTAATAATGTTCATTGAATTGTTCGGGATTGTTAAGTTTCCTCGATATATTCTCTGTCAGCACTCAAAAATTGCATTACTTTGCCAATCTAAATAGTCTCTATACATGAGGTATTCTTAATACTATTGATATTGTTCGAACCATAGAAGTTAACTTTATCAATCAAAAGCGACTACGAATAGGATGAATGTTACCTGAAAGTATTGATATTTTCAAACCATTACCAGAAATAAACCATTTCGCCCGCCGCGTTTCAAATAAACACAAACGTTGAAATGCATAAACTGGAAGCATGCGTCGTATTTCCGCATATAAAAACAAATAGGACGGTGTCGTTAAATTGGATCCATTCATCCCGCTTTTGTTTGAAGTTTGATAGCTACCAATAAATGTTATATGAGGAGCCTGCGTATGCATATTGCGTATCGCATTGAGAACAACCACGTTATTTCCAGCATCACTCCTCTTCTGTTCCTCTCACTTTCTCCAAAAGAAAACTATTCTTTTTGTAATAACGCTTCCGGTAGCCTTAAAACTGCGATTATTTTTAAAATTCTGTTGTTTGGATGCAAATATGTTCCGCGTACATGCGTAGGAATTAGTGTCAACAGTATAAAAATAACGTTTTGTATAAAAACCAATGAGTCTATTTAACAACGCGCCCGCTAGACGCTGGTGAGATGTAATATATTTTCGGAAATACATTGATATTGTTGGGAAGTAAGAAATAATCTAATAATCGTTATAGAACAACGTTTTCAAAGGAGATGTTCATGTTATTTACAATAATCGGTATCTATTCAATCAATAAATTTCTCGAGATACCTTGTAATTCTTCCTTTTTATGTAATTATTGTTTCGTTTGAAATCAATACTGCTTTCCACTCCATTTTAAGCTTGGAACAATTACTAAGTTAACGTATAGTTGCTTTTAGTAAAGTAAAACACTTCGGTAATACCATAAATATTATAAAATTCGTCGTTCAACTCGAGCGAGCATATTTTTACTTGAAACTTTTAAGTGTTAACCAATAGCGTTTTCTACAGTATCTAGCTTCTAATTTAGCTGAAAGGTTTTTAGATAAACATCGAAGTCTTCTTTTGTCATGTGTTCGTGAAGTTCAAGAAGGTGATCTGGAAAGTTTCCAGCCTAACACAGCAACAAGCAATTTTTTTGTCAAATTCTGCTGTATTCCTCAATCTCCTCCTTGTAAGCCTGCATATTTTCTGCGGCGTCACGTTAATCCGTCCAAATAGTAGTAGTCGACTTCTTGTTCTACAAAATAGGTGTGCAAATTGTCATTCGGTGAAAATCTCTGTTTTCCGAACGAAACATTGGGCCATCAATTGGAGCCCCAATTCCTGAATTTTTTGCCATGGTGACCGTCGAAGAATGGACTTGTCAAGTGACAATACGTAATATACCCCTATTATTATTATTATTCCTTTTTCAAGATAGTCCATTAATAGAACTCGAATATTGAAGTTGAACACTGTGTTGTTAGAGCTAAGAGGAATGAGAAAGACAACACTGTTGGTAGAGAAGCCATCAAACGCTCACAATGTAAGTCCTAAGCCTAAGCTTGAAACTTGAATGAAAAAGAGAGGGAGCGTTAATATATTATCCAGGCATGCTAGAGAAAAGGTCTATTAAAAGCTCATATTCAACGAATCAAAATATTTTAGAGCGTAAGAAATGGAAACAAAATTTCACTTGCCACATACCAAAATTGACGAAGGCAGAAAGTCCCGAGATTGATGAGTCGTTTATTCGTCGATATTAATTTAAAGCTCCAAACGTTCGTTTAAGTAGCGGTAAAAATGTTAAAAAGTAAAGAAAATATCTTTCTTCGTAAAATAAGAAAGAATATTTATTTGTTTACCCAATTTTTTTACTAGCTAACAATTTATGAAAGTAGGTTGAAAATATCTACCGAGAAAATGACCCACTAAAATAAAAAAAAAAAACATAAAAATTTTGGCAGTTGCGGTCGGACCTGTCCACTTCTCATCGTTGGACTGCGATCTTTACCGGGCGTGTTGAATTTTAATACGTTAATTTTAGACTCTTGTTATTCACCTTTACTACATAATAATATTTTAAATTACTTTATTACGTCCGATAAGTATATAACAATGCCTTACCGTATAAAATAAATTATAATACTTTCCTCACCTATCTAAATATTTCTCTAACGGGAGAATTTTCGCGTAAATACATCGATAATCCTAAAATATAAATTGCACTTTGTTCGTTGAAAAAGACTTCGCCTACATTATTATACGAGACAATCGAACTTGGCTTGTTTCGTCTTCTGTAAACAGTTTCTGGGTTTTTGCACGTCTGCTGGCAGTAACAAGAAACAACACCGCGCGTCTTTTCATTATTTTATTGAAAATATTTCCGCGCTTTCCACCTACGCTCCAGGTTTACGTCTGACGTCGTTTCGTGATTGATGGCGGAAATTATGTTGTTGCTTTCGAGGTTTTTTTCTCTATCGATAAATTCTCGTCTACGGCACGGTTAAAGTTCGAAATGAATTATTACAGGAATGTTCCCTAAATTATAAAATATTTAGCTTTCAACGTACAGCTATTGCCACCGATCGAATAGGATAATTGAATTATACACAACGGCACAAGTTGCGATAAAACTAAAACAATGGGAGACTTTGCTACCCCGAGATTCTAGGTAGATGCCGTCTAAGTTTTCAATGCAAATTTTCCGATAGAATATATTCCTTAATTTCTAATTTTGAATCAACAAAGATGCAGACTTCTAAATTTTCTAAACTTCTAAACTTTCCTCTTAGCCCATTCTCGTGCTTTTAAGCTCAAAAGACAGGAGTTCGTTCGAAATATGGAATTGAGTCGATCCGCTTGCAGAGGTTATATGAAATATTCAGACACGTAATTTATGAATCACGTTAGCCGGACATATACCTCTTTAAGAAACGACAATCATAACGATCGGGAGCTTAGCGTACGGCGGTTTGTGGAATTTGTAGACTATTTTGTGATACGATGGAGAATGTTGTCAAATTACATCAATAAAACGAAGTGCGCCATTGAATAACGATTTTCATGTACACCCACTAAAATAAGTACATTGATTCAAGTGCAAATTCATTATTAATCGAAAACGATAAATGAGTGATATATGTAGACTCCGACGAATTTATTTAATAAACCTCATAAACT
This sequence comes from Oryctes rhinoceros, assembly GCA_020654165.1. Lineage (NCBI taxonomy): Eukaryota > Metazoa > Arthropoda > Insecta > Coleoptera > Scarabaeidae > Oryctes > Oryctes rhinoceros. Next base: position 386,257 of record JAIOKQ010000123.1, read on the forward strand.
TGGTACAAATAAAAATTAATGAAGTAAACTATTCTTTACACGCGGAAAGAGCGTGTATCTAACCACATACATACGCAGTACTAAGTGATTCACGATAATGGCTCCTTTTAAAATTTATAAAATGGCATTAGCTAATTGTATTTATGAAGTCCACGTGTTGCCTCAAAGGAATAGTTGCCGTACTTTTGCAGTTAAAAATTGTTAATCATCTTGTGTCTTGTAATTATTTTTTAACTACTTTCTAGGGCACAGTTTACGATATTTATAGTCGCGGGTGGATGCTTGTTTTCAAAAGAATATATATTTAGGAATGGAGTATATACATATAGTTGGATGCAATATCGAACGAAAAGGTCTATTGCAATAACAATAAAATACAGGCAATAATATGATCTGTCGAAAATATGGGCGCTGCGTGTTGAAAGAGCGACTAAGATCTGGCATGGAGCAGTTTTCGCGATTTTGGATGAAAATTTATTTCAAATCAAATGTGTCTCTTTCAAACACGGATAAATTAGAAACTCCTCAATCTTGCGTTGCAAATGCGCTTAGTAAAGGCACGGCACTGACTAAAAAAGTTTTAATCGCTATTGCGCAGTGCATTCCTCTTTGCCAGATATTAGTGCGTCTCCCGGATGGTATTTAACATATTTGGTAGACCACTTCTGGTTTGGAAATGATCTTTAACAGCAATATTATATCCTTCAGCCGGGTCATTCTATAACGACTGAATTGGTTTGTGCCGCTCCGCTAACAAGCAGAGTAGCAAACGATTTGTTGAATTTTTTCGCTGCTTCCTAGGTTCCCGTGGACAGCTCGCGCAAATGTTCGGCTACTATTTAGAGATTTTCACGTCTTCCTGAAAAGTCCTGAAGAAAGCCATGTGATGCAAACTAAGAAGATGCAAAATCTTCATGAGAATATTTATGCGACACAATCCACCTAAAAGGACCCATTACTTTTATCATTTTTTTTTTTTGAGACAAACGTACAGTTCAATCAAATGATTTACAAATATCAATAATAACTCGACCGATGTTCATAGAAAGAATGTTCTTTATACGAGCGACAATTAAAGCCTGTTAAACTTTAAGAGAGAAATCAAAAGCCTCAAAAGCTATCAACCCTAAAAACACGCCATCTGATTTACCCAAACAGTTAAAGCGGATACTTTTATGGTGTGAGCAGTTCCAAAAAAGTAAGAAGAGAATATAGAGATGGAGTGCTGATATACTCGTTCATTTGTAGAAAGAGTGCATTGGATACCTGATTCATAGACCAAAATAGAATGATGAGGGCGATGACTAAAGCACCGAAGAGATTTGAATCAGTAAATATAAAAGACTAAGTCAATTCGATTGCCAGAGCAACGTGGATAACTACGGAGGACTTCTGACGATGAGAATCTACAATTTGCCTTGACAATGATAATAATAGTCAGAAGATCCAAAGAATACCAGCTAAAGTCTCCTCAGTAGAAAATGTTAACTACTTGACAAGAATTGATAAACATCTCACAAAGACTTGAATGCCGCTACCTCGTTTAGAGGTAAGAAGTTACCTTGGCAAGACACGCTGAAATAAATTTGAAAGGAATTAATACAATAACAATATGTGATCTGGCAAGTGTTTCTTCATTTAGTGATTTGCAGCACTCTTGGAGCATTCTCTGCTCCGAGAGAATACTTCTGCAGGTAAAGAAAAAAAAAAACTAAAAGACCGCTAAATATATGCATTCTTTGAAGATTGATGAATTCAGAATAAATTAAAAAGATTAAAATTAAATCTACGATCAAAGCTATGAACATTTTCTACAAATATGACACATTTTGGTTATTGCAAAAATTATCCAGCAAATACCTGAATGGTTGAATACTAATCAGAAAGGACAACTTGAAATAATAACATTCTCCTGGTCTCCATTTCGAAGCTTTCTGTCCTACTTACTACCATCCAGAAACGAAGGAATAATTAAAAGTGCGAGAAAGAAATAGGATCACTCGACGTTCCTCTCTGAAATATGACGAAGAAGAATGGAATAATTCTTATTGAAATTTAAGAAAAGTACAACGAATTGCTAGCAAAATGGGAAAATCGGCTAGCCGCTCGTGTGCTACCCAAAGAAGATGCCTTCTGTTTATTACCTAGCTTCAAACCTAAAAGAAAATTGTTACCTAAGGGGAATAGAATGTTAGAAATGGATCGTAATTTCTTTGCTTAAAATTGCTGTTATTTTGTTTGCATTGATTCCTCTTCTATTGTTCAAGACCGCTAAAGAGTATCTTCACTTTTCGTTGCTAATTTTCGAAATATATAAATACTGATTAAAACATTAATTTTTAGACGACCTTATGTCCGTTTTATTTTTAAGAATTTTTAAAATAAATTTAAACGAAGTTATTTACTTTATGTGTCAAGTGCATGTGTTCTACGAAATACTTTTTGCCCCTTCCTTACATCCTGTAAAATTGTCTTTGGTTCCTCTACACATTTTGTCAAATCCTCTTGCGTCCTTGTTTATATTCCACAAAATCCTCTTCGGTTCCCATTTGTTTCATAACTTAATCGTTTAAGCCTGCGTTTATATCGATTTTAGGATCTCACATGTTTTTTTCTGTCTGCTAGTTTATGATAGCAATCCAAGGAGTTCTATATTTAAATATTTGACCTTTTTGATGATTGTACGTCTCGATTCAATTGACGTAAATTTTGATAACTGGTTTCCAATATTGACGTTGTATTTTTATGTTTTTTTTTTTTTCAGAGAAAGAGAAAGTTTTATTACAAAATTTAAATTTTTCAAAATAACGTTACTTCTAGCTACACCAGACTCTGGTTTTTAGGACGATATAATTAATGCTAAATTATTAAAATATTATTCAGAAGAATAACGACAGATTACTTAAATTCTGTAACTATTATGTAAAAATGTTATAACAGCATATTGTATACTGCTAAAATCTTTCCTTATTGTTAATTGCAAAATTCACTTTCCTATGTTCGCAATTTACGTATTTATTTTCGCGAAAAGTTGCGATTTATATCGTTACGAACAGAAACAAAGATTTCGCGTCTGTTATTGCATTAAATCGTTCCGAACCTACATAAACATTTCAATATAAATTGAAAAAAACAGCAGTATCCTATTGCATTAAAACTGGTTTTATCAAAGAAAGAAAGATATTCGACTTAGTTACAGCCGTACAATTTTATTTTCCAAAAATCCTGTAAATGTACACAAATAGAATGTTTAGATGTTAATACGCACCAATAAAATTCCTATCCGAAAGCATATTTGACCAACCTGCCAAACGTATAAAGTTTCTCTAGCGTTATCGTCAAGTAGTTATAAAATTTATGGCTTCCATGCGACATTCTTTCGTAGTCTTATCCTGTTTTTAAAAAGTTGTTCAATTTTTGTGTGTTTTGACCGCTCTACTTATAACATCAGCTAATTCTTTACCTATTAATGTTTAGCTCTTGGAAGTATAAAGTTGATGCCTAACGGAAGTTTTAAAATAATTTCTTGTTTTTATTCTGATTTGAAAAGCGCTGGCAAATTTACAATTTTCTTGTATTTTTGTTATTTTTAGAACATAAGAAAAGCGTTAGCAACATTTTTCTATTATCTAAAGATCCAAAGAACTGCTTTTACACAATTGGAGGAGTAATTTATAAACATATTTATGGGTAGATATTCGTGAAAATATTTTGATACAAATTACGTATTATGGAAATTATAAAACTCTAATATACATTGAATTGGTAGCTCACAACTTAGATGGAGGCAGATCAGATTAGATTGATCTTCCAGTTTAGCGTTTTGTAAAATTAGAAGAGAAGCTTAATAAAGGTTTCTTAAGCTTTAAAATGTAAAAATTTGTTAAATGTGTTTAATAAAGGTAAGTATTTTCGGGTTTCTATAGGCCCATGCCAGCCTGACGCTTTGTTGTCAGGTCATTTAGGCTGTTTTGCTCGACATGTCCGTCCGGTTCGACAAGAACATGATTAAATCCATTTAAAGGATGCAAAAAATCATTTATGTTATATAATTTATATTAAAACACAAAGAAAGGTTTCTAGGACAAAACTGTTTTAGTTTTACGAACTACATATGATGATTGATGCTTGCTCTTGAGACAGTCTGTATTAGCTTATATTCAAGCCAATGATCATCGTTAAATATTTTTCTGTATCGATGGGCAAGTTTCTTTCTAATGAAAACGAGAACAACTAAACGAAAGTACATATTTGAAAGAAGCATTACAAAGGAAACATCCACAATTATAAATAAGCAGAAATGATGACAGAAAGTTATTCAAACTAATAAAATCACGAAACAAACTACAATGACCAATATAGATGAAACCAATGAACAATACAAAAAACCAATACCTTAACAAGAAGAACTCGGTTACGAAGAATTTTCAGAATGCGTCAAAATACTAAATAGCAAGAAAGTACTTAACTGTGATAATAAATAACAACTCACACCTTCGTAACCTCCAAAAGCTTTTGCCAATTACAGGAAGCATCGACTAACCATGAGTTATTATTACACGTCCGCCCGTAGCGCGTCTTAAGATGTTTATTCTCAGCATTCGCCAAATTTCGAGTAAGAAAAACTACGGAAAACATTAGTCTGAGAGTGACGAGTTCGGGATTCGAACCTGGTAGCTAATACTGGTGAAATAAGCACCAAACTCATTGAATATGAAGGTAATACGCTGAGCAGAAAGTGTATAAAATGAAATTTGCAAAGACACCGTGCCAACGTAATTACGCTGTTAATCACAACCCGTAAAATAGTAACGACAATCATTAAGGAGAAGTTAATAAAATACGCGGAGAAAAGAACGAGAGATACAAACAAGGATTTAGGAAAGGGTAATTAACAACATGTGATGACACAATTAATAGAAAAAAGTAACGAGGATAACATAGCACTCCATATCCTTTATAGGCTTCAAGAAACGTGTCTTTCACATAATGAAGAGACGCCAGCTAGTAAATGAAATGAGAAAGATGAAAATACCTAAACTAATAAAATAAGTAAGGGAAGATATTACATGGAGACAAGGGTAAGACAAAGAAATGCACTATTAACGATATTTTTTAACATTGCGTTGAACGGAGCTTACAACGCGTCAGTTGTAACTATCATAACTTGGAGCAGTTGATAGCGCATGCAGAAGCACGAAGGTGCAGAAAGAAGACTAAGAAGACTAGCTATTACAGAAAGCGGATGATTAGAAACAAAATAAATAGCAACATTTAGCGAAAGCTTCAAATACTTGGGAATCCTAAGAAATGCGAAAAATCGAACACACTAAACTTGCTACGGATTACCCAAGGACAAACTGATTAGCAGGACTACTACATATACAAACACCAATTAGACCGACTCAAACCATATGTTCCACTTTAAAATAAGGAGACCTCGGAATTTTCAACCCAAAAATGGCTAACAACGAGGAATATCGTATACTTTGGACCAACGAATTGAAAAGCTAATAAATAGTGAATAAAGGAAACTCCACAATTTTTTCTCGGTAATAAATAAATAAATCCGCAATATTTTTGCTTTTATGTACTCCGTTAGTATTTGTAGAATAATATTAATATTTAGTAGTACGATAAATACAATATTTATCGTCATTTCTACCTGATTTATAAGGAATCATTCTCGTAAAAACCATTGCTCCTCAATGCTATTCACATAAAAACCATAATAAAGAAAAATATTTACACAGAAAAATTATTTTTATTATAGTAATCCCATTTATATTCCATTAAGTCCATTATATCAACACCTACAGTTCATCTCATAAACTTTATCTTTTTACACTATCCTCGTAAAACCAATTAAATATCTCTTACTCTATTGATATAGAAAAATTGCTTTCCCAAATTGTGGACGTATAAAACGCTGAGAATTCCAGATATTTACAACCGCTTTTCACACTCACGTAGAATTCTATTATTAGCTTTAAATTGCTAAAAATAAAGGAACTACCGCAGACTAGGAACACGAGAAATTGATTGATAAGTCTTCTCCGGACCTCTGACAATTGTTTATAAAATTCCAGCTGAAATAGCCGAGGTTAGAATAATAAATTTCGTATATTTGACGTACTATTTTGCGAAAGCTCTACAAACAACGTAGACATCAATTCGGTTATGTTAGTTATTTGAACCAATTGCTAACCAGAGAGATATAAGGAAGTAATAGAGGAAACGCGTGTTAATAGATGTTTTAAACAGTTGTCATTCTTCTTTAGATATGACTGCGTATTATAATAAAGAAATATGCGGACTTACAATTGGAAACAAAATAACTAAATCCGCGTTTAAAATTACGTCTTCCCTTATGTTACAATAATAAAATTCTTTGTTTAATAGCTTTTTTTAACTACCGCTGGCACTATCTCTAGCGTAGAAAATTGTGCAGTTATAATTACAGCTTATACACGCCCCGACCAAGATCTTGTGAAAATGGCGAGTCAATTCGCGTAGTGTACATGATTTCCGATGCAAAGAATAGAAAGTCACTGGATCTCGGTCGAGCTAGAAAAGTAGATAATGATTGCAGAGTTTTACCCTTCATCTCCCAAACGAACAATATAAGAGGCCATAGTTGCTCATGCTGGTAACGAAAACAACTTATTGGGATGGGTTATGTTATAGCTGATCCATGGCCGAAAAATATCCATCCGAGAGCCTAATCAGTTCTTTATAAAAACTCAAGTACTATAACCCATAAAATGTTGATAAAGGGATGGGACAAAAGAAACATGTCATTATTTAGGGCCGGTTTTAATAAAGAGGACCATGGTAAAGAACGGCTTAGTGTAATCGTCATTAGGTCGATCACCCTAGGCAACTTAGTAATTTTCATAAAAGAGACTGGGTTGACGCCCTAAAAGGTTGTCCATTACAGAAAAGATGCATAATGGACACATTACACTGAGTAACACTAGACACAACAATGAGTTTAACGTGCCGAACGCGAATATCGCCTTGAAACGAGTTCATTGACTCTCGTTACAGAGATACCCACGTTATCGTTTCTCCTTGACATGCCAAGTTCGGTCTTATCAAAAACTTAAAAGCCATCGATAAGAATATACCTGTGTACAGGTACACGTAAGAAAAGTTCAGTCAGCTCAATAAAACAAAGAGTTTTTGTAAGTCTCCAAACTAAATAATTCCTCAGAAATTGTTACTTGAAATTGTTACCTGAATTTCTTCCTTAATAAATGCAGATAAGTCAGTAATGAGCACGCCTCGGAGGCCAAAAAAAAGCAAAAGCGTAATGAACGTAGCAGCTAACATGAAAATTTCGTGAAGGAATATAAAACGGTTACTGAGGATAAAGTCCTTGAATTTTATCCCGATAGAAATTTATCGGGACAACAACAAAACAACATAACAACAAAAGTTATTGTAACTCTTTTTAGAATGCGCTACAATTTGCAGAAGAAGCAATAGTTTACTCTCCGTGACATGGTATAAACTAACATCTTGCTTGCCAGACATAACAAACTTCAGCAGCTAACTGAAAACGTTTGCACGTATATTTAGCCGTTAGGTGCGGGGATTCAGTGTTATTATTTTGCCGAGATCAATTCAGTACTATTATAAAAACAGGAATGAGTGTGGCTTATTCAAGCTATTTTTCGTTAATAAATATTTAGGCACTTTGCCTTCTTTCAATACCTAAACATCACATTTAGGGATACAGGCAGTGCACAATATTTGTAATTTAATAGAAACAGAGTTACTTTCTTCTAGTTTCAATACAAGTAACTCTATGCAGCTCATCTTATCAGCGATATACATCCTAAATATGTATATAGCCAACGCAGATGATGTAAGCCGTTTAATTTGCCTCGCAAAGAAAGGCACTTAAGCCGCTCTTTCAGAATTTAACGAAACCTGGGTGGTTTATAGGTGTCGGAAGATGGAATTGTTTTTTTTTTTTTAATAGGGTGTTTCTACGTTGCTCGTTAATTGTTTCTTATTAGATGTTCACAAAAGTTATCGATTTTTTGAGGGCCTATCGAAATATACCAAACTTGATGCAAATGGGGACTTAATGGCACCTCCGCCCTTAGGTACAAAAGGGCGTGCTTCGTTAGATTCTAATAGCGCGACTGGGCGTCTTTGCTTGTTAGTTTTATTTAAATTTTCCGTATGTCTGCAAGACCATGGAACTGTAGATAAGTGAAATGAATTTAATCATTAAAAGTTTATCTGAAAAGCGGAAATCTCAGTGCCATCTTAGCACTAACAGAATAAACGTATGTTAAGCAAACTTAAATCACGCTATAAAGGGTAATTTTTCTAAATATAAATACCTAAAGGTTCACATACACAGCCAATCACTCTTATCAGCTTATCACATTAGTTCTAGATGAAATATTGCATTGATTTGTTGTTTCAGATACAGTTAAATAGATGGCAACGATACAGAAAACTGATGGTATCTACAGCGTCTCTTTCGACAGTTACCACTTCACGATTATGTTCTTCACTGACAGCTTTAACTTTAAGAACAATAAATTGATTCGAATGAACGTATGGAATACAGAGTTGTCTGTCGTTTAAGCAAGGTTTCTTACTATGCCTGGCCCGTAATTACAAATTGTGTCAGGAATCAAATCGTCCTTAATAAAATAGATCCTTTGTTAAGTTATCTTTCAATTAGAAGAGTTGCAAACAAAGCAGATACTTAACTTTTAAGCATCTGCTTTTCAACCGTTCCTGAAGATATGGCGTTACAAAAGCTTTAAATGCGAAAGAAGAATTTTCATCAACGTTTCACTTTTACAATCTAGAATACTGGCTTTTAAATCTTTTACCATGGCAAAGATGACAATAAATATCTAACATTTTAAATAGGATTTCTATGTACAAGAAGCGTGCTTGATGTAGCAACTACTACATAAAATGCAAATGATGGAGTTATTTGCATAATGGAATAATAATGGAATCTTTCCGCATGTACAGCAATAATCTTACTCATTGCCACTTACGATTCTTTAGTTTGATATACAAGAGACTACACAGCAAGCTGTACCAAACGTCATTGCTCTTAATAAAGTGAAGGGACCGGGAGATACTGCAGGTCATCTTAAAATACGTGAAGATCTCAACAGAAACATTTGGTATATGTTGCAAGAGGTAAGATCTCTATGTTATCGATACAATTTTCATCAGCCTCTATTCGAAAGACGTGGTACGCCGACGGTTCGAGAGTAGAACGAATCGGAACTAGCATGGTAAGTTATAAGTTCTTGTTTCTGCAATATAGTAATCTTCATCTCAACGGAAATTCGTCAGAAGTAGATCATATCTAAGCCTGCAGAAACGAGTTGCGCTTCATGAAATTAGCAGAGACTAGTCATGCTCGTGTTTATTCACTTTATGAGAATAGGTTCGTATTGCCTGCTGGTTTCCCCGGGGACGAGTCTCTACCATTACCGTGAAACGCACGTAAAGTGTAGCTGTTTCTGCAGGTTTCATCGTATCTCATTAAAGAATTAAAGTTTACAATAAATGCACTTCGCCGAGTTATACACGTAATTTGCAGCTATATGTTCGTAAAATAAAATTTGTCGTAAACGAAAATTTAGACCTTCATAAAATAATCCAAACTAAAAAAAGAACATCGGCACTCATCTCTACCGGGATTGTTTGTACTTTTAACGTAAAGCTTACTCTTGCAAAGAACATTCCCTGGATTCTAGACACTATTTCTCTCTATAAATATTTTAAAACGCATGCATTAGAGACAAATAATGTGTCTGTTTGTAACGCTAAATCTATGTTCAATTCAACGTTAGCTTATTTTTAAACAACCATATTTTCGTCCTGCCGCCAGGATTTGTTTTAGTAGCTTTCAAATATATAAAAATTTTGGTAGCCGAAATTTCATAAAATTCAACGACAAGCAAAAAGAAAAATGCACCGTTGGAGAAGGTACTGCGAAAAGTCGCGGCTTATCATTGGCTAATATTCAAAGCGAATTAACATATACGGAAAATATTCTATTTTCCAAACTAAATTAAGTTGGTTGGGTTTTACTTTTTGGTGTCCTTCGTTGTAGTTTTTACAAGCAAATAGTAACAAACATAGTTCTTGTTAGAGCTCTGCTTATAATACTATTGAATATTTCAAGGGGTTGTCTTTTATAAACATATGAAATGATAACATGGCATTTGTTGTAATAATTCTAGAATTGCTGACGGGGTTTACCCCTAACAAAGCTATCAATTATTACAACTTGAGGATAGATAAAAATAAATAGTAAAAACTATAATTTGTATCTGGAGCTAAAGCACAATTCTAAATGGTCAACTGACTGTAAAGCAACTAATGCTAGATTAGGGAAGAGTTTCGGATATTGCAAAAGAAATTTGTTGATGTGCTCCTAAAGAACGTATTAACCTTTAAATTCCGGAATCTCGTTGATGTTTTCCGACCCGTTCCTGTAAGAGATCGAACCTGACATCTCCTATTTGCCAGACCAGCGTGCTAATCACTTCACCACTGCAAGATTTTAATAACCAAACGACGCTACCAATTTACCATTTGAATTTACCGCAACTTATTCATCATGTTAATTCTTCCGGTGTAAAACGACCGCCGATCGCAGCGCCGACTACTGTATTCTTAATGTGAATGGTTCGATTTCAAATTAATTCAAATGGAGGACGTGCGCATATAAATTTCCAGGCAACGTCCTAATGAAATCTAATTATAATCGCTTTTATTTGGCGTCTAGTTAGAACCGTATGAGTCCAGTAGTAAACATAGAGATGAAATTTCGATCAGTATCTTGACCTTGACTGTGTGTTTGTAGATTTTCCTTCGCGTAAAATCGACAAACTGAAACTGTGTCTGTTAAACTGAAATTGCGTCTGTTAACTTTCAGCGCTGACTTGATTATATGTATGTAGATAGCGAGAATGTATATTATGCTAATTAATTTAAGGGATCTAAAGCATACGCGTTTTAGTTGGCGTATTGATATTTGGATTCCATTTTCTCCGAAGATATTATTGTTAAATATTTTGACTAACGTTACATATAGAAGTACGTTGTTGTACAGGGTGTAAATGAAGCGTGGAAATTATAGAAAAATAAGGGAATCTTAGGGAAAGGGAAGCTTAGCTTCATATCAGCTAAACTACATAGTAGATGTTCATGAGGTGTTCATGAGGTGATCATGAGGAATATTAAAAAGTAAAGTACCGCAACATGAAATCGGTCAGAATTACAAATGTTAATGTCCACATTTTTCAGGCATTATTTTATCGATTGTGACAATAGCACCCGTTTGCGCCGATTTCATTCCACTTATACATAATAACAGGCGCAGAGAAAAAAACTAATTTTTATTTTTTCATAAAATATAAAATCACACACTGCATACAACATCCGCAACTACATAAATATGTAATAAATAGGTATACAAAATAAAACGGAAGAATATATATCAATATTTGGTCATAGCTCCATTATTTTGAATAACTTTTTTTTTATTTGAACATGATTATTATCAGTTTGGTACCATGATTCTTGTACGGAATGTAATAATTCCTATCTATTTCTAGGCTTGAAATTTCTTTTGTAAATAGATTTAGTTAATAGTCCCCATAAATTTTCGATGGGGTTTAAATCTGGGCTGTTAGAAGGCCATCTCAAAACATTTATATTATTTGCTTCAAGTCACTCGCGAGCTACACGTGATGTGTGAATGGGGGAATTGTCATGCTGGAAAATAATTCTTCTGGTCCTGGATAGAGCATCCGTACAGACGGAAGCATTATGTTTTCTAAAATGTTTGTATAAACAGGACCAGTTAGTCGTTTTTCAATATCATAAAATACACCAGGACCACGATAACTAATCCAGGCCCATATATGAACTGAAAAACGTCCACTTCTTTTTACTGGATGAATATATCTTTCGTTATATCTCGCGTTTACTGGTCTATATACACGATAGGACCATCGTAATAACTTTGGAAAACTTTCTCATCAGAAAATATAACATTTCTCCACATCTGAGGATCCATGTTTACATAATCAAGAGAAAACTGCATCCTGAGATTTTTATTGTCCTCGTTCAAATAGTTTTTTCTAGCCGCGGCACAATCTTTTAATTTACTGGTTTTAATTCGTCGAAAAGCTGTTCTTATAGATGTTGAAAAATTCACTTCTTCAATAGCATTTAACGGTGTCTCGAATGAGTTGTTTCCTAAATAATTAAGTAATGTTTCATTTTCCCGCCTAGTGGTAACTGGTCGCCTTCCCAACCTAGTTTTCGACTTAAATTTTGTTTCTGCCTCTATTTTATTTTAATTCTAAAAACCGTATTTCTATTCACCCCAAGGCGCTCTGACACTGTTCGTATGAAGCGTCCAAACATTGTAAAACGCGATATCTTGTCAGGATATCAATACGTCGTGGCATTTGTGTAAAAGTCCTGTTACTTTTGCACTGTACTACTACCGCTGTATTGACACTAATAATGATAAATTAAATCAATCCGTAGCTGTTTCATACAGCTTAAAAAAATATAAAACTACCGCTTACGAGTCGTCTCGTTTTTCATGGCAAGCGGGTGTACATGGCATATCCAGATTTGGGCGAAGCTATTAATAAAGTATAAGAAGTTTGTGGTAAATTGCGAAGGGGAACCGAAAACACAAATTACGTAAGAACAAGCACATCACAGTTAATTGAGGATTAAAGTTACCGAGCCCAAGTTGGTTTACAATAGCATGACAAGCATTTTAAGCAAAAACACATAACGGTAACCTAGGTTACAAGAGGTTAAGACCGGTTAAACTAGGAAAATGCTTCTGCTGATAACCTAGCGGTAAGTGCACTGGCAGATAATTTAGTGACGACACTAAGAAAGGGTAGCTAAAAATAAATTGGTATAAAATTCGACGGAAATATTCTGGACTAAGTATAGGCCACTTACGAGGAATTAGAAAGCATTGGGCAAGAGTTTAGCAATGAAATAAAGAAAATAATAGCAACACGATATGGTTTAGAACAGCGTTCTTACCTATTGTTGCACATTATATAAGAATAATTTTGCTACTAAACTCTAATTACAGATAGCCTTTCAAGGTGATGAGTAAGGTTGGTAAATCCTCAGTTAACAGGCTTTGATGGCAATGGCCTCTTTTAAATCAAGTTGCAACGTTAGGATGGAAACGTTCATATTTATAAAACTCGCTTTCTAACCACGTTCCCCATTTGGATCAAACATAGCTGCGGAGATTCTGTGAGAGTAAGAAATTACCGAATTTGTTTTGAAAAATTGACAAATACTGCTTTATTTGCATCGAGATATCTGTAGCAAATAGGTTCGAATACGAGATGAAACGCGTGCAGCAAATTAGGGACTGACTGTTTGCACGCACTTCACATCATACGTGCCAAATGACTTCGCGATGCTTTTTCACGGCAATCTACAGTCGATATTTATATTTGTCACAGAACTTACGAAACTATTCTTCTTGGATCTTATTGAATGGAATGTTACAAACAGTCGTCATTAAGTCCATTTAAATATTCGCCATAGAACTTTTGATCGCGTGTTTTCCATTGGTTTGTGGTTTGCGGTATTGACATGTTCTTCGCATCCTATTATTTCTATTTATTTAGTTCTTTTATTTAAAGGGGAATAACATTGAATTAATGATCCATTGTCCGTATTCGCCTGACTTATCACCTAATGACTTCTTACTGTTCCCTTTGTCAAAAAGAGAAAGGAGACCTCACGTCACATTGGAATAAATTTTTCGATAACTGGTTGCTTCAAATGCGAAAATGTTCAAAACTAAAAGGCGAATATTTTCAGGGGTAATAGCGGCCCCTTCTTCGACAAAATGTCTTTTTCTTTTTCCGGAAACTTTTAGGGTTCCCCTCGTATTACTGGAGTTTCACCCGCTTCTCTACATGCCCGTGCATTGTGAACAACACCGATGTGTAATTATAAGTTTGTACAGTATTCAATAGTTAAATATGTTTTATATATCACGAGTTTCCAGAGAGCTTCCAAACCTACTCTTGCAAGTTCCTATTCAAATACGGAAACTTCAAAGTATAACCAGTCAAACTAGCTTAATTATTTGCTACGTGTAAACGTAACGGGCTCCTTGAAATTAACTTTTACAATAGCGAACTCTATTCTATTATAAACCTACGTAATAGAAAACCACGAAACATAAATCGGCTTATGCGTGTATCAAACAATTAAACATCAGCATTTCAAACATTGCATACGTACATTTAAAGATCTTTTACGTATTTAATAGTCTTTGATAGCCGCTCGTTTGCTTGCACGTACACGTTTTATGCATAAATTAAACATCTTCATTGGCATATCACGAACTATTCGACCTCGGACGTTGCTTTCTAATTAGTACTTTTATTGGTTAATTATGTACAGTCAACATGTACGTATAATTCTGATTGAATTGTTATAAACGCACACGGATACGGGTTATTCAGAACTTTTCTTGCGAAATCTTTATTTTATAAACACATAAAATTGAATTCGCGAAATATTGATAATCTAAAATTGTGTTACATACACACAGATCGTTATTTAAGCACAGCAAACTGTTAATGTTCATTACAATAAAAGTACTCTGAAATATCTAGAACTAGAGTAGTTGCCCTTTTACGAAAATAAATTGGATATGTCGCTTTAAAAAGAAGAACAAATCTTCTGGTGTCACACAAAAATAACATTGGTACACTTGTACATTGGTGGACTTGGTGCTGATGTTGCTTGTATCTTATTACAAATTTACGTGCAGTCTTCCAGATGTATGGCTGTGAGCGAATGTTATCTGGTATTAATCGTTAAGCACGAAGCAAGACTTTTCTTTGATTCTCCAGCAATTATCAGCTACCATCCCGTCAACCCCAATACCTTTCCTTCCGTCCTGATAAAATCGTTCCTCATTGTAAGAGATAAGATTTGTCGGACATTTATTCAAATGATTGTGAAGGTAGCGAACTTTAACGCTCATATACTAGATACTAATTTTCTGAAATTTCGCTGAAATTCATCTAACTTGCGTGACTTGCGATTTCATAGAAAATAGTTAACTGCATTGTCGAAAGATGCCCACGTTGACTATTCTAAATCATTAATTGAATGCACGAAATTGTTATTCTTCATTAAAAGTCCAATTTACGGTCCATCTAAAATGCCATTATTAAGTTTCTTCCTGCTAAAATCAGGAAATTTTCTTAATATATAACTAAAACAGGAACCATTTTTTGACATGCCTAACTATCATGTCCTTCTTTTTGGGCCACTCTGTTTTAATCCAATGGTTGCTTTTAGCTCTACTATTCCTGAGACGGAAACTTCTGCTTTGTTAACCTGATAAAGGATAATTTTTAAATGAATGCATGTAACCTACTGATGTTCATGGTATTTCAGTTTTTACCATACAAAAGATGTATCTTAATACTCCTCCTTTAATTTAATAGAATAATCAATGAGAAACACACCACACTTATTACTATTATTTAGCAAGCTATCTTTTAAGCTGCGCTTGGGGCTATTCCCGTTCATTCATCGGGCTGGTAGTTTGAAGGACCCTTTTTTGTTAAAAAGACCACCAATATCATCGTCAGTTTTCTGTGCAAAGGAACGGAAATAATTCTTTTTCTCGAGTACAACAACATCTAACGTTAATGTCTGCAGAACGTAAATTTATCTTTTTGACAAGATCACTTAAGCGACTTGAGTTAAAAGCTGGATATTTCAAAATCTTCATTTCCGTCACTAATATCAACTTATTCAAGTTCATTCGAAGATATTCATTTTAGAATGAACTATATATTTTTCGGATACAGAATTTTCGGTCTGAAAAATCAAAGAGGTCATGAAAAGCAAGAAGAGGAACATCTCCTAAATGAAGAATAGGCTTTTTGGCGGATTTCAGATTGGAATAGGTTACCTTTTTTTGAGATACCGTGTAGATTGTAATAAGCACATCAAAGCTTAATTGACTTGCATTTCTACTCATCCATTATTTTAAATGTTTATTACACCTTGTCCGAACATTGCTTAGAATCCTGCTTGCTTAAAAGCAAGCACAGTGCTCAAAATCCAAGACTTATTGCAATATCAAGTTATTCCTTCTTTTGGGGCACTAATCCCTAATAAAGAGAGAGAAAAGATCTAAAATGTTGACACCTCTATTCTATCTAGATTAGCCACTCTCTCACTCCTTCCGCCCAAAGTTAGAAATTATTTAAATGACATTTTCCCAAACAGTTAGATAGAATGAAAAGGAGCTATAGAACGGCCTAGTGATTTTTAAAACTTCCTTTTAAAAGCAAAAAACATATTTCCACAGTTGTAGTTAGAAGAAGATAGCTTTATTAAATAACTAAAAAAAGCACTATATAAAAAAAAATAAATCCTGACGTCATACGCCTAACTGTAGCCTTATTTTATTTAAATTTACACTGCGCTACTGCTTAAGTTTTAATCCAAAAGGTGCGTTTTCGTGTAAATATGTACAATATAAAATGTGGTATCATCGATTGAAATAAAAGTATTTACGTAAGCTAACATGAGCAAATTGTATTCTGGTCGCTAGATAAAAGGCTTACGTGAAAATATAACATAACCAAACCGTCATCGCTTTGCGAGCCGGGCAAGACACAACAACAAGACGGTTACGATAACACTTGGCATACACGAACTATCATCGGTGCGGCGTAGGTAAAACGTCACATGTGGTAGTTTACAATGTTCGCATACCTACAGTGGACGTTTACCAATCTACAGGCCCGGGTAATTACGCACCGTGTAGAACAGCGTGAGCTGTGTGTGTTCGGTGCGACGCCGCGAATTGATCCAATCATTATTTAATACATCAATTAGTACAATTTGAATTGGTACAACGACTTTCGCAAGTATACAAGCGTACCGAATTATTCCTTTTATCGCCGACTATATCTACGATAACAATGGGGTATTGTTGTGGGCTAGACAAATTAGTTATCTTTATTCTTCTTCTGCTGGAATACTTGCAAAGCTTGGGTAATCATCGAGTAGTTGGGGAGTAGCTGATCGTTTTTCTTCGCCGTGTTGAATTATGTGGTGGCGTTCTTTTCTCCTAGAGTCTTCTTTAGCCTGTCGGTAATTCCGGCTATGTATGTGTATCCTGCTGGTTGTTGTCGGTTTTCATCCTTTTCCTGCTCTCGCGGTTTCCTTATATCTTTTCTACTGCAACCGTTCTTCTGCAACGCGTTTTTGACGTATTGTATTTCACTATCTCTGTGATGTACGTCGCTGCTTTTCTCCGCTCTTCTTAGCAATGTGTTGATAAGGAGTCCCTTTGTTGTGGATGGTGGTGAGATGTTGTATACAGATACCGGTTTGTGGGACTCTTCTTACGTTATACACTGTGGCCTAGTTCGGCGCTCCATCCAGGAATGGTAAGGTCTTCTTCGCCCTTCACGGTGAAGTTGATGTTTGCGTATTATGTGCTGATATGTTGTAGGAATTTTAGAAGTTTTTGGTTCGTGTGGTCATATGACTATGGTGTCATCTACATATCTGTACCGGCATTTAGATTTCATCCTGTTAGATTCGTTGACTTCTTGATCAAACGACTTCGACTTATTTCACTTAAACTTTATAAATGTTCTATTGAATACGTTTGTTGTCATTCCCAATTCGAATTGTCCAGAGCCTCTGCTCCCTCTACTCTTAATTTAATAGTCGTTTAGCACCATTCGATGAATTTTTCTGATGTGTAGTAGTCGTTAAAGTTTTTGACCATCTTAGACGTTCATCGTCAGTCAACGTTTAAATTCATCTGCTTGAGATTTCACTATCGCAAACAATGATACGGATTCTATGCAAACAGCGTCCATGATGGCTTTAATTTGCGTAAGCGGATATCTTTTGAAATGCAAGAACCTAACGGCTAGATATTCGATGTTTTTCATTTCAACGGAATATAAATAATGTTCCAAACACATGCACATTTATATCGTCAGAATATTTCTGACGAGTAAGGCCTTCAAGCAGACTTGAAACGTTTCAAACTACTCTCATACAAGTTGTAAATAACCTGTTTTTCGTACAATCATCGTTTCAACTAACAAGGAAATGTCATCCGGGGTAAAATTCACATTGTTCAGAAATATGTAGATAGAAATTTGTTTTATCTGACAAAACTCACTTTGAATGGGGGAAGCATCCCTTTGAATGTCAGTGAATTGTCGGTGCGGAAGAAAGAACGATAAAAGGGTGGGATGAACACACAAATTGAGCCATGTCCAAGTGCGTTTTAAGATACATGATTCACGTGTTACTTGTACATGCAAATTTCATGCGTCCCATAGATTTGTAACAATACTACGAAACGTTTTTACTAGAAAACTCATAATTCTCTTTGCGCAGTTTTCCAATATATAGAGTGCTCCTAAAGCGAATATCACTACCTTTCCTTCAAGACCTACTATCATGCGTACCAATAATGCTAGGGCAAGTTTACTCGTTTTACTCGATCAATAAAGCACCATTAATAAAAAGAAAATATAGCAACTTCCACAAATTATAAAAATCTCGGTCTGACTTTCGACTCTAAATTAACTTTTCACATGAACAATGTAGTTAGAAAAAAAAAAGTTAAATCTTGGTTTCATGGTATATCATCAAAACCCTTTTCATCCAACACGCTGTATTATTTAACTTTTATAAAATGTATTATCTAGAGTGCTATATTTGCATGAAAAATACAAAAGAAATTTATAAAACATTTAAACATTAAATTGTTTAACCCTGGTGGCCATTACAATGTTAGTCTCTCAAAATACACTCTTCTATTCAATAATACGATATCAACTTATTTTATATAGGCTTGCGGCGTTCCATATTATGTACCATTCGATATCGTACTTTATTATCCTAACATTCTCTCTTTTTTCCTTTTTCCTTCTTTTCCACGCCTACTTTTCCCTCTCCCTTTTAATTGTTAATTACTTATTAATTTAATTAATTAATAGAGGGGACAAAGGCAGGTGGAATTATTCCTTTTTTGCAGCGACTAGATAGACTCGTGTCTATTCGCCTCACGAGAATGGATTCGTCAACAAAACAGGAGGCTGTCTAATCTCTGCAAAAAAAAATAATAATTTCATCCGCCTTTGTCCTCTCTATCAATAAATGTTAAAAAGCCTAGCTTTTTCGCATGTGCTTAGTTATAGGAACATCTGTACAGGGTACGACATTTTGTGCTTACGGCAAACGCACATATTTCAACAAGTAAGTAGGATAGAAAATGAAGATTTTGCGAACGTCAATATTCAATTATACAAAGATAACCGAAAGTAGATGTAACCTCCCTTATTTTAAATGGAATGGCTATTATTTTGCCACAAATTTAGCAGAAGAGTTGTTTTATCGAACGAATATACAACAAACAAAATAAATGTCTGACTCTGACATTCAATATTATTTTCCACTACAACCCAAACTACCATTGCGGTAATAAATTTTTATATGACCGATATTTATTGATTTTTAAGAATTACGCTTACCTGAGAGTGCTATTTGAGAAAATCGACTTTTACTCTGTCGATTGCAAGTTTTATTCGCGAAGTTAAACATCCTGTATCATATTTCAATTCGTTGACGCACACATCTATTGATAAAACTGATCTTCTACATTAGTTTAACGAAACAACTCTTCCATAACTAAATAATATATTTTATATTAAACAACTAATTAAAGTTAATAGAAAAAAATCGATTTTCTTGTAAAATACTAAGATCAGGTATAGATAAATTATGGCTATGAATTAATCCATATAGAATACACAGTGATGTCAAGGTAAATATTCCTTCCTGTTTATGACTGATAAGCAATGATAAGAATGATGTAAGTTACGCAGCCATCTAATAGCATTTTTTTGTGAGCCAGAAATATTCTGGACACTTGTATCAATAAACCCATGAAAAGAATACCATAGCACAAATGTGGGTGGAATGTACGAATTCCTAATTCGTAGGTGACTGGTAACTGAGTAGGTTTGGGTGCTAGCTTCTCAATATGAGCTACCCTTTTTTTTTAATTTTGTATCGATCTCTAGGGCAGAAAATTAATTAATATTTATAATGAGTACGAGCTTTTATATTTTTCTAGATAATTTGTTGGCAGCAAACCAGTTACTGCCGTTATCAACAGGGAAGAATCTTCGAGGTCCTGTAGAGTAAACGATCTCGCAATAAAGGTGTTATCAGTATCTAAGCATATCTGGCATATAGTAAATAAATGTATTAACCAACAGGAGGCCGATTGTCGATCTTTGGGCTATTCCGTACTTCATTTCGTAAAGATATGATTTCAGAAGCTACTGTGCAATCCCTCTAATCTTTCCTCCTTCTTTCTTGAAATACTTTTGGTCTAAGCTCAAAACGACGAACCTTATGCACATAGCCGGCCAGGGTATCACTATGTCTGCTTCCTTGTCAAGAAACTTCTCGCATGGGAGATCGCATTCAATGTAATATCTGCTCATTATTTTGTTGTTGAACTAAGCACTTTCCTGAGAAGTTTCATCTAAGAACTTTAACCACCTCTTTTGAGCAAAATATATAATGTTAAGATAGCTTAGCTTCCTTATGGTATCGATGAAATAATTCACGGCAAACGCAACAAAAGGAGAGAGAGAAATATTCTAACACACGGACATGTTTCTGCCTACCCGGCGTCGTCAGTGTGGTTTCGAGAGTACCTTTTTATCTCTATCTTCTGTCGATATTGCCTCACAATTACTGTCACCGCTTTCAAAACGACGAACTCGACATTTCTTGGGGCTCTCTAATGCCAAAGAAACACATGCCTGTCGTTCGGGAAGCAGCGGCATAAATAATTAAAATTAAGCTTTTCTTTTTGTATATACCGTGAATATTTTGCTTTTGCCACGTGGCTGCTAGTTTCTTGACTTTTTCAAACCATCCATTAGTTCAACTCAGTTATCTAGCCAAATTTTCAAGCGATTTTCGCCTAAAAATATATAGTCAAGCGATATAGTATTACTTAAATAGAGATAACATACTACGGTGACTTAAGCGTATGTATTTTCGTTTACTTCCACTTGGTTGCGAATTTTCGAGACTAAGCAGTGGCCTCTTCCACCGATTAATTTATTTTTGTGTCCAATAGTTTATATAAAACATTATTTGCTACATTATATGCTTTTCCTTTATTTTGAGTACTTACGGATGTTGTAAAAATCATGAACGGAACTGTACACACGAACACCTACGTAGTTGTACATCTTCGCTACAGTCATTAGATAAATAAAGAAATTGTTTAAGTGACACTATTACATCTGTTTATTTACAATTCATATTCACAAGGCATTTGAAGTTTTGTAATTTGCACGCTACGATGATGTTACACAGTCGAAGAATTTAGCATTAATAACAATTCGCAAATCTATTCAATAGGATATTATTATTATAGCGTACGTTTTGATGTCGTGCTGCTTATTGTATTGTAATTTATACTGTACGTTTATATGCGTAATGCGTTCTTGTTGATTGTACGTTATTTATTACATTATAATTAGACTGAAGGTAGTCAACAACGCGATAGCTTACGACAGTAGACGCTGTTGCATGAATAGTCCGAAATATTTCATGCAACATACTTTCAATGGCGACTCACAACTTCTTCTAAAAATATGACTTTAATTGATACCGTGTTTCGTAAGATTTTATCAAAAAACCTAGCACCGCCACCAAAATTAATGAAAATGAAATAGAAGTAAAATGAAAATGAAGCCAGAGGTTGGATAACGAGGTTTAACAGAAAGAGGGACGCCAATATCAGTTTTTTTTAACAGAGAAGAACAAGTTCCTGATAAAATAACTGAAAATATTTGGAGGATGTATCTATCCCTCTTACTGATTCTCCTGAATCAGGAATAAGTAGATGTTATAATTAGAGACCGTATATTTAGTATTTTTTACCATTTTTAATAATATCCAAGATTTTCTGCTAAAATATGCCTTTTTAAAATTCGTAATTTTGCATGCCTCCCTTGTATCCGGTTACTCTCGAGAAGACACATTATTTACATGTACCTATCTCTGCCGCCTCCACACCCAAAAATTAAAACGTGCGCAATATATGGAAAAATAGACGAAGGGGAAGTTTCTTACCGTTGCGCTAGTTTTTGCCAGAATTAAGGTAGTGAAATTTCTGACATGATTCCTACGTTGGAATTCCTTAAGCATGTAATCGCCATCTACAAAAGGGTAACCGTTGTAAATAGCTCAAATTTTTCTGAATATAGGTTCTTTATTATAACTACTTAAGATTAAGAATGAATTAAGAAACTAATCACGGCCATTTAGTTTGTCCTCAATGGTTAGATATATCTGTTGACGTTTGTTTCCTTTGTGTTTATTAACTATTTAACTATCCAATAACATACACTAAACAGCCGAAATCGTTAAAGCTGATCTTCACTGGATGATTTCTTGCAAACAAATTGTTGTATACCATTCATCATTAATTGTTCTTTAATTCTCAAAAACAATGCTTGCAATGTATCTCTTACAGCGAAAAAAACAAGCATTTTCTTGGAGACGTTTCGGAAACGAACAATTTCTGTTGGATACGGTACATCTGGGAACACTCAAACTGTTGGTTACTGCTTAGTTTCCGGCTAGTGTGAATATATTCAAGTTTCGTCACCTGTTACAATGTTCGATGCGGATTTTAGAGCCTCTCTATCGAATTTCTCTTAGGTATTTCCTTGCACCAGCCTTCTCTGTGCTTAGGTCAAATTATGAAACGTCCATCGGGAAAAGATCTTATTCGCTACTAAATTTTCATGCGTAATCTAATGTATTGTGGTCTTTGATATATTTCGGGGTGACTCTATCTCACCGTAAGTCACATACCGATTCTTACAGGCGATTTTTGTCTTATTTTTATTATTCTTGTTTGGCTTTCGTAAAACCTGAAGAACGTCATCCAGTGGTTATTTGTAAAAATGTAAAGAAA
The DNA here is from genome assembly GCA_020654165.1 of Oryctes rhinoceros. NCBI lineage: Eukaryota > Metazoa > Arthropoda > Insecta > Coleoptera > Scarabaeidae > Oryctes > Oryctes rhinoceros. Next base: position 409,352 of record JAIOKQ010000123.1, read on the forward strand.
AAGTAACTGATTCTTTATAACAAGCCTGAAACACTTTGATATTATGGGAGGAAGGAGTCAAAGTTAATTAAATGATAAGGGGTCGAAAGTCTAACTACCTAATTTTCTATACGATAGTTAAAAATGTGAGTGACGTAGGGGCCAATAGTGACATAGGGGGTAAGAGTGACATAGGGTGAAATAAAAGGGCGATACTGTCTAAACATATTCTATGGCATCGCATGTTCATCCACGTAACTGTCAGTGAAAGCAAGTACTGGAAGTGAAAACATACTAAAACGTCCATTACTTCATAAGTTATGCATCTGGAAACAAACATGATATTTAATTCTCAAATTTCGCAACTATTTCGAAGATCCGGAAATCGTCAGACGATCGAAGAATGTATTTTTCTCGGCCCTAACGGTTAATGTTGCATAGTCCCTTTCCATTTTATAATCACCCTGTTAAACAATACAATTAATTTTGCAATACGCTTAGCCATGCTCTTTAGAAAAATAGAAAAATCCACTTTTCAATCGTCAATGAAGTGCTGGGTTTGCTAAATCTTTTGCTATCTACGCTAAAATCCTATAGTAAGTTTCATTGTCTTTTTTAGAGCGTTGTGCACGCCTACTTTTAGGCTACCATTGCGATAATTCCCTGAAACGAAATACGAAATTTTATAAAGTATATTACAAGGAAATACGTGCATGATATGCTTTCAATTTACCATGTACTATTTTATGTGTCCAATCCAAACATTTATTCGTTTGGCATAGTTTCAACGACCAGTTATATTTTTAAATGAAATCGTACAAAACTCACGTATTATCTTAAATCGTCGGCGAAAATGTCAACGAATGTAATAATTATATATTTCATAGATTCCCTCCTGGGTCGACCTTGCAATGGTAAAAAGTAAAATATGAAGAAGAAATACCTAAGTCTTTCCTGCTAAAATTGTCAAATTACTTGGAACCCATACAGATATTGCATTAACTTGAATAGTTTATGCGCATTCCATCGGGCAAAGTTAATGGTTTTTGTGAATTCCGAATTTACTTTTACAACAGTTACAATTCTACTTTTCCGCCAAATAAAAATAGAATTTAATTTGTGAATATATGCGTTTATACGATTAATGAAATTAGTAAAATAATAGAGATATGTAGCGTCGGCAATGAACTAAAGAAACTAAATGGTACACTGAAATTAGATTTGCTTTGCAAATACAAGAAAAACGAGAAACAGTGAAAATAGTGAAAGAAATTTTGGAAGGGTTTAGAAGGAGTAAGAATAAGAATAAGAAGAGTTTGTTGTTATATTTCAATGCAATCGGTGACAAAAAACAAATTCAATGCAACAAAATCAAAGCTACCAAATACATAATTGCCATCACAAGTGATCACTAGAGAGGACAAAGGCGGATGAAATTATTACTTTTTCGCAGAGATTAGACAGATTCGTGTTTTGTCGACACTCGGGGACACCAGTAGGCACGAATCCACGAATCCATCCTTATGAGGCGAATAGCCACGAATTAAAAAGGAATAATTCCACCTAGTTTTAGTTCAAGTTATTAGCATCTTGAAGTTTTTCTGACGCCCCTCGTCTGCCGCAGATACCGAACGTCAGTCTCGCTCAACAATTCCGTATCCTTTGTATTCTCCTTGCGCATTCTGCAGTTATGCGCGTCTGCGTAGTGATATAGTTAAAAAGGTATGTCTGAATATGGATTGTTTTTGGGGAATGCGTTGCTCGTTTTTCCATCTACCATTACTTGACTTTATTTGAACGCAATGGAGGCAAACTTAACAAATAATCAAAATTTAGGCTTAGGCTTTATTACTTCATTCTACTGCACGTTCATTAATAGAGATGCCAAAGGCTGGTGGAATTGTTTTACAGCCGTTTTGCTGCGACTAGATAGACTCGTGTCTATTCGCCTCATCAGAATGGATTCGTGTTGTCTACTGGTGTCTCCCGAGAGTCGACAAAACACGAGTCTGTGTTAATCTAGTTGTGTATGATACAAAGTAAGAATTTTTAACCCTCAATTAAATACCTGGCCAGTTCTACCTGCTACGGACAATACCTCTAACCGTAATATCGACAACGACCTATCTTATAGGTAGAGATGGTGATTTTTATTGCTACGCAACGGCGCAGTCATTGCGAGCTCGGTCGATACAGGCTTCGCCTGCCTATTGTGTACTAGTATTACCGAAAAAAAAAGAAGTAAAATTTGCCGACTATAAATTGCAATGTAAAATCCTTTATCTCGTAGTTTCACTCCCGGCGGGCATGCCTCTTATATCCTTATATAAATCGCATTTTCTGCAGATCCGGACTTTTATCGAGAACGGCTGTAAATTTCCGTGATGCGGGGTGTCCTATATTATCCGCGCGAAGTTTGCCAGGGCCGTTTTCATCTTATCGAAAGCGTTAAGTGTTCTAACAACAGAGTCCTTTTCGCAAATTTCCTTTATATCTATTTCAACTTGATGATCCGAAACAATCTTCTGCTTCGAAATGTAAGGTTTGGTACTCTGAAACTCTAGTTAATAGGCTCGGGCGGTTGTGGAATTCTTGGACAAAAGTTCTTGAAGTAGCGAATGCATTTTTTTAAACTTTAATCATAGTTGCGGCTCCATCAGTGACAAATATGCTGCTTAATGGCTTCCGCTGTACACCAACTAAATTAATAGCATCTTTTATCACTTGTACTGTAGCTTATGCCTTCATATTTATAAGACGTTTACAGCGCAAAAGAAATGGTATCGACGGTCCATCAAAGTTAACAGTACGCACTCTAAGATGTATTATACTGCTTTATTAGCATTTGTTGTCTCGTCCACGTTTATTCATATTTTCTCATTTTTAATAATATCCTGTAGGGCACTTCTACCTTGTATAATTACGCGCGGAAAATGCCATCGTAGTTGGTTTCTGCTCGGTAATTGCCTCTTGTCCCACAATGGTTTGTGGGATATTATGCTTAATACGAATACGAAATTTGTCACGAAAATCGGGTTTGGTATATCATTTTTTTACATTTTTCCTGTGTTACGCCGATTCCACTCTGTTGTTTAGCCGTGCGCCTGGATCGTTGCAGGATTCGCAGGTAGATTTTATCCCTCCCATTTTAGTGTACGATGGGATGGGATAGAAGCGGTTCCGTGGCTTTACTTGCTAAACTTAAGTACTTGGTATCGTCACATGAAAGAGAATGTCGATATGTGGTGAGTGCAAGAGGAAAACTGGCCCCTGTACATGTACACATAACAATTGAAGACTTGCCAATAAAACTCACCGTTTCTACTTAAAAAGGATGTTAAGGTTTATAATTTTATCGACATACTTACCTGCAATTCATAAATTTGATTTTACGGTAAGCTGTATTCTGTTCTCCCTCCATCATTAGTCATCACTGAATTGAGGAAACAACAACGCCCGTTTTAAAGGTAATCAGAGCAGTCAAGAAGTAGCATTCAAGAAGTGTTTGGTTCGGCGAGTGTAGGTGCGCACATCTGTGACTGAATATATTTGCCTGTCCTTTTCACCGGTCAGATCGGCATTGATTTATTCTTGCGCCAACTGATATTGTGAAGAATCAAACGAGATGCAGCACCTTAATGAACAGTATTTCTCAAGGTAAGATCGAAGTAATGTTGACACCTCTTTTAGGTTTAAAGGAATGTCTCATGATGTACGGTGTTATCCGATCTGAGTAGCGAACTGACGTAGTTGCCTCGAATACTTGTGAAATGGCAGTCAGCAAGCGTATCCTATCCTTAACAGTTCTCGATTTAGGAACATTTTTAATTTTTAATTTTTCAACTTCCGAAGTATCGGCTAAGTTTATTGTTCTATACAATGATTAAATATATGTATGTAAAACATCCACAAAGGTACGCGGATAGAAGGATGGCGGGCGTGCATCGATGTTATCTACACCACAAGTGTTTGTTTTCAGTTTACTTAATGATTGTAGTATGTCGAAGGAAGGACTGACATTACAAATTAAGAGCATACGCGGTGAGTGACGGCTTTGTGATTTGAGATAAACATGTACAGTGACATTTACACACCTCGTACACCCCCTGAGGCGATGTATACTTTCTATTACACGCAATCGAGCGCTTATATTATTAGAAGATGATATTTACCTGATATTCGAATGTAATTATTTGTAACAAAATAATGATATTCAAACTCAAATTTCTCAAAAATTATTCAAGATACAACTAAATGATCACGATTCATGTGATCGGCAGGACAAACTTCAGAAGGGACATTTTTAAAATCGTTAAATTGTCTGAATTTCCCCTTAGAATTTTTTTTTTCATAATTTTTTTAATTTTCCGATATCTGTCGAACTAACAACTTTGTTCGGGTTATTTTAGCGATTAGTCATTTATACAATTGTATTTAAATTAGGTAAACACGTTATTTCTGTTTTATTGTTGATATCCGCTTAGGCCTAAGTTTTATTTCTGGTTTTCCGGAATTTATGACATATTGTCACAAACCAATTAAGCAAGCCGGTAAATTGTAAACCGAAATTAGCTGAATTGTTTGAGCATTTGCTACAACTGTCAATAGAAACTACATTGTCCGTTCTTTAATCTGGAATTTCCAAGGGCAGTTAAACTTCAGGTAATTTCGGTAACGAACAAACATGCCTACGTTTCGTCCCTACTATAATGATGGCAAGTAGTGGGGACACTTGTATATAAGAATTAGATTAAGTTTTCAAAACATAGTTCTCTGTATATACAATATTCAAGGAAGTAATCTATGTCAGATAGACTTTCATAAAAAATGTATGGTTAAAATAAATAAACGTATGAAGCGTTAAGTATGAAAGTGTTCTCATTTCGCGGGTGTCCACCCCCTTTCATGTTCACGTTATAACTGATAGTTATATGGTTGCTTGAACCTCGGAATAAGAGACGAGCTACCGATAAACGCATCGGAACCGTCACGACATCCAGTGGCAACAAACTTCATTTATAGATTTCGATAAGCTGGATTCATTAAAAGTTACTTGGATTTTCTATCTCTTACTGTAAGCTTTGATCTCTATCTTTAGCTTTAGCTTTTTGGGGGTGTAATTCAAAAAACAAACGAGATTGCTAAACGAAAGGTGGCGGCAATCGATTTCACTCTAAAACGTGTAATCGAAGCTTTTCTCTCGAGAGGATCTAAAGTAAAACATGAGAAATTAACATTTTGGTTTTATGTTGGAATTTATTAAAAATTCCAAAATAATCAATTTCGCATAGAAATCGTCTAATCGTTTTTCAAAATCAGTAATGAAGTTATAAAAGGAACAAATGAAAAGTTTCTCAACAAGTAACAAGAGTTATTTGCCAATAGAAATAATCGGGGATGAAGCCCTAGGTAAACAATTCCTGGGGAGTTTTACCGTCACGGTAAATGTTTATTACCGAAAATGAATTCAACGAAATCCTTTTCAAAAGAAGACAATCAGCGGTTGGTTTTTATTTTCTTCGGCACACACGTACTTAGCACGTGGTATAAACGCCAATCTAATTAGTACGAAGAACTTTATATTAGAATTTTTCCAATTACGTTGGATTCTGTCATAGCAATCTGAATAAATAAATACTGATAGTGGTCTAAGAAAATGGCTACTTTTAGGCTATTAATGTCTTCTTGTTCAAAATTCAGAAGTAAAATAATAAAATCAATACACAGAAGAGGTCACTTGTTAAACCAACAAACTTTTTTAGATTTTTTATTTGAACAAACAATTTTACTATGTTTTCTGTTGTTGTTCTTTCACCATTAAATGGATAGAAAGCACTTCAACCATTAAATCTTGTTAAAAGAATAAAGAAAGTGTTTTTATGTAGGCTGCATAGCCGGAAATGTAACGGTTTCTGGAAATGGCGACTTTAAAAAGAAAAATTCATAATTTTGAAACACCTCGTTACTTATTGCCTTAAAATTTAACAAGAATCACAAAATATGCGCATACATAAAATATTCCGTTAACAAAGCACAACTTCAGGGAGCTAATAGGACATCTATATGTTTAAATATAACTTTACATCGTACCTCTAATTGAATCGTATAGCACGAAAAAAAGAACATCTCGAAAAACTTTTAGATAGAAAGACAGATTGAACACACAACCAACTGAAATTATTTAAAAGTTCCACCTTATTAAAAAGAACATTCGACCGTTGCGCTCGCTACTCTTTTTAATACGATGGGGAACTTTCAAACAATTTTTTATTGAATAATTCTCAAAAACTTTTCACAGCGTGTATAAACTGAAATGTTTCGAATAATATGTTTGCATTAAATCGAAAGCGTTAAGCTCAATGAAGAATTCCATCAAACCAGTGCATACTTTAGAGAAAACAATTTACGTTACGAGAGAAGTTTAGGAAGTGATTTCTGAAGACTTCGTAAGTTTTAAAGTATCTAAATAATGTAAAGGTATTCGCTTTTATATTACCTTTAATTTAAAGAGAATCGAAAACTCCGCCCTAGAAAAGTTTTCGATTTGTGTGAAAGAAGGCCATTTAACTTTTGCCACACTGTAAAATTAGCTCAGCTATAATGCAAATACGAGGAAAATATCACATCTTTCATGTTTTAATTAAAAAAAGAAAATAATATAAGCTAAACAAAGGTGTTCGTTATAGAAGGAAAATAATTTATATATACCACGTGTGTTGAAAGGCAGGCACCATACGGGAACCTTCTCGTTGTGGGCCTCCTGTAAATTTAGTAGATCACTTTTTAAAACCAACTTGACGCCCGTTAAACATAATTTTTCATCTACCGTATAATAAAGTTGGGCATTTCAAATTGAAGGTGACTTAAAAGTACTCTTATTTTACAAAATAGATGAATATATTATTAAGAACAGTTGTTCAGGATCATTGCAGCCTTCTTTCTCGAGAATAAAGAAAAGCGCATTTCAACATTGATAACAAGAAATAAACAAAACAAAACAATATTGAACTGCAAGACAGAAATATATTAAATTACGCTAAATAAGTTATCACGTTTCACCGTGTCGTCTATCTCTTTCCATGCAGCAACGTCACCAAGAGCGTTAATTATAAACGTTGAGATATTAATGCCGCATCTTCGGCAATAACGTTTTCAAAGTAGTCTTGATTGTGGAAATTCAGAGAGGGTCAAGTCCGACGATTAAGATGTGATAGTTAGAAATGTTTTCTCCGATAAATTTCGTTCTTGTATCATGCACGGGTCTCCGGTCTTGTCAGAATATAATGATATTCGCAGTACGTTTGAAGGCATTGAATTTAATGTGTACTGAAGGTATGACTGAACTAAAGGTATTATTATGAGTTGAGGTTCTTGCGCAAGAGAAGTAGGTCAATTATTTGATCATTCAAAATACCACGTCACGAATTAGTTTTAAATGAATATATTTACATCCCCGTATTCTATAATAAAATTAAGGCTTTCTTAGACCCACCACCTACAGCTCCAAGAGCATACGGCGTTGACCAACAAATTTAATTTGAAAATATTGTGTCTTTCTGTAGCATCGAAAAAGGAGTTAAATTTGTAGCTTCACCAATTACTCATTGAACGTTATCTTCAACAAAAACCGGCGTCTTTAAATTTTCGTAAAATTCTTGTTATATATCATATGGCTGTTGTTACTCTTTGTTATTTGAAAACAACTAAATGCTTCGATGTTATAATTTCAAATATTACTCATCGTAAAGTCTCTAGAATAGTTTCCATTCATTTTCTAATCCATCCAGCGGATGTATAAACCTTTTTTTTTAGTTACATCAATTACAAATATCATAAACAGGTTAGATGTAATTGTGGAGAGCGAAGAGGGTGACCCGGAAAAAAAGCATAGCTTAATAAATTTTTTCTTTATTTCGAAAAATAAAAATTACTCCTGACCCTCTTTCTATTTTCAAGTCCGGCCCGGTACTCCAATTACCATCATTACCGCAATTCTATAAAAACCCACAACAATTTTCTTTTACAATTTTTCTTTTGAAGAATATTCCTTTCGCGAATGATTATTAGGGAAAGACGAAGCTTTTTGGAATTAACATGTCTCAAAATCCAGTTTTGAAGCAATCACTGACTGTCATTCGCGGAAGAGAATAGAACAAGAAGATGGGACACGAAAAACGTAAGTTTCATTGAAATTAAATAAATAAATTTGATTCATCCACTTTTAACTAATTAGTTGTGTTGATTTTGCTTCCTTGATAGCAGTTATTGGACATACAAAATAATTACTTACATTATTTAGGGTCGTTTCAAGTACAGCATATGTTCGCGTATATGAGGAAAAATTTCAGCTAGAATTTCTTTGAATTTGAGTGTTAGGTAGTGTTAGCAGTTAGATGTAGCGTATTCTTAAATAATTGCTTTAAGAGAAATATTCTTAAATCAATTAAGACTTATTATTCTCAAATGAAACATAATTCTACAATTTAATCAATATAAATTGTGTATATATTTACTAAATGTATTGATCAATGCTCACCGTTTAAGCCAACTAGTCAGATGAGCAACTAGACGTTGGTAACCATAAATAATACAGGGGCAAACCCGGAAGAAGGAGATTTTCAAGGATGTTCGCCTTACAAAGAATTACTTAGGTGCATTTATTACTGTTTAATGTTGTTGAAGTTTTAAGTTAGATGAATCATTTTACAAATTTCTTTCAGTTGACCTGCAGCGTGATTTGGTGAATTCTTAGGAGAATCATAAGAATATATTGGAAAGTATTTTAGCAACTGGTGGAGTGATCATCCACAATTGTGCAATTAAAGCTGTCGATCCACTACATATGGTTACTCAACAAGTATATTTACCATTATTAGTTACAGCAACATGTCCTTCTGAAGATAAAATTAACACGGCGTCAATACCAATTGCGGGAAATTATAACAATATAATCTTGATGTAGGCTGGTCTTTCTTCCCACGTTTCTAATCTAATTTGGTAATCAGATTAGTACGTTTTACTTAAAACCTGGACCTTAATTCCATTGATTTGATTTTGTGGCTTTATATTCAATTCGTTGGTTGACAAATACAATTATGTATTCTTATTATTCGACGTATTAAAAATCTAATAAAAAAAAATTATCTTTTCTTGAATAAATGTACTTATTTATAAATTGCAATCACCAACATTAATTAATTTCTATTTCTACACGTTCTATTGCCAACAACAAATTTCATCCAAAATTACGAATTATAAAACCCGTATTAATCGCTGTACGAGAGGTAAAACCCTATTGATTAAATTCACGCAAGGCTACACTCAACAGGTATGCGCAATAAAATACATTCGCATAGCTTTTCCGCACGTCGTTCGGCCCGCTATATTTTTCGGCGGATTTTTCGCTACCCGATAAGCATTACGCTGCCGGTGAAATTGTCAATTTGATGATGGAAAGTGAGCGCGGCCAACCGACGAAAAATCCGAACGAAAACGACGCAGGTAAATCGTATTATTCAAATATCGGGAAGATCCTAGAAGGAGCGCGCTAACCAAGCGGAAACTGTTTTTCCAAGCACGGCGAAAAGTGTACAGACAAGTCCGTCTACATGCCGGAGACACAAGTTAGATCAACAAGTGTTTCGTACGCTTCGACGTTCCGTGGAAAGCGCGGAAATAAACGCATTAATATTGGAAATGAGATATTAACGTTGAAAATATTGAAATAGGAAAGTGATTGTTGTTTGCGCTTGCTATACAACGCGTCTAATACGTAAAATCGTTGGAGAAGTGGTTTATTTTTTTTTAAGTATAATGTACTTAATAAATTAATATTTACTTTGCTATTATACGCATACATGAGCGTATACAAGTATACACATATCTACACGAGCAAATTTGTTCTAACAATTATTACATACACATTCGATAATAAACAAATCATTTACAATGAAAATTTTAAAAAGATAAGGCATACAGAAACACAAAGGAAGAAAGGAAAACACAAGACATTATTTGTGAAAACATCAAATTTACCTTGCTCCTCTCTTATTTACAACTGGTTCTATTTTCGGATTCTACTTCTCTGTTTACAATTTCAAAAATCATAAACTACTTAGTGAAGTAGCAAGATTGAAACCGTACATATACCGCTAACTAATGCTAGATTCGTTTTTCGCGTTCACTCGGGACAAAGTAGCAACTTTTTTCAGTACAACGAACTTGCTTTACCGTCTACTCCAATGCGATCTACTAAAGGAACCGCAATCGCAACAATAACAACAACAAATAAAAATTGCGATAAATCTACTGCCGCGTTAGTTAACTGCGTGAAATCTAAGTTACGAAAAATCTTCAATTCTCTTTTTGGCGGGACAAGTGGATAAAGCAGTTCGAGCGGCGCGGTTTCCTTAGAATACTGCGAAGGCCGTCCGAGCGTTCGACGTATCAGTGTCTAGCGCGCAAACTGCGTCGACCACCCGGATCCTCGTCCCGAACGCGTCCGCGTAGTCCGCAAAATGAACTACGCGTACGCCTGACAGGCCACAACCCGCCGAAAAGAATCAAACGTCGGCGAGCTGCGCGCGTTGTTCCCATGATAAATTGGCGGCGGAACGTTTTTAGAAGGGTAAAGACGACAACTACGAATCTGCCGGAACATCTAGGCGCCGTAAGTTAAGTCTCTACTCAAGTTATGACTCTGATCAAGAGATCGCAGCACAAGAAGAAATTTCCTACGTTTACATGTAGATATTGCTGTATGTTCTATTGCGGGAGAAAATCATCCTTTGCCAACATCTTTCAGCAAAACGAATAAATTAAAATAAATTTAAGTACAATTGTGTAACTCGTTTAAATTGTTGTAATTTTTTTTTTCTGCTCAGCCTAATGAATGGAATTTTTAAATCAACAATAAAGAAACTTACCTGAATGATCCAACTGCTCTAAATTTCGTGGATGCGTTAGTTTATCTATCTTTGCGGCTAGGTTGCATCATTTAGGAAAGATAGGGCCGTATTTAGAAAACTACCACATACAAAAGCTTCTAAAATTGTCCTAACTATAATATATTATTATTGAAGAATCATTTTTCGAACTTTACAGTCAGGTCAATATGTACCGCCGATACCGCCGGTCGAAATGGCGCACCGGCTCTACGGGAATGCAATATTTGTAAATGAGGATTTTCAGTGTCCCAATAGCGGCTGTTTTCATTGTTAACAAAGCCAGTTAAATCAAAATGTGCCTCGTTACTCATGATAATTTTTTGCTAAAAACTGCGACTGTTTGTTCTGGGTTGTAAGACGCCGTTCATTATCATTTTCCCGCAACCGTTGCGTTAATTGAATGTTATACAGGGATAAATGCGAATCTGTTTTGAGAACGTTTCACGTGATAGAGATATTCCGTATTCCTGTGCATTGCGTCGATGAGTAGCCCGGATATTCGCGAACACTTTGTCTGGCTACATCAACATTTTCTCGAGTACATTGGCTATGTTTTTACTCAGATTCTGCTCTATCCCTTAGTTATATTCAAAATTATTCAGTATATGCTTGCCATAAGATTAACATCAACAAGTCACAACCTTCTCTGCGCAATCACAATTTAACACCGATTTAATTAAAATGATAATTTCAATACGTTGCCGCCGCGTTAAATACCTCATTATAACAAATTATTGTCAACCACCCTCCACAACTATCAAATAAGAACCGTCAAAGGACAACCAAACCAACAAAGCACGCACTATACATCTATTAGAGGGATTCAATACTAGATATGGTACAGTATTTATGGGGTGCACAGGTGTCTTTCGATCTAATACGTTTCTCAATGGAGAAAATACGTTGCCCATGCTAATGCAAAAATATCGTGTTGCTTCTTACTGGCCTAATTAAATTAGCCTATTTCTATTGGTCTTCGCATATTATTTGTTGTGTTATCATTTTTCATGTAGTACGTCGTGGCGTACGAAGCATCCATCAAAAATCATTTTTCAATGAATTATACTTTTTTTAATAGTATAACCAGCATATTTCTACGGTATTGAATTAACACTTTGTGCATCGCTATTATCAATATTACCAGCTAAATGAGGGCGTAAAGAGGTGCAAAGGACCTTTTAATTTCCCCATTTAATCACGTACGTTAACGTAAATGTTTAAGTACATCGAAATTTTAAATTCGTAATTTTTTCTTTTGAATGGTCCATCAAAGTGAGTTTCCGGTTTTTAAAACAATATTCGCTCCGGATTCTTTAAGTTACGCATCCCCATTATTAAATTAAATTAAATAAGAGAACTTCAGCTGTTTGAGGGCGAGGCAGGCTTGGAAAAAATATTGTTTTCAAGAAATGTTTTCTTATTTACTTAACAATTTATACAATTTATTTATTCATAAATTTAATACGTTGGAATGTTACATAGAAAGTAGAAAAAATATAGTTGCAGCTGCCATTTATATTATCAAAGGTTCATAACAGAATTTAAAAATATTCAAGAGGTTAGAGATAAAACTTTGTTACCTTGTATTCTTTTCCATGCCAAAAAACAAGTAAAGAAAATGAAGCAATAAATACAATAACATACGTGACTGCCCACTCAGAATCTTCAAGTAAAGGAATAGAAAGAAATTTCAAAATATCAGTTCTCTTATAGATTTCATGTTTAGATGGCCGTTATTTACAATAGAGTATTAAGAAAAACATTGTTGAATCCATATAATATGCCACTGGCAGAGCGCAACAATATTATTTCCGAGTAGGTTAGTCAGACAATGTTCAATTGGTGAAGATTGGTTGGTCAATTTAATGGATTGGTCAAATTGTCGGCACAGCAGCCTGGCTTTGACCCCTTTGAAAACGTTAACGAACGCAACATTTTGAAGATTTCGTCCAGAGAGTTTGCAACATAAACATTTTTAACGCTACTCGACATGTTCTCAAGCGATGTGAAAAGTGCTTAGAACAATGTGTCGTCAGTGAACATTTGCTCCTTACGGTGGATGATATATAGGGACCTATAAAAAAGAGTCAAATTTTAAAAATCGCTTGTATATAAAAACCAAGTGAAGGTAGTTAGTTAGTAGTTTTTTACAATGTTAAAGTAACAGCGAAGAAAGGACGAGATGCTTATGTTACAGACCTTTTATGGAAGTGATGGATTGATAGTGTTTACCATCTAGCAGATCGTTGTTAAACGGAGATTCACTGCAATTTGAATAACAAACTTAAAAGAACAGATCTTGTATTCGTCGGAGTTCCAGTAAAGAATGTGGAACATAGGAAGTCCCATTATCCAAGAAATTCTATTAATTTTTGTTGACTTACTTTTACTCCATGAAAAACTTGCATATTTAAAATTATTCCTCAATATAGAAGCAACAGCAGAGTGAAGGAATGTGCCGAGAAAGCTACGCAAAATAAAACGCAAATACATCGAGTATACGATTTTAATGACAAATTGGTATTTACTGCTCTCTTTTCCCAATTCTCTCGTACATCGATACATAATAACACAAATCTTTTCATACATAACAAACAAACTTCATAATAATAATAAATAATAATAAATAATAAATGAAGAAAACATTATTTATTACTTTAAGCCTTTATAATCTTCGTATGTTTGGCGTATTTAGTCGATTATGACCAGGATGGAGGAGTTGAATTTCGATACGCAAACACATTCCATTATTATCAGTATGTTCAGTTGTACGAAGTGTAACAACCCAAGGAATTTTTTAAACTTGAAAAAGAACGTCCCCCCTACCTCCCTGCCCAAAATGAAAAGAAATAATGAAATGTCCCTTATTTTTTTTTTACTATTTCGTAATTTTAATTTTATCGTCTCGATTTGATTGTATTTTCTGTGTAAGTATAAAATTTAAGATTTTACACAATACGTACTAATTTTTGAAACGTATAAATAACTGAAAAAGTATTACCGCGGCCGTGTAAACACGGCAAAATATCGTTTTTCATTTACTTAACCGGGCCTTTAGACACAACCGCGAATAAGCAAGTTATCGGGAGATCAGGAAAGCACGGGGATATATTTCGGATACGATTTAACTAACTTCTAACAGATGGCGCCAATATAATTTAACAGATAATAAAAAAAATTATTACCGAAATAAAAATAAATTGCAAACGAAATACGGCCAAATATAGTTTTTCGTTTACTAAAAATCAACCTGGTAAATAAAATCACGAATAAGTCATTATTATTATGTTAAATTATAAATTAAATAAGAAAATTATCCGGTAATATTTCGGACGGCCATCTACTAGTAAAATGGCGAACTACAGTTGAATGTTCTGCCGGAATTTCGACTAATATCACGATTTAGCTAACTTAACCGTGAATGGGCAAGTTATCGGGAGATCAGGAAATGATGGGGATATATATATATTACATTTGGCGGGCTACTATTAAAAATTCGATGATGCAATCGATGACGGCGCTCTCTTGACGAATTTCAACTGACAGATGCCGCCATTATTAATGAATAAAAACCTGGGAAAATATCGTTTTTCGTTTACTTAAGGATCCGATCGATTAATATTGCATTTGCGGAATGCCTAAGCCGAAGAAAACATTTCATCTGGAGCCGCCACCAATATTACCCGATATAGAAGAACAGCTTCGAGATTACATTATATGCATACATGAATATGAACGTAACCTAGAATATTGGCCGCGAGATAAAGACATTACTGCAAGGGACAAAGGTTTCGTCAATATTTATTGTTTAGGTTTCAAGTGATCCCACCGCAGGGAAGATTTTAGAATTTGAATCCTAAAGAAATTCCTGTTGTAAGTGCTGGCGCCTTAAAGAAGAGGATTTGGTATCGGAACTTTTATCTGTAGCACCGGAACTTGATAATGGTTTATATTTTAAGTCGGATGGAGTTACAATAACTGACGAACCAGATGTTGTCGACTCGAGTTTTAATATTAATTCTATGGATACTGTTATTAGTATTATATATGATCTTGTTAATCAAGAAGAGAATATGTGTCGGGTAAGTTTTTATCTGATACGAATCTTAATTTTTCTCTACAAAATTGACATGTACGTTTATTTAGACATCCGGGGAAGCCCCAGTTGCGTAGCGAAAGGTCTAATCTACGAAAACGATGAATCTTTTATCACTGCCGAAGAAGAAGAAGAAGACGTGCTTCCAAAAGAAGTACCGCATGTTAAAAATTACCGAACCCTCTCGTATGATCAGCGAAGACCCTCGATGGGCTGTAATGTTAGATCGCAGCAAGCCGGTTACCGATTTCCACGAACGTATCCCGGAGATGGCGCATCGTTACAAGTTTGAATTGGATACATTTCAAAAGCAAGCTACTCTCCAATCGCAGAAACACAATCGTGTATTTGTAGCAGCACATACTTCTGCTGGAAAAACAGTCGTAGCCGAATATGCCATCGCTTTATCGTTGAAGCATATGACGAGAACAATTTACACATCCCCAATTAAAGCTGTGTCGAATCAAAAGTACCGCGACTTCAAACGTACCTTCAAGGATGTTGGGTTGATAACGGGCGACTTTCCAATTAACCGAACTGCTGGTTGTCATATTATGATTATGGAAATTCTAAGATCGATGTTGTTTAACGGTAGCGACGTTACTAGGGACTTGGAATTTGTGATATTCGATGAAGTTCATTATATCGACGATAAGGAAAGGAGTCACGTTTGGGAGCGAGTGTTGATTTTGTTAGCGGCTCATTCAACTGTGGATTCTTTTTAAGCTTTACCGTTCTTAACACGATCGAATTTGCTGATTGGTTAGGAAGAATGTATCAAAAGAAGGTCTACGTTGTAAGAACTTTGAAGAGACCAATACCTTTGCAGCATTATCTTTACACCGGCACCGGTGGTAGTACCCAAAATAACCGTTTTCTGGTATCGAACGAGACTAATACATGGGTACAAGAAGGGTAAGTCGTTTATTATTTTCATCCTACAATTTACTCTGCAGACATGTATCGAGTGTTTTACTAAGGTTGGCAATCGCTAATATCTTACCCCTGCTCGATCGGAAACCTACTTTTAGTCTCTCGATTGACAAACTCAACTACGGATTCTTCGCATATTTATAGCATTCCATTGTTTTGTTTGCAGTTACGAGAAAGCCAGTGCCTCTATTCCACCACCAGGACCTACAGCCAAGCCAAAAAAGTTCGCCCCCCAAAGAAAAGAGCCTATGGTCGGCTCTAGTCGATCACCTAAAGAGGAATGATCTTCTCCCAGTAGTAGCTTTCACTTTTTCCCGCGCTAAATGCGATTCAAACGCTAGAAACTCGGGTAGCTTAGATCTAACGACGTCGAAGAAGAAATCGAAGATTCAAGGTTTCTTCGAGGATTGCATTGAGAGTGTGAAAGAGCCCGATAGGCAGATTCCCCAAATCTTGATGACGCAAGAGATTCTAAAAAGGGGGATCGGCGTGCATCATAGGGGAGTACTTCCTATGATCGAAGAAATGGTAGAGATGCTCTTTCAAAGCGGTCTAGTAAAGGTTAGAATACGGGAAGCTGTATGTACTTTTTGCTACGGGAACTTTCGCGATGGACGTCAATATGCCTGCCAGAACCGTTATATATGATTCGATCGCTAAACATGATGGAAAGGAGACCAGAAACCTTCTAGCAGCTATCAGAATACATTCAAATGGCCGGTCGTGCAGGGCGTAGAGGTTCGGATAAGGAAGGCACTGTAATTATTCCACGCAAAGGGAAGATACCTTCCTCGCTGGAAATTGAGGATATGATGATTGGAAAGCCCAACCAATTAAAAAGTCAATTCCGATTGACGTACGGCATGATAAGTGTTAAAAAATAAAATCCGAGTTATCTGATGTCAACACGCTTTCTATTTTTTAAATATGTTCTTAGCTTACTGCGCGTTGAACGGCTTTCCGTGGAAGTTTTCCACAATTTCCGCCTTCAGCTTGTCAAGTAATAACGCGTAGTATACCTACGTTAGTTGTTCTTTTTTGCTCTTTTCGGAACCGATTCATTCTTCACAGTCCATCGTCTCGACTGTGCCTTGTTTTCAGGAATGTGTTTCCAAGTATCATCTATCTTGATGAAGTTTAGTAAAATTTGTACCAAATCCCCTCAAATTATTTCGTTTAAACTGTTGTTAAACATGGCTTTGGAAATATTCATTCGAATAAGTTCTTGATCCTGAACTCTTAAATTAAAATCAAATACTAATACTCCTTTAATCTAAATACAGACAAGGTTAGAAGCCGATACACCTCTTTAGACATTGTATTTTGTATTTTGTATAACATGTGTTTTAATATAAGAATGCATAATTTAATTTTAGCGTTGTTATTTGTATGTCCTAAGCTCTACTATTGTCTAGTTGCATTGTTGCATTTTTTTAGCTGTAGTGAACGTTCACAGTCAACCAAGCTGGTTATGACCACGATCGAAATCACTTTCCTAACATTTCATCGTGACAAATTATGCTGTAGCGTAGCGTCTATCTCCGATCGAAGACGGAGTCTTTTTCACCGTTTGCAGACATTTTTGCTCCCTCCATCATTAGTCACCGCTGAATTGAAGAAACAACAACGCCCGTTTTAAAGGTAATCGGAGCAGTCAAGAAGTAGTCTAACACCAGAAATGCAGCCGGTAGCGCAAAATAAAACGCAAATACATCGAGTATACGATTTTAATGACAAATTGGTATTTACTGCTCTCTTTTCCCAATTCTCTCGTACATCGATACATAATAACACAAATCTTTTCATACATAACAAACAAACTTCATAATAATGATAATAATTATAGCGGAAGGAAGTACTTACTACAGTTTAGAACTTATTATCAAAATACGCCGATCGAAATCAAAAAAAAAATATATATATATAACCGAACAACTTCGACAAATACATAGAGAACAAATCGGTAGACGGGAAATTAAAATAAATTGAAAAACATCCGTACATAGGTCACTTGCGTTTAATGCTCTTTATATTACTTTTTATTCAAATAAATCTGGCTGGAAAATCTAATAACCCTTGATTCCTCATTTCTATTTGTTTAAATAAAAGTAGTATTAGTACTATTTATTTTAATTAGTTTTAATTTTTTTTTTTTTTTGTAAAAAAAATGAAGAAAACATTATTTATTACTTTAAGCCTTTATAATCTTCGTATGTTTGGCGTATTTAGTCGATTATGACCAGGATGGAGGAGTTGAATTTCGATACGCAAACACATTCCATTATTATCAGTATGTTCAGTTGTACGAAGTGTAACAACCCAAGGAATTTTTTAAACTTGAAAAAGAACGTCCCCCCTACCTCCCTGCCCAAAATGAAAAGAAATAATGAAATGTCCCTTATTTTTTTTTTACTATTTCGTAATTTTAATTTTATCGTCTCGATTTGATTGTATTTTCTGTGTAAGTATAAAATTTAAGATTTTACACAATACGTACTAATTTTTGAAACGTATAAATAACTGAAAAAGTATTACCGCGGCCGTGTAAACACGGCAAAATATCGTTTTTCATTTACTTAACCGGGCCTTTAGACACAACCGCGAATAAGCAAGTTATCGGGAGATCAGGAAAGCACGGGGATATATTTCGGATACGATTTAACTAACTTCTAACAGATGGCGCCAATATAATTTAACAGATAATAAAAAAAAATTATTACCGAAATAAAAATAAATTGCAAACGAAATACGGCCAAATATAGTTTTTCGTTTACTAAAAATCAACCTGGTAAATAAAATCACGAATAAGTCATTATTATTATGTTAAATTATAAATTAAATAAGAAAATTATCCGGTAATATTTCGCACGGCCATCTACTGGTAAAATGCCGAACTACAGTTGAATGTTCTGCCCGAATTTCGACTAATATAATGATTTAGCTAACTTCTAACAGATGGCGCCGATGTAATTTAACAAATAATAAAAAAAGTATTATCGAAGTCCAAATAAATTGCAAATTAAATACGGCCAAATATAGTTTTTCATTTACTAAAAATCAACCTGGTGAATAAAATCACGAATAAGTCATTATTATTGTATTAAATTATAAATTAAATAAGAAAATTATCGGGTAATATTTCGGACGGCCATCTACTGGTAAAATGCCGAACTACAGTTGAATGTTCTTCTCCTTTAAATATAACCGTGAATAGGCAAGTTATCAGGAGATCAGGAAATGATGGGGATATATATATTACATTTGGCGGGCTACTTATAAAAATTCGATGATGTAATCGATGACGGCGCTCTCTTCCCGAATTTCAACTGACAGATGGCGCCATTATTAGTGAATAAAAACCCCGGAAAATATTCTTTTTCATTTACTTAAGGATCCGGCAATTAATATTGCATTTGCGGAATGCCTAAACCGAAGAAAACATTTCATCTGGAGCCGTCACCAATATTACCCGATATAGAAGAACAGCTACGAGATTACCTTATATGCATACATGAATATGAACGTAACCTAGAATATTGGCCGCGAGATAAAGACATTACTGCAAGGGACAAAGGTTTCGTCAATATTTATTGTTTAGGTTTCAAGAGATCCCACCGCAGGGAAGATTTTAGAATTTAAATCCTAAAGAAATTCCTGTTGTAAGTGCTGGCGCCTTAAAGAAGAGGATTTGGTATCGGAACTTTCATCTGTAGCACCGGAACTGGATAAAGGTTTATATTTTAAGTCGGATGGAGTTACAATAACTGACGAACCAGATGTTGTCGACTCGAGTTTTAATATTAATTCTACGGATACTGTTATTATTATTATATATGATCTTGTTAATCAAGAAAAGAATATGTGTCGGGTAAGTTGTTATCGGATACGAATCTTAATTTTTCTATACAAAATTGACATGTACGTTTGTTTAGACATCCGGGGAAGCCCCAGTTGCTTAGCGAAAGGTCTAATCTATGAAAACGATGAATCTTTTATCACTGCCCAAGAAGAAGAAGTGCTTCCAAAAGAAGTACCCGTGTTAAAAATTACCGAACCCTCTCGTATGATCAGCGAAGACGCTCGATGGGCTGTAATGTTAGATTGCGGCAAACCGGTTACCGATTTCTACGAACGTATCCCGGAGATGGCGCATCGTTACAAGTTTGAATTGGATACATTTCAAAAGCAAGCTACTTTCCAATCGGAGAAACACAATCGTGTATTTGTAGCAGCACATACTTCTGGTGGAAAAACAGTCGTAGCCGAATATGCCATCGCTTTATCGTTGAAGCATATGACGAGAACAATTTGCACATCCCCAATTAAAGCTGTGTCGAATCAAAAGTACCGCGACTTCAAACGTACCTTCAAGGATGTTGGGTTGATAACGGGTGACTTTCCAATTAGCCGAACTGCTGGTTGTCATATTAGGATTATGGAAATTCTACGATCGATGTTGTTTAACGACAGCGATGTTGCTAGGGACTTGGAATTTGTGATATTCGATGAAGTCCATTATATCGACGATAAGGAAAGGGGTCGTGTTTGGGAGCGAGTGTTGATTTTGTTACCGGCTCGTGTAACTGTGGGTTCTTTTTAAGTGCTACCGTTCCTAACACGATCGAATTTGTCGATTGGTTAGGAAGAATGTATCAAAAGAAGGTCTACGTTGTAAGAACTTTGAAGAGACCAGTACCTTTTCAGCATTATCTTTACACCGGCACCGGTGGTAGTACCCAAAATAACCGTTTTCTGGTATCGAACGAGACTAATACATGGGTACAAGAAGGGTAAGTCGTTTATTATTTTCATCCTACAATTTACTCTGCAGACATGTATCGAGTGTTTTACTAAGGTTGGCAATCGCTAATATCCTACCCCTGCTCGATTGGAAACCTATTTTTAGTCTCTCGATTGACAAACTCCACTATGGATTCTTCGCATATTTATAGCATTCCATTGTTTTGTTTGCAGTTACGAGAAAGCCAGTGCCTCTATTCCACCACCAGGACCTACAGCCACGCCAAAAAAGTTCGCCCCCCAAAGAAAAGAGCCTATGGTCGGCTCTAATCGATCACTTAAAGAGGAATGATCTTCTCCCGGTAGTAGCTTTCACTTTTTCCCGCGCTAAATGCGATTCAAACGCTAGAAACTCGGGTAGCTTAGATCTAACGACGTCGAAGAAGAAATCGAAGATTCAAGGTTTCTTCGAGGATTGCATTGAGAGTGTGAAAGAGCCCGATAGGCAGATTCCCCAAATCTTGATGACGCAGAAAATTCTAAAAAGGGGGATCGGCGTGCATCATAGGGGAGTACTTCCTATGATCGAAGAAATGGTAGAGATGCTCTTTCAAAGCGGTCTAGTAAAGGTTAGAATACGGGAAGCTGTATGTACTTTTTGCTACGGGAACTTTCGCGATGGACGTCAATATGCCTGCCAGAACCGTTATATATGATTCGATCGCTAAACATGATGGAAAGGAGACCAGAAACCTTCTAGCAGCTATCAGAATACATTCAAATGGCCGGTCGTGCAGGGCGTAGAGGTTCGGATAAGGAAGGCACTGTAATTATTCCACGCAAAGGGAAGATACCTTCCTCGCTGGAAATTGAGGATATGATGATTGTAAAGCCCAACCAATTAAAAAGTCAATTCCGATTGACGTACGGCATGATAAGTGTTAAAAAAATAAAATCCGAGTTATCGGATGTCAACACGCTTTCTATTTTTTAAATATGTTCTTAGCTTACTGCGCGTTGAACGGCTTTCCGTGGAAGTTTTCCACAATTTCCGCCTTCAGCTTGTCAAGTAATAACGCGTAGTATACCTACGTTAGTTGTTCTTTTTTGCTCTTTTCGGAACCGATTCATTCTTCACAGTCCATCGTCTCGACTGTGCCTTGCTTTCAGGAATGTGTTTCCAAGTATCATCTATCTTGATGAAGTTTAGTAAAATTTGTACCAAATCCCCTCAAATTATTTCGTTTAAACTGTTGTTAAACATGGCCTTGGAAATATTCATTCGAATAAGTTCTTGATCCTGAACTCTTAAATTAAAATCAAATACTAATACTCCTTTAATCTAAATACAGACAAGGTTAGAAGCCGATACACCTCTTTAGACATTGTATTTTGTATTTTGTATAACATGTGTTTTAATATAAGAATGCATAATTTAATTTTAGCGTTGTTATTTGTATGTCCTAAGCTCTACTATTGTCTAGTTGCATTGTTGCATTTTTTTAGCTGTACTGAACGTTCACAGTCAACCAAGCTGGTTATGACCACGATCGAAATCACTTTCCTAACATTTCATCGTGACAAATTATGCTGTAGCGTAGCGTCTATCTCCGATCGAAGACGGAGTCTTTTTCACCGTTTGCAGACATTTTTGCTCCCTCCATCATTAGTCACCGCTGAATTGAAGAAACAACAACGCCCGTTTTAAAGGTAATCCGAGCAGTCAAGAAGTAGTCTAACACCAGAAATGCAGCGGATAGCGCAAAATAAAACGCAAATACATCGAGTATACGATTTTAATGACAAATTGGTATTTACTGCTCTCTTTTCCCAATTCTCTCGTACATCGATACATAATAACACAAATCTTTTCATACATAACAAACAAACTTCGTAATAATGATAATAATTATAGCGGAAGGAAGTACTTACTACAGTTTAGACCTTCTTATCAAAATACGCCGATCGAAATCAAAAAAAAATATATATATAACCGAACAACTTCGACAAATACATAGAGAACAAATCGGTAGACGGGAAATTTACGCCTGAAACTAAGATTCTTTGGGGAAACTTTCGCATGGAAAGCGTATCGGCCAAATAGAAGCGTTACACAATCGAACTCGTGTATTATTGCAGCTCTGGAATTTTTATTTTATTTTTAGATTAATTAAGTAAAATCTAAAGAAAAAAAGACAATATTCGCATCGCGTTGGTATTTTTCTTTTTAGAAATGACGAAAATTCGTAATTTCAAGTAAAATAAACTGAAAAACATCCGTACATAGGTCACTTGCGTTTAATGCTCTTTTTATTACTTTTTATTCAAATAAATCTGGCTGGAGAATCTAATAACCCTTGATTCCTCATTTCTATTTTTTAAACTTGAAAAAGAACGTCCCCCCTACCTCCCTGCCCAAAATGAAAAGAAATAATGAAATGTCCCTTATTTTTTTTTTTACTATTTCGTAATTTTAATTTTATCGTCTCGATTTGATTGTATTTTCTGTGTAAGTATAAAATTTAAGATTTTACACAATACGTACTAATTTTTGAAACGTATAAATAACTGAAAAAGTATTACCGCGGCCGTGTAAACACGGCAAAATATCGTTTTTCATTTACTTAACCGGGCCTTTAGACACAACCGCGAATAAGCAAGTTATCGGGAGATCAGGAAAGCACGGGGATATATTTCGGATACGATTTAACTAACTTCTAACAGATGGCGCCAATATAATTTAACAGATAATAAAAAAAAAATTATTACCGAAATAAAAATAAATTGCAAACGAAATACGGCCAAATATAGTTTTTCGTTTACTAAAAATCAACCTGGTAAATAAAATCACGAATAAGTCATTATTATTATGTTAAATTATAAATTAAATAAGAAAATTATCCGGTAATATTTCGGACGGCCATCTACTAGTAAAATGGCGAACTACAGTTGAATGTTCTGCCGGAATTTCGACTAATATCACGATTTAGCTAACTTAACCGTGAATGGGCAAGTTATCGGGAGATCAGGAAATGATGGGGATATATATATATTACATTTGGCGGGCTACTATTAAAAATTCGATGATGCAATCGATGACGGCGCTCTCTTGACGAATTTCAACTGACAGATGCCGCCATTATTAATGAATAAAAACCTGGGAAAATATCGTTTTTCGTTTACTTAACGATCCGATCAGTTAATATTGCATTTGCGGAATGCCTAAGCCGAAGAAAACATTTCATCTGGAGCCGCCACCAATATTACCCGATATAGAAGAACAGCTTCGAGATTACATTATATGCATACATGAATATGAACGTAACCTAGAATATTGGCCGCGAGATAAAGACATTACTGCAAGGGACAAAGGTTTCGTCAATATTTATTGTTTAGGTTTCAAGTGATCCCACCGCAGGGAAGATTTTAGAATTTGAATCCTAAAGAAATTCCTGTTGTAAGTGCTGGCGCCTTAAAGAAGAGGATTTGGTATCGGAACTTTTATCTGTAGCACCGGAACTTGATAATGGTTTATATTTTAAGTCGGATGGAGTTACAATAACTGACGAACCAGATGTTGTCGACTCGAGTTTTAATATTAATTCTATGGATACTGTTATTAGTATTATATATGATCTTGTTAATCAAGAAGAGAATATGTGTCGGGTAAGTTTTTATCTGATACGAATCTTAATTTTTCTTTACAAAATTGACATGTACGTTTATTTAGACATCCGGGGAAGCCCCAGTTGCGTAGCGAAAGGTCTAATCTACGAAAACGATGAATCTTTTATCACTGCCGAAGAAGAAGAAGAAGACGTGCTTCCAAAAGAAGTACCGCATGTTAAAAATTACCGAACCCTCTCGTATGATCAGCGAAGACCCTCGATGGGCTGTAATGTTAGATCGCAGCAAGCCGGTTACCGATTTCCACGAACGTATCCCGGAGATGGCGCATCGTTACAAGTTTGAATTGGATACATTTCAAACGCAAGCTACTCTCCAATCGCAGAAACACAATCGTGTATTTGTAGCAGCACATACTTCTGCTGGAAATACAGTCGTAGCCGAATATGCCATCGCTTTATCGTTGAAGCATATGACGAGAACAATTTACACATCCCCAATTAAAGCTGTGTCGAATCAAAAGTACCGCGACTTCAAACGTACCTTCAAGGATGTTGGGTTGATAACGGGCGACTTTCCAATTAACCGAACTGCTGGTTGTCATATTATGATTATGGAAATTCTAAGATCGATGTTGTTTAACGGTAGCGACGTTACTAGGGACTTGGAATTTGTGATATTCGATGAAGTTCATTATATCGACGATAAGGAAAGGAGTCACGTTTGGGAGCGAGTGTTGATTTTGTTAGCGGCTCATTCAACTGTGGATTCTTTTTAAGCTGTTACCGTTCTTAACACGATCGAATTTGCTGATTGGTTAGGAAGAATGTATCAAAAGAAGGTCTACGTTGTAAGAACTTTGAAGAGACCAATACCTTTGCAGCATTATCTTTACACCGGCACCGGTGGTAGTACCCAAAATAACCGTTTTCTGGTATCGAACGAGACTAATACATGGGTACAAGAAGGGTAAGTCGTTTATTATTTTCATCCTACAATTTACTCTGCAGACATGTATCGAGTGTTTTACTAAGGTTGGCAATCGCTAATATCTTACCCCTGCTCGATCGGAAACCTACTTTTAGTCTCTCGATTGACAAACTCAACTACGGATTCTTCGCATATTTATAGCATTCCATTGTTTTGTTTGCAGTTACGAGAAAGCCAGTGCCTCTATTCCACCACCAGGACCTACAGCCAAGCCAAAAAAGTTCGCCCCCCAAAGAAAAGAGCCTATGGTCGGCTCTAGTCGATCACCTAAAGAGGAATGATCTTCTCCCAGTAGTAGCTTTCACTTTTTCCCGCGCTAAATGCGATTCAAACGCTAGAAACTCGGGTAGCTTAGATCTAACGACGTCGAAGGAGAAATCGAAGATTCACGGTTTCTTCGAGGATTGCATTGAGAGTGTGAAAGAGCCCGATAGGCAGATTCCCCAAATCTTGATGACGCAAGAGATTCTAAAAAGGGGGATCGGCGTGCATCATAGGGGAGTACTTCCTATGATCGAAGAAATGGTAGAGATGCTCTTTCAAAGCGGTCTAGTAAAGGTTAGAATACGGGAAGCTGTATGTACTTTTTGCTACGGGAACTTTCGCGATGGACGTCAATATGCCTGCCAGAACTGTTATATATGATTCGATCGCTAAACATGATGGAAAGGAGACCAGAAACCTTCTAGCAGCTATCAGAATACATTCAAATGGCCGGTCGTGCAGGGCGTAGAGGTTCGGATAAGGAAGGCACTGTAATTATTCTATGCAAAGGGAAGATACCTTCCTCGCTGGAAATTGGGGATATGATGATTGGAAAGACCAACCAATTAAAAAGTCAATTCCGATTGACGTACGGCATGATAAGTGTTAAAAAAATAAAATCGGAGTTATCTGATGTCAACACGCTTTCTATTTTTTAAATATGTTCCTAGCTTACTGCGCGTTGAACGGCTTTCCGTGGAAGTTTTCCACAATTTCCGCCTTCAGCTTGTCAAGTAATAACGCGTAGTATACCTACGTTAGTTGTTCTTTTTTGCTCTTTTCGGAACCGATTCATTCTTCACAGTCCATCGTCTCGACTGTGCCTTGTTTTCAGGAATGTGTTTCCAAGTATCATCTATCTTGATGAAGTTTAGTAAAATTTGTACCAAATCCCCTCAAATTATTTCGTTTAAACTGTTGTTAAACATGGCTTTGGAAATATTCATTCGAATAAGTTCTTGATCCTGAACTCTTAAATTAAAATCAAATACTAATACTCCTTTAATCTAAATACAGACAAGGTTAGAAGCCGATACACCTCTTTAGACATTGTATTTTGTATTTTGTATAACATGTGTTTTAATATAAGAATGCATAATTTAATTTTAGCGTTGTTATTTGTATGTCCTAAGCTCTACTATTGTCTAGTTGCATTGTTGCATTTTTTTAGCTGTAGTGAACGTTCACAGTCAACCAAGCTGGTTATGACCACGATCGAAATCACTTTCCTAACATTTCATCGTGACAAATTATGCTGTAGCGTAGCGTCTATCTCCGATCGAAGACGGAGTCTTTTTCACCGTTTGCAGACATTTTTGCTCCCTCCATCATTAGTCACCGCTGAATTGAAGAAACAACAACGCCCGTTTTAAAGGTAATCGGAGCAGTCAAGAAGTAGTCTAACACCAGAAATGCAGCCGGTAGCGCAAAATAAAACGCAAATACATCGAGTATACGATTTTAATGACAAATTGGTATTTACTGCTCTCTTTTTCCCAATTCTCTCGTACATCGATACATAATAACACAAATCTTTTCATACATAACAAACAAACTTCATAATAATGATAATAATTATAGCGGAAGGAAGTACTTACTACAGTTTAGAACTTATTATCAAAATACGCCGATCGAAATCAAAAAAAAAAATATATATATATAACCGAACAACTTCGACAAATACATAGAGAACAAATCGGTAGACGGGAAATTAAAATAAATTGAAAAACATCCGTACATAGGTCACTTGCGTTTAATGCTCTTTATATTACTTTTTATTCAAATAAATCTGGCTGGAAAATCTAATAACCCTTGATTCCTCATTTCTATTTGTTTAAATAAAAGTAGTATTAGTACTATTTATTTTAATTAGTTTTAATTTTTTTTTTTTTTTGTAAAAAAAATGAAGAAAACATTATTTATTACTTTAAGCCTTTATAATCTTCGTATGTTTGGCGTATTTAGTCGATTATGACCAGGATGGAGGAGTTGAATTTCGATACGCAAACACATTCCATTATTATCAGTATGTTCAGTTGTACGAAGTGTAACAACCCAAGGAATTTTTTAAACTTGAAAAAGAACGTCCCCCCTACCTCCCTGCCCAAAATGAAAAGAAATAATGAAATGTCCCTTATTTTTTTTTTACTATTTCGTAATTTTAATTTTATCGTCTCGATTTGATTGTATTTTCTGTGTAAGTATAAAATTTAAGATTTTACACAATACGTACTAATTTTTGAAACGTATAAATAACTGAAAAAGTATTACCGCGGCCGTGTAAACACGGCAAAATATCGTTTTTCATTTACTTAACCGGGCCTTTAGACACAACCGCGAATAAGCAAGTTATCGGGAGATCAGGAAAGCACGGGGATATATTTCGGATACGATTTAACTAACTTCTAACAGATGGCGCCAATATAATTTAACAGATAATAAAAAAAAATTATTACCGAAATAAAAATAAATTGCAAACTAAATACGGCCAAATATAGTTTTTCGTTTACTAAAAATCAACCTGGTAAATAAAATCACGAATAAGTCATTATTATTATGTTAAATTATAAATTAAATAAGAAAATTATCCGGTAATATTTCGGACGGCCATCTACTAGTAAAATGGCGAACTACAGTTGAATGTTCTGCCGGAATTTCGACTAATATCACGATATAGCTAACTTAACCGTGAACGGGCAAGTTATCGGGAGATCAGGAAATGATGGGGATATATATATATTACATTTGGCGGGCTACTATTAAAAATTCGATGATGCAATCGATGACGGCGCTCTCTTGACGAATTTCAACTGACAGATGGCGCCATTATTAATGAATAAAAACCTGGGAAAATATCGTTTTTCGTTTACTTAAGGATCCGATCGTTAATATTGCATTTGCGGAATGCCTAAGCCGAAGAAAACATTTCATCTGGAGCCGCCACCAATATTACCCGATATAGAAGAACAGCTTCGAGATTACATTATATGCATACATGAATATGAACGTAACCTAGAATATTGGCCGCGAGATAAAGACATTACTGCAAGGGACAAAGGTTTCGTCAATATTTATTGTTTAGGTTTCAAGTGATCCCACCGCAGGGAAGATTTTAGAATTTGAATCCTAAAGAAATTCCTGTTGTAAGTGCTGGCGCCTTAAAGAAGAGGATTTGGTATCGGAACTTTTATCTGTAGCACCGGAACTTGATAATGGTTTATATTTTAAGTCGGATGGAGTTACAATAACTGACGAACCAGATGTTGTCGACTCGAGTTTTAATATTAATTCTATGGATACTGTTATTAGTATTATATATGATCTTGTTAATCAAGAAAAGAATATGTGTCGGGTAAGTTTTTATCTGATACGAATCTTAATTTTTCTTTACAAAATTGACATGTACGTTTATTTAGACATCCGGGGAAGCCCCAGTTGCGTAGCGAAAGGTCTAATCTATGAAAACGATGAATCTTTTATCACTGCCGAAGAAGAAGAAGACGTGCTTCCAAAAGAAGTACCGCGTGTTAAAAATTACCGAACCCTCTCGTATGATCAGCGAAGACGCTCGATGGGCTGTAATGTTAGATTGCGGCAAACCGGTTACCGATTTCTACGAACGTATCCCGGAGATGGCGCATCGTTACAAGTTTGAATTGGATACATTTCAAAAGCAAGCTACTCTCCAATCGGAGAAACACAATCGTGTATTTGTAGCAGCACATACTTCTGGTGGAAAAACAGTCGTAGCCGAATATGCCATCGCTTTATCGTTGAAGCATATGACGAGAACAATTTGCACATCCCCAATTAAAGCTGTGTCGAATCAAAAGTACCGCGACTTCAAACGTACCTTCAAGGATGTTGGGTTGATAACGGGTGACTTTCCAATTAACCGAACTGCTGGTTGTCATATTAGGATTATGGAAATTCTACGATCGATGTTGTTTAACGGCAGCGATGTTGCTAGGGACTTGGAATTTGTGATATTCGATGAAGTCCATTATATCGACGATAAGGAAAGGGGTCGTGTTTGGGAGCGAGTGTTGATTTTGTTACCGGCTCGTGTAACTGTGGGTTCTTTTTAAGTGCTACCGTTCCTAACACGATCGAATTTGTCGATTGGTTAGGAAGAATGTATCAAAAGAAGGTCTACGTTGTAAGAACTTTGAAGAGACCAGTACCTTTTCAGCATTATCTTTACACCGGCACCGGTGGTAGTACCCAAAATAACCGTTTTCTGGTATCGAACGAGACTAATACATGGGTACAAGAAGGGTAAGTCGTTTATTATTTTCATCCTACAATTTACTCTGCAGACATGTATCGAGTGTTTTACTAAGGTTGGCAATCGCTAATATCCTACCCCTGCTCGATTGGAAACCTATTTTTAGTCTCTCGATTGACAAACTCCACTATGGATTCTTCGCATATTTATAGCATTCCATTGTTTTGTTTGCAGTTACGAGAAAGCCAGTGCCTCTATTCCACCACCAGGACCTACAGCCACGCCAAAAAAGTTCGCCCCCCAAAGAAAAGAGCCTATGGTCGGCTCTAATCGATCACTTAAAGAGGAATGATCTTCTCCCGGTAGTAGCTTTCACTTTTTCCCGCGCTAAATGCGATTCAAACGCTAGAAACTTGGGTAGCTTAGATCTAACGACGAGCCTCTGGTCGATCACGAATAGAGTACTATGGTGATATGGTGAAAACATATCAGCTGTCTCCTTATGGTTTATATGGTACAGGTTTAACGATAGCCCCCGTTACGACGGAAACGGACGTGAATGCCAATACATGCCTTTAAGTAAATGGCACCAGCGAATATAAGATAGAACCTCAGACGATTTTACCAAATTTAACCGGATTCACATATAAAGGTATAGGATATCTTTCATTAATTGTTGAAAACCACCCAAGGATGACCTTAAACCTTTAAAACCTTTTTGCAGGAAATGAAATTGTCAACGTACAAGCTACCCAGAAGTGGCAACTGGTGCACGAGGTTGGTCAAAAGTCCAACAAATACACCATGTGGTTAACAACGAAAATTTGGATTTTATCGCTCAAGTGAATCGTCCTACGTCTTGGGGCTCTGTGACTATGCGCCTCAATAAAGGATTGCCGGAATTGTGCGTTCTTTCTAAAGTTTAGAATGAATAACGCAATAAATCCCACAGAAAATTCATGTCGAACATTGGAACTAGAGAACTAGGTCGTGAACATAATGGTGATAGGAGCGTGCAAGTAAAATGAATGAAGCACATTTGATTAGTGAAAAATACTTGACGGATTTTACATACATATCTAAAACGACGAACGCTGTAGTTAATAACAATTCCAGTCCATTAATTTGTAGGCAATATAACACTGAATGTTTTTTTTTTTTTAATCGGTCAATGTTGATGATGTTGAGCAACATACCGTTAAATTTAAAAATTTGTTAAATATGATTATGTTTCAAATCATGTACTATAAATAACAAGATATACACGTCCAAACCTCTCATGTACGTTATCGAAAATAAAAAATCAAAATAATCATCTCTTGTTTTATCGATCTACGAAGAGAGTTGCCTCAAAGCAATTGGTAATTATCGACTGGTATGAAGTGTATGTGTTTGGTTGCAAACGTGACCAGTCCAATAGATCATCCAACGCGCCATGGAGATACTGAACCAATAAATTTGCAAGTGTACTCCCCAGCATCATTCACATGGTTGGCAAGTTCCGCCTGAGGATTCTAAGAAAAATAGAAGATAAATAGCTCAGCCTCATCAGCGAAACCGGCGGCATTCCAACCAAAACTGCCCCGAACGTAGCAACGCTAAACTCTCATCTACTCCGAATCTTCACCTTTTTTTATGGTATAGTTAATATCTGAATGCAAATAAGTTACAAATTTAAATTACAAAATTACAAATTAAACACGGCAAAATATCGTTTTTTATTTACTTAAGAAGAAAAATTCAAATTACAATTGAAGACGGCGCCCTCTTCTGAAATTTCGACTAACATCGTGATTTTGCATGCCTCTAACAGATGGCGCCATCATTAAGGAATAAAAAAAAAACGGCAACTTATTGTTTTTCATTTACTTAAGAATCCGGCCTTTAAATATAATCATCAACAAGTAAGTTATCGGGAGATCAGGAAATCGTGGGGAAATATTTCCCATGGCCAGCTGCTAGTAAAAATTCTAACGACAATTGAAGACAGCGCCCTCTTCCGAAGTTTCGACTAACATCATGATTTTGCGTGCTTCTAACAGATGGCGCCACTGTTTTTTAATAAAAAAAGCAACGGCAAAATATCGTTTTTCATTTACTTAAGAATCCGGCGTTTAAATATAATCCTGAACGAGTAGGTTATTAGGAGAGCAGGAAATCGTGGGGAAATATTTCGGATGGCCCGCTACTAGTAAAAATTCGAACTAGAATTGAAGATGGCGCTCTCTACTGGAATTTCGTCTGTTATCGTGATTTCTTCTAACTTATAACGTGTGACCCTTAAACTTATAGATTTTTTACAGGTTTTCGGAATGTAACTAACTTAAGCGCATAAACTCTTGAATTAAAGGAATTTCTATATATCTTTTCAAATTAGATAAATCTGTTGTATTATAGATGTATAGACGTATTGTAGATACAATCCATATAGGACTTGATCAAGTTCTACAAGTAAGGCAGAGCACTATTTACAAGTGCAATATACATTATCGCACTGCAAATTATGTATGCGAGATGCAGATAAGGTGAACATTATATACAAAATAAATTAAATAAATATATTTTCATTTCATATCGAATAATCCTTCCACGTAGAACTTTTTAAATTTCGCGGATAATTTTAAGCTGGTAGTTTCAGTAACCGTAACCTAGTTTGCTTAAAGGGAAATGTGGACAATTTTAAACAGAAATAAAATCTTCCTCGAGTATCTTCAGGCTGCATTGCAGTTGCTCCGGAGTTGTGCCATCGAATATGCTTTAAGCCGATAAAGATGATGTAGATTAAGTGGTAGCCCCCCGGCGTTGACCATTTGAAGTAGAAATGGATAGGAGAGAATTCTCGTAAGTTATGTTCGTGTCTCATCCCGTCTCCTTTTTTATTTGACCCGTGTTGGTTCATTGCCACATGCAAATGAGTTGCTCCGGGGCTGTACCGAAGTACCACTTTTACACATGTCCACTAATACGATTCGTATTCGATACTATGACTGCATTATGTTGACGCCAAGGTTGGCTTCCGTTAAACACCACATATTTTTTTTTAATCGTTAAAGTTAAATATGGAAACAGCTAGTGGAATTCTTGAACAGAAGTTCTTGAAGTAGCGAATCTGTTTTTGTTAACTTTAATCATAGTTGCGGCTCCATCAGTGACAAATGTGCTGCTTACTGGCTTCCGCTGTACATCAACTAAATTAATAGGATCTTTTATCACTTGTACTGTAGCTTATGCTTTCATATTTATCAGATGTTTACAGCGCAAAAGAAATGGTATCGACGGTCCATCAAAGTTAACAGTACGCACTATAAGACGTATTGTACTGTTTTATTAGCATTTGTTGTCTCGTCCACGTTTATTCATATTTTAAAAATGAGAAAATATGAATAAACGTGGAACGCACGGAAAATGCCATCGCCGTTGGTTTCTGCTCGGTAATTGCCTCTTATCCCACAATGGTTTGTGGGATATTATGCTTAATACGAATACGAAATTTGTTCGAATCGAGTTTGAATATGCGAATCGGGTTTGGTATATCATTTTTTTACATTTTTCCTGTGTTACGCCGATTCCGCTCTGTTGTTTAGCCGTGCGCCTGGATCGTTGCAGGATTCGCAGGTAGATTTTATCCCTCCCATTTTAGTTTACGATGGGATAGAAGCGGTTCCGTGGCTTTACTTGCTAAACTTAAGTACTTGGTATCGTCACATGAAAGAGAGTATCGATATGTGGTGAGTGCAAGAGGAAAACTGGCCCCTGTACATGTACACATAGCAATTGAAGACTTGCCAATAAAACTCACCGTTTCTACTTAAAAAGGATATTAAGATTTATAATTTCATCGATATACTTACCTGCATTTCATAAATTTGATTTTACGGTAAGCTGTATTCTGTTCTCCCTCCATCATTAGTCACCACTGAATTGAAGAAACAACAACGCCCGTTTTAAAGGTAATCAGAGCGGTTAAGAAGTAGTCTACGCCAGAAATGCAGCGGATAGCGCAAAATAAAACACAAATACATTGAGTATACGATTTTAATGACAAATTGGTATTTACAGCTCTTTTTTTTTCCCAATTCTCTCGTATATCGATACATAAAAACACAAATCTTTTCATACATAACAAACTTCATAATAATGATAATAATTATAGCGGAAGGAAGTACTTACTACAATTTAGATTGTGATAGATGTTTTGGTTGTAATACAATCTACGGTAATGTCCGACCTTATTATCAAAATACAATAAAAGTATAGGGCGAAATACACCAATCCAAATTAGAAACATATATAACCGAACAACTTCGACAAATACATACAGAACAAATCGGTAAACGGGAAATTTCATTTCAAACATCTTTACGCTAGAGAAAATTCATCCCTGAGATGGTCAGATCATCCAAAAGGAAAAAAGAACTACGCAGCTGAACTAACCTAGCAGAAATGAAGACGGATATTACAAAAATTCTGATGCGGTACTTCGTTGCATATTTAATCCTTCATAATAGTTTTAACATTTATATCTTTCGAAACTAACTCATGAATACATAATATCTCCTTTTAGTCCAGTATTACGAAATGGAACAATATTTATGTTACATATTGTTTTTTTATTCTTTCCTAAAAATTACACCTACCGTTCTAATATTGCTACACAAATACTAAAATTTATAGTTTTGTTTTCTTCTTTATAAATACTTTATTACTATTAGGTTTATATAAGTTTTCTCAACTTTGTTTTCTTTGCTAATTCATATATTCATATAAATACATACATATATAAGTCAAAAGAAAGAAATTCAAATAATAATAATAATAGTAAGTCACAAAAAGGGGAAAACAAAAAAAAAGAAACTTATTAAGTAGTATTAGACTACAATAATAATAATTATAATAATAATAGTAAAAATGATAAAATAACAGTCTTTTGGCAGATGTACAAAGAAAAAATACATAATGTTAAAAGAATTAAATTACATCGACACACAGGATACTAGCTAATTAGCTAATCTAAAATACTGATTCTATCTTCATTATCATTTTTTTTACATATCATATATATTATTTACAAGTTGGATGATGTGTACATTAATTGTGAATGAACGTGAAAAATATCATTCGCGTATGCACGGCATACATTAACAAAGTAAAAGATTATGTAGTGGAGGTTATTAGAAACAAAAGAACTGGCCAGAAATCATTTCACATTTCCTTTTAAGACGCACTATCTAAATTCTACAGTGTTAACGGTCTGTAACAAGACATCGGCAATATTCGTAAAGGTAATAAAATTAGTCCTAGGTAACGCAAAAAATGTATGAATATTTTACATATCCTATATAAAAAAGTCTTCGATATATACCTATATATCATAATAAATTTGTGCAAATCTAAGAATCACTATACATCACTATAATTGTTTTCTCTCTTCTCCCCGTTTGGATTATCCGAGAGAAAACGCATCTTCGCTTCTTATTTCTTAAAATAAATACATAATAAAATGTTCTTTATTTTTAATTAACTTCTGCATCTACCTCAACCAAACTGAATTTCGTTTACGAGGCCATTGCTGTTCTGCCACTGGATGACGACGTTTGTGCGAATAAAACTCCTTGGTAGGTGACGCCGTTTAGTTCCATACTGACTACGAGTGAATTATCCCCGGATCTTGAATCGCCTGAAAAATAGAAAAAAAAAAGATTGAATAAATATTTCAAAAGCCTTGTTAGAGCAGATTAAGCGGAATTACTCGGAGCTTCGGCGAAGGCGGAGGGGTCGATTAGTAACTGTAAATGAAAGTTCGTAAGTCGGGATAGTCATGGCGATATTTTTTCGGATGGTTAACGAGTTGTGTTAATCGACTATCTTGAAAAAGGAAGAAATCGTAACAAGGATACGTTACGCATCAATACATGACACGCTGAAGACAGAAAGAATAGCCGTCTTTTGAAGAGCTTATGTTTCGCATAGGCAAGGTACCACCTTACGCTGATGTGATCGCCACGGCAAAAATTCACGAACTGTTTTAATGCTTATTTATTGGATTTGCAGTACGAAGTTTTAAGTAAGGCAAAATATTGATTGACATTTAAAAGTCGTACTTTTGAGAACCATTGGTCACCATCCCAACAACAAACTTAGTACCAGTCTTTGGTTTATAAGAAAATAATAGGTACTTCAGTAGGAGCAAAAGGCGTTGGGTGAAATCTTCATAGTAGTTATGAAAGTACTTAATAATCAATTATGCATTGCTGTAACAGTTATTTTGATTTAATTTCAACATGATCTGTAGTTTCTGGTAGATATAAGTACATATGTGCCATGAAGCAATTATAGTTGTAAAACTAGTTGATAAATTAAAAGGGGCCTATTCCATTCGGATACCTTGAAGAGGACCATAATCAAGAGTCCAGAAACTTCAATCCACAGTCGTTCAAAACAATGAAATATTTCAAACAAGACTTAGGGCAAAACGAAATGCAAAAGATACCTCAGAACGTTTTTAAACATTTTTGAAGACTATTCCATCTAATTCATTTATTTCCATTTCCTACGTATGAATTTCTATTACTATAATGCGATGTTAAAGCATGCAGCACCTGCACGACAATTTTTTAAGATATTCTGCGCTTGTCCTAATGCTTTTCTATATACCGATAAATAAGTTAAATCCGTCAATTTTAAGAAAGGAACTTTATTTTTATCATGTCTTTCAATCTTTTTTTTTTTAATTATTCAAAAATCAGATATTAAAACCAATAGAGACATATTGGAAGCATAAAATATGCGTATTTCTGGAATTCTAGGATTCGAAGAAAATTAGAGATAACTAAAGATTTTTTTTGTATATTTTGAGTCAGAAAATCATTTTTTTTTTTTGTAAGCTGAAAGGACCCTGTTGAGGACATTCCATCACAGACAACGCAGTGCGGATTATTTCTGCTTATGAACACAATTTTGCCCAGAATGTGTTTGAAGAATTAATAGATTCACATCTTTTAAAACCTTTGACTGTCAACATTCCTAAAGTACGGATAAAATTGATCAACAACGACTTTAATGAACTTGCTAGACGTTTATTACGTACTTTACTTTTTCGGAAGATGTTCTTGGTTATCCCGTTCATTTTCAAAAATACCATGTATCCAATTTATAATCATAAGGATTAACAAAATATCTACCTGATGAAGCTGGTTATGCTAATAACTTCCAGTTTTTCGCATTTTATTGCTTTTTCGTGTTTTAAAGTAAATTACCTCTACGCTTAAAATGTAATATAAATGACGAAAATAGATGAAATCAGGTGTGTGGCGGCGTGGACCCGTGTAAAACTTCCGCCAACATATCGATATACTCTTCTATAATTACCGACCAATAAAAACGCACCGCATCTTCCTTATGGAATCATTAATTCATCTAAGTAATCGTTTTTAGTGTCTAAGCCAACTTTAAAACAAGGCAATAAACACAAACATCGCGCGGTAGTAAATCTAGTCGGCGCTAAAAACATTAAGCATCTAAATAAATGAACTTACTCGACTTGCACCTCTGATGCTCAGGAATTTCAAAATTAATCATTCCTTCTCGACCATTAAACAAATACCTACTACACCCGGGCTACGCCACCTACCGAATATAGGCGAGAGGAGAACTTGCACCAGTAAGAAGCTATTTTAATTTGCCGTAATTGATGATAGCGAAATCGCCCCGTTCCCAAATATAAGATGACAATGTTGATACGACTGCTGAATCGAGGGATTTAACGATCTTCTAGATGATTAACGACCTTATTATGTGCTTATCCAAAATTGTTTCAGGATATTTGTAGTATTGATGAAGTATGTTTATTTTGTTCAAATTCGAACACTTCAGACTTTTAAACATCAACACTTGGAAAAAACAAACATTTATTTTTGGTTACGAGCTTATCTTTGCAAAAACAATAAAAGACTACTATTTTTAAAAATATTCGATATTCAAATTTATGTAATTTTGCATTCGTTTGAACCAATTCTCCAAAGCTTCTTGAGGTAAGTTGACTGTTTATGTTTGTATTGATACGCAATATATTCTCCAGTTTCTGGAATCTAACTGGAGGCCAGCGTTGCGAATAAAGCGACCATAATTTTTGCAAAACCCTCTCATTATTTTTCAGGACCGTATTATTATCCGTGTAGTCATTGGAATTGAGAAGTATTTTTCAATGGATCAATCTCAAAGGACTTAAGCTACTGTAACTTTGATTTGATCCCAAAAACAGCTATTTTGAGACATTCCATTCGGAATTGGTTCCGAGGTTATGTAGGCAATAGGGCGCTCGATAGGAAGCACTAACAGAACGGGCGCTGCTAAAAGCACATTATGACATTTACATAGCTGGCAACGGATTATTAATAATGTTGATGCGTATATCAAAGCAGATTAGTACCTGTATTCTTAATTTTCTGGTTTTTTGTTGTCAATTATGGTATTAAACGGGAGTATTTTGTGTGATTTATGAAACCAGCCTGCAGGCTCCTACAGGCATGTGGTGCTTCGAAGTATTTCAAAGCAGAGCGCACTATCACGATTTTTGAGTTTACAGATTTTAAATTTGCAACATCTAAAAGGAATGACAGGTTACAACAAAATGTGGCGATAGGAAAACACTTTTTTGCTGAATTGAAGAATCCTTAAAGTCGAGGACAAAACGTAACCTAAAAATTTAGTCGCACACGAAATTTGATCAAGAAGTTTTTTGAATTTATCGATGCTTGCGCTAAATACTCGTCAAAAAGTTAACTTTGGTGAATGGTATAGAACTATTACATGTAGGCGCCTAACGTTTTCTTTAGAACGCCATACTTCAGAGTTGAAGAGTTTTACTGTCCCGTTGAATACTAACGTATATCTATGAAACGTTCTCTTCTCGTTTAGATATGTCCATAAGGAGCTGCAAAAGACGTCTGCTTAATGCTAGGAAAGTAACCCAAACTAGTTTATTTTATTTAGGAATTTCGTCCAAGGAAAATCTATGACAATCTACGCTATCTATCTAACTTTGTGTCTGAAACTTGAAGAATCACAAAAAATACGAAAATTTTCTGGTCGATTGGTTGACCGTCTTCGTTAAGGATACCCGAATATGTAGGAAACTATAAAATCCAAATTTTCTTCCGCATAACCTAAAAACAATATAACTTGCGCATCATTTCTGTGCGGAATAAACATTAAATGGTAAGACAGTTATAAATACTTTTAAAGCAGGAACAGTACAATAATGAATCTTAAAATAGCGCAATTTAATTTGATAGTTAATGATCGTAATCTCAGAATTCAGAACCATATGCTTGAAATAAATTAACTTGGACGGTGAATGTCCTCCTTTCATTATTTCTTATTTGCTATATCTTACTTTTACCATTTAAATTGAGTCTTTAAACATAATTAAGCAATTTTATATGGCGTTTTGGCAACGGAAAATAGATTTCGGTATAGTTTGGCAACGTTCACAAGACCTGATTGTACATATACGTACGAGGAGTACTCGATAGGTCTTCCTTGTTAGTAAACAATCTACTCAAGCGCGAGACAACATAGATAAATGAACCAAAAACATATTTTATAACGCCAACAATGTGTACTAATGCGAAACGCGACCTTTATGATACTTTGTATTGAAAACACCTAACGATGACCTAATGAAACCTAATGAACCTAATGAATATAATAAAATAAATGGAATTCTGCGATAGCGAGTTAATAGCATTTTACCCGTTAAATTAAAAACATTCTCTCCTACGAAATACAGTCGCTTGATTTCATGGCAGGTCATTGAAAACTTTAGTCCGTTATATGTTAGTTTATAATATCTTGAAGGCTATTGAAAAGATGTGTATTAAACATCCAATATGAATCTATGTGGAAGTTACGCAACGGAAAGAGGCGCTACATTCGGAAATATTTAATTTCAACAAGGGCGGTGCAAATGCTAAAATTTCGATATGATAGTAGATATCCTGAAAACAATTGACTTTTATAATAAAATTCCCTAACGATAATTATTTGCAATTGATGTGGAGAACTGAGTAAGCTAGCAAAAAGTGTACCATCGTATTTAAAATAAGAAAGTTGGTAACCACTTCTGGTTCAACCGGAAGCACGTTGACATAAACATTTTAAACTAGTAAGAATACGTTTACTTTTGACTATAATATAATTATCAAAAAATACAATTTTAATTTAAAACACAAGTAGTACTTGTCTATTATAAAACAAAAAGCACAAAGGCATCTAACTGTATGTACGAGCTCATTTTCTTCCTTTCATTTAAATCATTTTTATTCATATTATGAAAAGATTTTATTCATATTAGAAATAATGGTAAATAAGACGAGAATTACGCCGAAATCTGTGGCACAAAATAAATATGATTAAGGAAATCATTTTGCTTGATCTCTAATAGTTCAACTACTTTTCCGTTTGTCTTTGATTCTACTCAAAAGTAGATTGTTTAGCCACCAAAGCGATTTCTAACCATAAAATTACAAACTCTTAAATTACTTATTGAGTTAATAGGAAAGTATTACGGAAGTTTTCATTAGATGATCTTTGACGAACTTGGCAGAGGCCTAACACAACAACAATGCCTCGAATCGCTTCGTCTAACTTTCGTAATGAAACGCCAATAGAAAGCACATCGGAAAATCGATTGTTGAAAGAAGGAGAACATCGAATTTACGTTAGTTACTGCCTAGCTACTTCTTCTTATTCCTGCACGTCACAAAAAAGATGGATGGATAGCTATTTTTAACGTCTGAAGACGCAACTTAAGACTTCAAAAGTCATGCTTTGCAAGTTTCAGCTTCAGAATGCAAAAGGAAGTAAAAAACAAGAATCAATACATTTTGTTTGGGCAAAATCTAACCTAAACAATGTCACAAATGAAACGCTTGTAGGTAGTTGTCTACTAAAAGAAAAATAAAGTTGACGCATATCTTCAAAGTCGACTTCCTGTGTCTGATCAACAACAGCTTGCTTTAAAGAAGACTAATTTATTATATTCCGCGTTACATCTTTAAAGTAATGCGATAATCATCTAGTTTGAGTTAAAGAAATTGCCTTAAAAGTATGATGTCTGAATAGAAACGTTGTCATAATTTGCTTCGTCATGTCTTACCATTAGCTTAAACAAAATAGGATCTATTTTAATTCAATCGGTTTTTGCTGGTTGATGATTGGTTTCTGGATTATTTTTTGTAATCACTAAGAAATATTTACGTTATTGAAAAAATATTGATTTAATTACTTTAGCTAGTATCAAGATCCGTATCCAACTTACTTTTCAAGGAACTGTTCAAATATTTCATTCAATATATTTAACAGTATAATCGCATTCGCAGGAAGTAGATCCTTATTATCTCATGTTACTTTCCAACATTTCAAGAACATACATACACATTTTCATTGCTTTAAAAGTGATACATGTAACATGCGGCGACAGCCGTCGTGCATGACACTGTTCCTGTTAGATACGAACGTATTTAATAATTTCAAATTTTTGTAGGTTTAATACACGATACCATGAATCATGCCGACAATATTTCGAAATCACGTGAATTGCGTGTGATATTCGCGCATAATTCTTTGATCTCGAATTTATGAAGGATTGCCAAAAAAGCTACGACGTCCTATTTAATATCCGTCTTTTGTTTCTTTTTCAGTATCATAGTACGCCTTCTCGATGTACGTCGTTACATTTTTATGAAATATCCTTTCATCTACTTAGTTTCGCAATTAATCTCGACAGCTCTTCGAAGCGAAACGCTGGGGAGGATTAGATGACCGCGATAGCTTGGTGACAAGGTGTTGATGGTGAAATATTGATACGATACCGAAATGTGTATGTGTATTTCTAATTTTTATGGAACTTGACGGAAATGAATGGAAGGAGCGGGGGGAAAAATAGGTAATTGTAAAGAATGTACGGCATTTTAAGGATTGTTTTGGAGAAAAGCTTTAATTTCTATTGTGTCGTCGATTAAACGCTCATTTATAGTAGCCTATAATTTCAATTTAGTTGGGTTATTGCGACTATGCTATCACAAACTTTTCGAACACGAGGGGAAAAGAAAAGCACTGTACCTCAAAATCTTAGCCTATAAGCTTTAAGCACTTTAACGTTCGAAGAAGCTAGCTGTCGATACGTTTATTCCAATCTGAAGGCGGTATCTTAGAAACGCTTTAACGGCTCCTTCCGGCGTCGAAAACGTGCTTATCACGCAATTTGTTTTTTTGCAAAAACCAACGCGAAGAAGCTATAGGTGATAAGTCAGGCGCATACGAGCAATGAATCCTTAATTCATTATTATTATTCTCCTTTAAATAAGCGACTACTCGATGTGCTATGTGAGGGGTGACGTTGACTTAATGAAAGATGATGCGCCGATGTCTGCTGTTTTTGCAAGGCAAGCAAATCTCTGATTAGTTCTATGCTAATCAGAGTTTACTATTTTTCGATCTTCAAGAGCAACGGTAGCAACAAGCTAAGTTTTAGGGAAGAAAAGAGCAACAATTCTTTTCGAAGCGCTTCGTCAACGAATAGCTTTTTTTCGTTTTTCGACTTATTTTAGAATGCCCAAACAGTCGATTGTTTTGTTTCTAGTTCGTATGAATATATCCAGGTATCACCACTGTTATCATACTGTGTACGTTAGAAGAAGTACCGCAATTGAAATTTTGAAGCAACTCACGAGCTATTTTTTTAAGCTTTGGTTAAACTGTGTGATATCCAACGACTTCTCGTTGCTCGTGTAAAATCGTTTGCATTTGATTTTTATCAAAGCTCAAGGATGTCTCTATCTTTCGAAATGTAACATAGCGGTTCGCTTCAGTCATTTCTTGCACAGCATCGACGTTTGCCGGAACAACAGCAGCAGTTGATAACTTCCAAATTCGTCGCTGACATTAGTATGTCCACGCCGAAATTCCGCAAATCTGCAAATCAAATCTTTTTTTAATGACTTCCGCGACATGTTTCAACAGACAGTTTTGTCTTCTTGTGGTAATTTCACATTGGACCTCTTAGATGAAGCTTCAATTCGATGTCAAACATTTTCAAGGCAACTTTAGGTTCTCCGTTCCTTAATTTACAATCTAAATGTTCTCGCTTCACGTAATTTGTCAAATTTGGTTACCGAGCTGCTTATTCGTGATTGTAAAATTAGGAAATTGTTGACGAAAAGCTTGCATGTATCGTGCAAAGGTAAGGTATTCGTCATTTCAAGTGAAACCATTGCGGAATTTTAGGTATTTTAATCGCTGGCTTGAGCAATCGTGAGAGGAGTTTGCTATTAAATAAGAGTATTTGGTTGCTTCCCTCTGAAAGGATGCGCTTCGTCTTCCACATTCATTAATTAAAAAATTTAAATTAATATTAAGATTATTTCTTCCTTTTGTTTTTTTTTTATTATTTTTTTTGTTTATATTAGCAATATGAAGGCGTATGTTTGTGACTTTTTTCTGGATTAAAGCCATAAAAACAGAAAATCATTTGAATGTATCACTTCAGCTTTTTTAATACTAAATGTCCGGTATTAATACGTATTTTGAACAGTTGAATTGTATTTCATCAACGTTGAAAGTAAGGCCTACTTCGTTACCTCAAGCAAATTTTTTGTGCTTTTGAACAGGTGAATCCAACAATACCAACGATGCTATACTTTACTTAAAAAAAATGCGGTAATATGAGGCAATACAGACTTTCTTAACATGCTCTAGTCTTTATACAAAGTTGGCTAGAGAAACTCGACAAATTGTTTCTTTTGATGACACCCAAATACCCCGCTTGCTGGTCAACATAATCGCATCAATAGCCAATTTGCTAAATCATAATTGTAAAAGTCAAAATTACTCTTATTTATTGTTATTAGATCCGGTGATATTGTTGCTTTCCTACGAACCATGCAATCTAGCAATAATTATCTCTTGGTTTGGTTGCACAATAAACTGTTATGGTTACGTTGCCTGGTTACGACGTTTGAAATAACTTGACACGTCAAACGAGACAGTATGGTGTGTTTCTCTTGCCTACTTCGCAGAAAATTACAGATATATTATCAAAACTGTCACTACTGCATATCTTAATAAT
The DNA here is from genome assembly GCA_020654165.1 of Oryctes rhinoceros. Classification (NCBI taxonomy): domain Eukaryota; kingdom Metazoa; phylum Arthropoda; class Insecta; order Coleoptera; family Scarabaeidae; genus Oryctes; species Oryctes rhinoceros. The sequence continues at coordinate 453,283 of JAIOKQ010000123.1, forward strand.
TCTTCAGTTGGAGTATAACGTTGTAGCAGACGTTGTAGCCGGATTCTTTCTACAATCTTTTCAGAAATGTTAAACTGTGCAAGGCATTCTATTTAAGATGAAAAAAAAAAATAAATTGTTGTGGTTAGTTTAGCCAGTATTTATCTACTTTGCTGGACAAACGACTGAACCACCATTCCAAGGATAAAAATCAGATATTTCGCCACATCTACGTTTTAGATAATTTGCATAATGGATTTGATAAATGAGACGTCACAGAAACATGAGCATTAGCTTACTTGAGGATGAATGCTACTCAAGCTTTTTTTTTTCTTATATAACATAGTTAAACTTACCTCTGCTATTAATTTTGATATGCGTGCTAGGCGAGCTTTGTTTTGGCTGCTGTTCCTCCTCGTCGTCGTCTTTTACGAACTTCTTTGCCGGTGGCGATGATTCTCTTGCGTCTGGTTCCCTCTTCACAGTCAACGGAGGTTGCATCTGAGGATCCGACAGGTTTAAGGCTTCCTTCTGAGGTTCGAGAGGCGGCTGATTATTGTTGTACAAATTCCATAAAGTCATTCGCGACATTTCTAACGGATTTAGCGGCGACGTTGCACTTGGAGGCGATGAATCTCCTTGTCTAGGTGGGGTTGCCGCCGAACTTCTGATTTCCTTCTTTAGTAGGTTAACGTATTCCATCATCCTAGCCTCGAATTCGCTGGGCGCTAGACCCGGTATAGGACCACCGTTAAGGGGTTGACCCATAGGTTGCGGATGTGTGGGATGATGGGCGCCGTTGTGAAGACTTATTCCGCTTGTCATGACCGAGTTCATTCTTGCCGCAAGTTGCTGTTGCTGAGTTACTAGTGAGAGTGGCGACATTTGTGATGGATTCGGTGATCTCTGTATGGAATCGTATTGACCGTAGCTGCTTCTTCTTCCTTCCCTTCTATTTCCGTCGATCGCTGCTTGAAGCTCCGCCGGTGTACTGAGACGTCGTTTTTCGCATTCGTATGGGTATAAATATTTCATATACCTGAAAGACATAGAAGTATTAAAGTAACATCTGCGGATCAATCAATTTTTGGGAAACTTATGTGTAAACATCCCGTTTCTACACAAGTCAGGACAATTCATACCGAGTACGAAAAAATCTCCATTACATGTGTTGGAATAGACTTTTAAAAGATAACGCAACCTCAAAATTTTAATTTTATTCAAAAGTTATTCGCTTTGAAGTGAATGTGAATGAAGAAAATTTAATGCATAAGCTTTAATAAGTCAACAAAGTAGAAGGTACGGAAAACACTAAATTTTTTAGCAGCACTTTTAAAAATATTGCTCAAGAATTAAGACTCATCCCGAAAACGGCCTCCAGCATGCTAAAGGCGTTCAATGAAGAATTATATATCACGTGGAATGTTGGCTCTGAAGAAAATAAGAGGATCTTTAATGCGGAAAAGGCAAGGAAAAACATTGCCTTATTCAAGAAGAATCCTGACATCAAGTAGAAAAATTGCTGTGAAGAACAACGAGGCAAAAGATCAACCTAAAGGATTAAGAGCGAATTTTGTCAAAAAATTCAAGATGAAATCTATATTTTAGTCGTCCCTTCACAGCTTCCTAGACAAGAATTTTACACATCCTTTCACGAAAGGATGTGTACGTTTCACGAAGACAGGAAATTTAAAATTAATTAAAAAAATTAATTTAAAAAGAATTGAATTCCCTGAAAATTCTTTCTCTGGTAAGCTATTTGCAGCATTGTAGACAGTAATCATAAATAGAACGTACTGTACATTTGTAAAGATTCTAATGGTCCTCTGAAATGTAAATTCAACCAATTTCAATATGAAAAAAATCGCCATCGCCATTATGTTATTTTTGTAACTCAGCTGTCTTTAAAATCTTTTTCTCTCTCTCTTAAAAAAAATGTCTTTAAAGTGATATATTTTGCACAATAATAAGACGAAGCGGATTTATAAAATATGCGTGTTAATAATGCCTACTTCAAACAATATAATAACAAAATAAAACGAACACATACAGAAACGACCACGTTCTTTACACTCCCAAAAAACCAATATAAATATTTTTATAGCAGCTCAATTTTTTTATTGCTTGGACGTCATCTAGATCTCAAAATATTTAACAATACGTTCCAGCGTCCAAAGTCGTTAAAGAATTATTAAGATCGGCGTATTAAAAATTAATACGGCACGTCATTCGAAGAAAACGCATTAATTCGGTAGATTTCGAACAAAAGAGCCAGGCAAAACGGAAAGAATAAAAGACAGAAAACGATTTAAGGACACCTGTGCCAGGCTATGGATTTAAACGGTTGGCTTTTAAGATATGTATAAAGGAAGAAAGGGTCGTAAACAAGATGCTTAAAAGGTACGTTTTAATCCAGATCGTCTACTATTTTATTTATTTGATGAGGCCTTCTTTAATTTCATGGAACGGATATAGAAATGTAAGAATTTATATTCAATCTTAGGATGTTGTAGAAGAATAGTTGCAAAGTAAGGTGCTGCAATTTTGAGAAAGCTATTAGAATTTATTACAAACTTTACACAGACAATTGTATAACTTTTAAGAATGGTAGAGAATGACAAAGATTTTAATTTTCGTTAGATTTTTTCTCAAACGTGTTATTACTTCATTATTAAAGAACGCGTAAATATGAATTGTACAGGATGTTTGACAAAACTCGTTAGTTAAAAGTTTTAATGATGTTATTATGTATGATCGATTAATGTAAAATATTTTTGCCTATGGAAAACTTCCTGTTGAACCGGAGGTGATTACCTTCTTATTCTAAATACAATGGTACACCTTTCATCAACTCAACAGATTGTACATGCAAATAATTTGCATGAAGGCAAATTATTTGCATGTACAATCTTACCTTACGCCTAAAGTCAACTATCTTCGAGATACTTATGATCATGTTAACATTTTGTACGACTCTTAAAATTAAAAATTTGAGAATATTAAGAAGATTAAGGTACTTTTCTGACACGAAATGGAAGATCATGGGTACCATACCCGGAAAAGAAATTCCGTATAGATATGTACATGTTAGAGTTTGATTTACCTATCTTTAAACTTTATACAGGACGTTCTCGAGTCATTTATTTTAACAGGTTATACAACTCAACGATGAAAATGGGGAAAATATATACTCATTGGTTAAAAGCATCTCGTTGTTCATAATTGTTACCATTTTTTCGGTTAGCGCAAAGTCTTGCTTAGCGTACTCAGAATAACATTCGCATGCCCACGAATAACGTCAAAGCTCTGTTGTAGTTCGCCCACAGCATTTACCAATTAGCGGTTTTAAGTAACCCCACCAATGAAAATCGTAGGGCGATAGATCCGGGAAGCATGCGGCCCAAAAAATTGGTCAATTGCGTCCTATCCATCTATTAGGCAACTCATTATTTTAATTTAATTGTTGGTGAACTTTTCGTCTAAAATGTGGCAGAGCTCCATTACGTAGAAAACACGTCAGAAATATATCTGATATAGATCTTGATAGGACAGTGCAGATGTTGAAATAAAAGTTGAATTCTTACAGCAGAAAATCAGAAGACCTAGAGAAAAAGGTTTCCAATTATTGTTTTATTGATAAAAACAATAAGCCAAAAGTAATTAATTGAAAAAAAAACATGTTAATATATATTAACCAACAGCAACTAAAATTTTATGTGAAGCAGACTCAAGAGTTCAATGAAAAACTCTGATCAGAGAGCAGCAATTCTAAATAAAAGCAAAAAGAAAGTAAAATATCAAAACTTTATATGAAAATTGCCATGCAATGCAAAGAATACAAAAAAAGTGCTGGCGAAGATTATCCGGATTTATTCTAGGACCATAAAGCTACTCTACAGAAGAAACATACCATAAGTAGCAAGAATGCCACCAGGGAATACTGTTTTACCATGTTGGGACATCTTCTAAATAAACTTCTGCACAACGACTCATTCTGGCACAATCAAGCAATTTATCAATTTTGCTTCAAAAAGGTATTAAAATTGTTGATTATCCATTTTCTCGAATCAATCGAATATGTGTTTGACTGCAATCGTGATGTATACCGAACAAGTTGCCAAACCAAAAGCTTTAAATGCTTAGTGTTTGTTCATTACCATCGTGACGTAAAATAGCAAGCCGGTATCGTAAATCAAAGATAAAGACTTTTTTTATTTCACCCGGCTGAGTATGAGGAATTTACTTTGCTCTTGCATAAAATGATAAAATGTTACACCATTCAGTAATGTGGGTACTTGAAGCATCTCTAAGGGCAAACACCTTAGAATTAAAGTCGCACAATGGAAACAATCCTTGTGGCTGGCCACGATAGCCACTTACAACAAGCGATAAAGAACAAAGCATTTAAAAGCGAGAAAAGAATAACAACAATACTAAAACCGCTTCAAAAATAAAAATTTAAGCGCTTGCATAAACCAAAGTCACTTTTAGTGTTTCTCCTAAAAGACAGAGACGGAAGCTGTACTGAAAAAAGAAGGTGGTGGTTCACAGAAACGTCCGAAAATGATTTACGACACCAGCGTTAATAAAAATTTAAATCATACGCTATAAAATGATATCCAAGAAGGTTGTGTACGGCTCAGACTGGTATAGACGAAAAATCGTAAAAATATTTAAACAAAAACCAATCGGTCGGATTCGGTAATGACGGAGAGGTCTAAAACGACGCGCTATTACCTATGTTATTATCGATGGGTTTACAACAGTGGTGCCTTTAGAATTAAATTTAATTATTACTGCAGGATATTCGTCGAAGGATATATTATGCATATCTAACGTATGGGTACAAAAAAAAATTAAAACTAGTCATTCAAATAAAGCGTTTTCCCGTTAGTTATTACAGGAACTATAAATTCTTATTGCAAATTAATCAGTCGACAAGAAGCTGCGTCAATAGCTGTTTCTAAAAGCAATCAATTCTATAGTTATCCTTTTCTATACCAGCAAAAGAATTTTATCTAAAGAATGGCTCGCCTATAATGAATATGTAAACCAGTGCATAGATATAGCATGAAGTCATCTCGTTTACTTTATATTTTGGAACAAGTCAAGGGTGTTTATTTCAAAGCTTGGTAAAACTGTCGACTGGAAGTACGTAGAGCGGTATTAATAAGAGTCAATGGGGGAACACTATAAGCATTGTTTTTAATAAATTTCATCAGATAGAACCTCATTAATGTTCTATAGATGAAATGAGGACCCAGACCGGTATTTATGAAACACCTATTTTTGTAAAAAAAGAATTTTTACAAACGTCCATAGCCTCTTCCTAACAACAATGTAGACTATTTGCAGTACCGTATAAGATATATAACGGATAAGCTTTGTCGGGGTCACTTAAAACTAAACATGGTGCGAGTGAGGACCGTGTTACGGTTAATCGAAAACTTAACGTTTCGCTTACAATTATATGGGGCTTCTTCAGGAGAGGGACAGATGCCAAGCTTCAGTTAGCGCGATAACTCCACGTATGAACCACACCAGAGGCGAAAGTAACTGAACGGAAAGCAGTTAATCACCGTAACTTAGGATGTGTCTGTCGGTTGAGTTGCTCTGTAACCGTGTAACTGTGGACTATCACCTTTCTCTCTCTTGAAGAAGTTCCAATGTTTCTTTCTATGTTGCTTTTTCTTTTCTTCAACGTTGCTGCGATTTAACTATCTTAGATTTTCATGAGTCTCCCACGTCTCTTACAGCTTTGTCTAAGCGTCTTCTTACCTCTTCCTCCTATTACATAGTCCTCTTCTTACATATTTCATGTTTATGACTAACAGTTTACGTTTTTCCTTGTTGGATAGAACTCACATTGCACCACTGCACTTCGGCATACGTATGCTTAAATACTGTTTAATTTTAATTCCGATATTAACTTATTTTTTTTTATTAAAGAGTTTTGTTTTGGACAAAAGTACATTCGAGATACGCGGGCAATTCTTTAATACATCTGATATTCTGATTTTAATTACTTAATTTGCTTCAATTTTTGTTTGTTTGCTGCTATATTTAGTTTTTTGTTGTCTGATCCCACGACCGAAACTTTTGTTTATATTTATCCTTTTGGCAGATCCTTTTCTCTTGTACTGCAAATCGTAAGGTGCGTTCTGATACTGTAATGAAAAATGTGGCGCTTATCTTGTTTTATTGTCTTAACCTTTCGTTAATATGAAACTCGTATGATAAGTTCTCTTTACTTGCATTATATTTAATATTATTGTCATCGTAAGAGCACTAACTTCCATTCGATAATTTTGCTACTATGTTCCTTCGTCCTTGAATATTATCGTATCTTCTCTGCAAACCAGTCATTAGCACTCTCCAAGTCAAGGAATGCGAGTTTCTCTAAATTAGCCATTTGATTGAGAAGAAATAATCTTGGGCACTTTTATAAATCTATCTTTTGTTACGGCTCGCTGACCTTCTAGTTTCGCGCTTTTTCAGAATGCTTTTGTAAATGTTTTGAAACGATGCTCGATAAAGCCAGACCAGGTAAAGTTTACGCAACCTCTGCTGCATGTAAAAGGAAGTCTCCATCATTTTTTTATCAATCTGTACTGGAAACCTAGCTTTCTGAGGAGGAATCAATTACATTTGAGGTGCTTGTAGTAAAGTAGCTTTTGTTAACTAATCCTGTCAAACTTACATAAAAGTAGGTTCTGTATAAGTAGTAAGTTCTATTATTTTCTTGAAATCTTAAGATTACTCAAGAAGGAAATTTGGTTCTGATTTAATTATCTTATACGAGCTTTGTTTTACTTTGATTTCTTTTATTTCTTTCAATTTTCGAGATAAAATTTATGATTACGATTGAAGTGATTACGGTTTGAAAGTTGGAAAATGAAGCACTGGCTTTAATACTTACAAATTTGGACCTTCGTTCACAATTCCTTTTTTTTTATCATTGTTCTTTACGGTAATCAATGAACTGTATGTTTAAACCAATGATGATAACAGGCTGAAAGTTGAACAATTAGCTCATCCACTTTTATTCTTAAGTCACTACTTGCTTCGTTGAAGACCATTGGAAAATATTAGAAATAGTAGCCTACTATATACATTATATTAATATACGTACATTAATACGCAAACGATATGAAACGAAAGACTATAAGAAGGAATTTCCTTCGAATTGGAAGGTGTCATTAACATACGCCGATGACGACACGCAAGGAAATTAACATAACACGAAGAATTCCTACAATGCACAAACATTATTCAGTCCGTTCCAATAATAAATATTCAGCTACAATTCGCATTTCGCTCTCGTCTCCCTGACAATGATTGCGTTCTCATTTAATGGCGATGTAGTTGGCATCAAGTGCGTTTAAACAGGGCCTGACAGATGACAGCTTCACGGTTAGATAAATGATCGGTTTCTATATTAAGATCCCCGGTCAATATAAGACGAGCGGCAGGACCCAAGTCTTCAGCGCCACCGCAACGGCACTGAAAAACGGTTGACGCACGGCTCCACATCATTTCGTATTAATAATAGAAGAAAAGGCACCATCAACATCGCCGTACAGTTGTCTCACACACGCTCGCTCGAGGCTGACAAAAGATTTGAAAATGTTAATTCGAGTCTGCGTATTTATGTACTTATACGGCGTGATTGATTTCATCTGTCGACACCTATCTCCACTTTATTGTGCTAGACCATTAGATACACGTAGGTACGCGAAACAACTGGAAATTCGTGTAGAAATGAAATATGTACAAGGTGATGTTTCTAAAATATTTATTAGTATTGTGGATCTTTAATGCCATTACGTATGCAACATGTAAATGAATAGTGTAGGGACGGATTCTCGCAAGTGATACTCTTTTGTTTTGAAGAACCACGCAATTCCTGACCATTATTTCTGCTAACTTATTGTAACAGTCACTTCGCCCAGTTTTCTCAAGTTACTTTTGCTTAGTTTCATTTGTACATGTGTTGCAGTCAGAGACGTCTAAAAATGACCAAACCTTCAAGTTTCTAGCATCTCGCAGATGCTGATAAAATAAAGTGTTCTTCGTACTATTTTGACTAAAAGGTAAAAGGTACCAAATATAAATTTGATTGAATCGTACTACGAGGAGAAACTTTTATATTATCTACTCAACCATTAAGAACTAAAAAAGATTTTTTTTAACATATGTGGGACTATCGATCATACGCTTACTCCGGCGTTTTTCTATAGAAACTTATATTTTTTAAAAGGAAAACTTTCGGTAGCTCTTCAAAAAAACTCTTTCACTACCTCTTTCAAGCATTCATCCAAGAAGAACATCATCCTCTCAAATGCTTTTTAATTAGGGAAGAGAGGGTCGTGGTTGTCCCATTTCTTTCCTCTTTAATCTTTCGTTCACAATTTTGAGAGTTTTTTTTTTTAGTTGTCAAATGGCAATTTTCAATTCTTTAATTCTTTTTTTATGCGTTTTCTCTGATATTGGAGTACCTCGTTTTACACACTCAATTAACATTACTCCATCTGTATTTCAGAACGCTTAAAACGTCTACATGAAGACTACGTTTTTGCAATTTTTAGCGGTGAAGATCCCATTGCATGCATTTTTGTTTTCTCGATGGATCTCAGTGATACATCAACGTAATCCATTACGATTTTTGCTGGAAAGATCTTCGCTGTTAGCCAATTTGTTTCCAACCCAATCTTTGTTCAGCAATAAGTCACTTCGCTTGATATCTTCACGTAAAACTTTACGATTACAGATTCTGATATCCTTGCTTCAGCAGCAATCATTCAAATCCTTATTCTTCGATCTACTGAGATCAGTTCTTCAACTTTCACCTCTGCTGCTCTGTAGCTAGGCTACGCACATTTTTCTGTTAATTCAAAAACTTTAGTAAAACATAACTTTTTAAATATGAACGAAGTAGTTAGCTGATCACAGCTATTTGACAACAACTAACACCTTATTTTTTCATGGATAGGTAGATCATAATAGAAATCTAGCATCGTATCATAAAACCAAGTTTTTATTAACGCGATAGCAAAATATCAGTGGTTGGAAAGAAGTTAACGTCTTCAGACCTGACATTCCTAAAGTTCTCCGTCCGCTTCGTAATACATTTACGTTGCTGCGAAAGATAAAAAACGTTTTACATACCATCTACATTGGATTATTGGTTATAAAAATTCATGTATTCATGTCATCTGCAACAATCATCAAAAGTTGGATAGCAACTGATCAATAGTTAGCTTCTCACTCTATCTCTTCAGTACACTCTAACACTTTTGCCACTAAATATTTCTTATTGAAATTTCTCAAAGACAACGGTAAAGGTAAAGTACCACATATTTTTGAAGAAATTCGAAAAGGAATTGTTCGATAATTGGCGTAGAATTGCATATATTTCGTACATGCTGAAGAGTATATTTCATTGGCGTTAGTTCTCATTTCATTAAGTCTAACTTAACACAATAAAATTTATTGTAAAAGTGTAAGTAGGACCTTTTAAATGACCTTTATATTGTTTTTAAATATCATCCTTGTTAAACAGCCCGAAGATCCATTGACAATATTTGTTGTGTTCGGTGGAAAATTTTCTACAAGGCTCTCATTCTTAAGTCTTTAAGGAATAATGAACTGAATCTAGTTGAACAATCACGTATCATCATATGAAAAGACAATTATTTAATTACAAGAACTTTCTTCAAACTGTTTTTCTCAACTGAAATATTTTGGTGAGATCTCAACTAGACAAATTAAATAAGTCACTTTAGAATAAAGCTCCCAAAATTATTTAATATATAAATGTTTATGTGTTATCTAAAAAAAAAATGCTTTCTTATGAAGTTATTGCCGACTATAGCTTCTATTAAAAATATACATTTTTTGTAATTTCCCTTCATTTATTACACTTTTTACAATATTAGTGATATTAGTTAGCTGTGCATTATTAAAAACATATTTCAATTGTGGCTCATAGAATTTAAATTCTTTCCTTATTTGCTCGTCTTCCTACCTCCATTAGTTTCCTAGAGTCCTTATATTAAACACCGGGAAAAATCACCCTGTATGTAACAAAATTACATGTTGATATCAAGCAGAAATTTTCGTCACGAGAATTTCCGTTATACGTTTTTGCTTTTTTAGCGCATCCATTTCAACATTTCATTTAGTCTTGCGGATCAAATCGATCACTCCGTATAGTTCCATTCCTTAAATAGTACGTATGGCCAGCACGGATATTATATCTTCATTTTTCCATCTACCTACAGGACCATCCTATTAATAACGATCAATAAAAACGACTTAAGCATCCATTGTCATAATAATAGAACCATTATTTATACTTCGGTTATTTATTTACCTTCGACTCCGCTTCTCCGTCTTCGTCGCACACTTTTTACGCTCAAATTCGTTAGTTGCCTTTAATGACTGATGCGAACATCGGAAGGAGAAACAAAAAAAAAGGTGTAATTAACATCGATACGTATTCTCGTAATGATATTTCACCGAAGTCGTTTTTTACAATAGCCGTGTACGTAGTTGGAATAGGCGCAGAAGGATTATTTATACTTTCAAGTTCATATTGTATAAGAGGAGGTGATTGCTCTTCTTCTTCGTGCATGTCTAGTCTCTGGAATTTTTGATTTATGCTTTCGGTCCGGCATTATTAATATAACTTAATGCCGCTATAATACGACGTCAAGAATTAAATGTTTTAGATTGGTATCGTTTTGACAAGTTCAGTTTTTGATATATTATATATTATAAATATTTTTCAAGTACTTGAGCGGATATATTTTTACTTGTAAGAAAGATTACTTTCAATTTAGTTCTTTCAGACAATGTTATCGATGTTTCCCGCTGTGAGATGTCCTAGTTCCGAAAAGATAAAATATTTCCCATAAACGGTGTGATTTTGCAGTAATTCTCTTGTAATTGATGGCGTCCTCATATGAGATGCCACCTGGTAATTCAAAGGGACCTGCGTCTTGTAGATTACCTCAATCAATCTTTAGCGTAACGTTATTCAGCGGCGATAACCTAAAGTCAAAATCACATGTACCTTTTTTTCCTCAAAGAAAGAATTGAATCCAACGCATTAAGTGCAGATAATGGGCAAAGAATAACATATTTGTTTATAATCACAATCAAACAAATAGGCAATAGTAATTTCCTTCACAATGATATGAGACGCATTGGATTAACAAAAAAAAAAATGGTAGTAACAAGACATAGTCTAGTAGTCTTTCCAATGCTGCAGACATTATCCGAAAATCTTGAATATATGTAACGCAAGAACCCTTTCCTTTCCATCCCATCCTGTATAATAGTATGACCAGCAATAAGAAAGAACGGTAAATCATAGCGTTCGATATTACCGCCGATAAATTACGAAAGCGTGGAGAGTAAAATGTAAAAATATTGACCATCCGTCTTCTTGGGCAACAATAATAATAACAGTCCTCAACAATGTATCAAAAATTCCAACCAACGAAACATTCGAGGCGATAATGAAATACGGCAGAAGTCGTAAATATCAACCGTCATACGCCAGAGCCCATATTATAACCAGGAAGGAAAAAGAACAAATCAGAACCCGAAGTCAGATGTAAACGCGTACATATATATTATTCATATGCGCTTCGATTGGTAGATTGGTTTTTAATGTAATAAGAAATTTTGGGTCCGTTCGCGTCGATTAAAGCTTATAGGACTCTATCGCCGCAATAGAGTCGCTTGTACTTTTAAATAGAATTTAGAGATATGAAAGGCTTGCTGGATTGCGTGTTATTGATTCCTTCTAGACGAAGATCATTTGAATTATTCAATAATGAACGCATCTCTTTACCTAAGAAAGCAATTCAATTTAATACTTACTGCGTGCGTAACGTGAAAGCAGCTGATGTTATTGATGACGGTAAGTGCAGGCCTTTGATGATTTCTTGCCATAATTTTTTATTTATTACGTCAACTAAGCCACCCCTCGCTATTACTAAATTGTACAATTCGTAGAGATCCAATACCGATTTCGCCATTATCGGTAGTCTATTAATTGGTGTTCCTGCAACAAAAGAAGAGCAATCATGAGTGTCCAATTTACAGTTCTTATTTCATTGTGCGCATTTAAAATGTGCTATTTGTCTTACGCGATTATTTGAACAATATTAGAAATAATATTGTATTAAAAAAAAATGGTTTGGAAAAGGAGAAAGAGAATTGGCGCGTATTAGGTACGAAAAACATAAGGCCATCGATAGGTAGTAAAAGGAGAATATTAACTTAATCAGTGGAGATCGGTTCACTTCTTTCTTTTTTTTCTAGACAAACGGGTCTTTATATGTTTTAGCATTCCGAATAATTACTTTTATGTTTTGTGACAACTTGGTAGTGTTCGCTCCACATCTTGAGCTGTTGTTTGCGCTATTTCCAGCGTTTCTTAGACTGGTGTAATCGGATATTTCGCCAGTATATCTACTGCCGTCTTCAGAGTAGTCTCTAGAATAGCTGTTTTTTGCTAAATTATTTGGGCTAAAAATATTCAAACTTAAGTGAAAAATTTTCCATTTTCAATAACTGAGCTATCCGCATCGACAACAAAAACGTAAGGGCGAGTGATACCTCCGTTAACGAAAGTGCGCCAGTTAATTTAAAGGAACGTAATGCTTTTCATGTATTGCTTTTGGCCGATTTGTAGACCGGATGCGGCAGTTATTCACAAAACCGTAAAGTTAGATACATCGGGATCATTTTTTATTTTCAAGTTTATTTGAAACCCAATTACCAAACTTGCGGCCCAACAACAGACTATTTGGCTGAAAGTTCTTGATATTGCCGTTTTTTGTGTTCCGTGGCTCGGAAATTTTATGAAGTGAACATATTGATTTGAATTTTTCTACAACGCATTTAATTGTACTTCAACTTGGGAGACTATCATTATCACAACCGAAAATGAAGAAAAGATAGTCCAGATATAGTAGCCGAGAAGCGTTAATTTTCATAAAATAGTGTGAATAATTTGTAAATACGTTATGGTCCCACTTTTACATGTCATTATCCTAGCTTCTATGGTTGACTTGTTCAATGGAAGATGATGTTTCTAGGCGCAACATTGTATATCCCGCAATTAGATCCTTTTGCTATTTCTATGGTTCCCTAAATTCTTAACACTCCTACCACATTTATTTATTATTAACTTGCATAAGAATTATTAACAACATCGCAATTAAAAAACATGCAAGGGGCGATTCCGTTCATGTTAAAAGTACCTGCTATATTTTATTCGAGCTCTGTCCATTGAATAACATAACCTCTTCAACTTTATTCATTAATTCTTCGCGGTTTGGTATCGAACATAAATATCGAATATAAATTCTACGGGTGCTGACGTTTAGAGACGCTATAAAGAACATTTTTTAGGTGTTTGTCACACAGTAATCCCGCGAGTAATTTATTTTCTACCAGGAATATCGAACAAGCCGTTGGAACAAAATCGCATATTTTTGATTGCAACGACACATTAGGCGCCCACACCAACACCGATAAGCTATTAATCCTAAGAGATGTTGAGTTTGTGCCAGGCTATTAAAAATGCGAATTACTTTTATACGCAGTATCTTTATGTTGTAGGAGTTATTATACGTCGTTAAACATGGTTAGGCATGGTTTTTCAATAAAAAATAGGAGTATTTTATAGGGTTTGCATACGCCTTTCATATAGACTAAGTACATTGGTAATTGGTGTAAAAGAATACGGATTCATAATTATGGATTTTCCATATACAACATGTGGTCTGTATTTTTAATAGTTATTATTACTGCGTTACTATTTACCTAATACCATAAACATTTTAATTAAATAAATGCTTAAATAGAAGATTTGTTCTTTCTAATTTTGGTCGACTTTAATTTGTTGAACACGCGTAATAAGCAAAGCTGATATAAGAAGTACCTGTAGACTATGTAGTTCTTCTTAAAAAATTTTACTTGAACATATTATAGCAATTTCAGCAACTGTTCAATATTCTGTATCAAATCTCCCAAAAGTAAATTTGACAAATTTGTAAATTGTAAACGGAGGCGAACATGTTGTTGCAATTTTCGTCGTTTGCAACAATAGTCCTCTCAAGTTTTTCAGCTTTACTTTTGTAACGAGGATGATCCTACTATGTCGAAGTTTTCGCCAAGGAGATGAAAGAATGAGAGGAATTATGAAAGACAAAAGCTCGATGTTAGTAAAGGAAGAAAAATCATTTTAATACAAAACGATCCCTTCAGCTGATTTATTTGTTTTTCCTCCATTGCTTCTGCTTTTCAGCTTGCAAGTTTTTCAGCTTCACTTTTGTAACGAGGATGATCCTACTATGTCGAAGAGTTTTCGCCAAGGATATGAAAATCTTGCAAACGAAGCTTTCGCACCAGGAGTTATGAAAGACGAAAGTTCGATGTTAGTAAAGGAAGAAAAATCATTTTAATCTCTTCAGTTGATTTGTTTCCTTTTCTTGTACTGCTTCTGCTTCAGGCATAATTTGAGCAGTGCTTGTTTTAATCTCGTTGGAACATTGACGCGAAACAAGGATAAAGTCACTGTTTCGGAAATTAGGTACCAGAAATAGAAGAGCACCTTTTGGGCGGAGGAAGCCATAATAGGATGCATTAATTGCTTCCGGTGACAGAAACCTGGCTCGAACTTATACCCGCGAGATATTCCTGAATTCCTTTTGAAACAAGAGCATGAATCGAGTTTGCCATTTACCTGGCATGACTCACAGCTCCTGAAATCGGAAATCGTCAGATATAATTACCGGTTATATAAACGTTTTTAACGTTATATAAACGTTAAATCTTATCAAAAGCACGATACGTGGTACTCACGATGACGGCAAAGGAGGAACAACAGGTCAAAATTTAACAATTCTTTATAGATTTATATAAGTACCATTTACACGAAATACATAATGTCTTGTTTGCTGTCGTATCACAGGAAAGTGTACGTAAGTTTTGTCCGTCATACCCCTCTACTGACTGGTAAACAACCACGGCTTGCTCTTCTCCTGAATTCTGAAATTCCCCGGATGAAAATTGTTATACATCCTGATCGATGAGGGTCGTGTGAAATTTATTCGATTGGGCTTAAGTTCTGCACAAATCGTTTTTTTTTTTTTTTCTGTCGATTGAAAGAACATAGGAGGGCGGAGAGCTAAACTTTTAGAAAGTTAGGAAGATTAATAAGGACGCTATAACTATAAACTCATAGCACAAATACTTAATGAAATGAATAGTATAACGAAAAAAAAAAAAAAGAATTTATGATGTCCCTGAATTTATAAAAGTTATTTATTAAGCAAGAAGTATATAACTTAAGCGACCGCCTGTTTTTTTCTATATTTTTTTGTTCTTTTATTATGTCTCGAAGTCTACTTAGATCTACCAGCACAAAAAGAAACTAAATTAATGACACGCATACATGTATTAGAGACTCGACACACGCCAAATTATCGTACTGATTTTTTTAAAAATATCTACATAAGCAGCGGATCTAGCTTAATTATAATCATCTACCTACTTCATCCGATTCCGAAAGAAAAATAGAATTCGAGGACGTAGTTTAATTTCGATAAATCTCGCTCGATTCTCTTATATTTTTTTAATATCGCGTACACGTCGAATAGCGTTCCCGGTGGCAAAGATTAATGCGTTGGATAAATCGTAATAACTCACGTGTCAGCGTATAAATTCTCAAATAATTGGTTTTAATTTTTTTCTGATGGTCGGAGAACGTGTTTAGAAAATAAATCGTCCGTATCCAAAAACAAAATTTTCCCGATCGCGCCGCTTCTTTCGCCCGACCGGCTTCGCGTCTAAGACGCGTTGGACAAGGCGGGAGCATCTCGATCCTTTCGAATAACATATTTGATCACTTTTAATACTTGTAATATTATCAGACATAATGACAGCGTTTTTCTTTTTTTTTTTTCAATTGGAGTGCGGCCAAGTTGAGTGTTTAATAAAAGAATGTTGTTCTTCTTCGGTCGTAGTTGAGAATTTCTCTCGTGATGCTCCATCATACATTTAGAACTACGGAAATAATTTTTCTCGCGTTATTTTTGAGTTATGTCGAATATAATCAAAACAAGATTATTTTCAATATATATACATGTATATGTACTTATGTTCTGCATAATAAGAATGGAAAACAGACGTGAATGAACTACAAGTAATAAAAATGGGATTGGATGATTTATTGGGTATAATTACCCAAAATTTCTCTTTCCTCTTTTAATAAAATTTAGCGAGACTTGCGGATTAAGAGAAAATTTGGCAACAAAGTTGTATTTATGTTCCATAAAAATTATTGATCTTTAATCGTAAAATCGCGAGTATCATTTAGGTATCCTGTCGGTGGTTTAAAAGAGGTTCAGGCGCATCCAGAAGGATCATCTTTCACGAAAGTGTTCTTTTGAATCGCTTGGTTATGCGACACCGGTATCAGTTAGCAATACTTTTAGTCTGCAAGTGGTTGAACGCTATCGGTTGTAAAACATCATTACGGACGGACATTACGTGCTGATAGAACCTTATTTATTTCTTTGACACTAATGAACATTATTCTGCAAGCATTTGTAAGTGGTGTTTTCTAATTTAGTCATACGTTTCGTCCAATTTGAAAAATATTCAATTGATCAACGAAAGATCACTGTACTTTCAACTGGGTCTGCGTTTACCCTACCACAAAGCCTCTGCAGGTTCACCATCCAACCTCTGGCTGGCCACAGTTACAGAAACGGGCGTGATGGAGGACAAATATTCATAGGAGAGGAGGCTGTCCATTTGTGCTGCACCGATCGTCTACTGGCTGGTTAGTGAATCGTTCGGATTTATGCTAATGACAGGAGCTCCTTGCTTGGATCATAAGGACCGGAGCTAGCTGGCGAGATTTGACTCAATTTCGGGTTTTCTGAATAATGAAAATACCAGCAGGTACGATTTGGGTACGGTTTTGGACCGGCTATTTTCGTTGTACAGACTTGTATGGCAGGCACCTCAAGGCCGATTACGTTTTTACCGCTACTCAATAGTTATCAGTAGTTGCCGACTTAGGTCTCAATGAGTAGTTAACTTACGCGGCCTAGATGCAAGGTATATTCTAGGAGGTCGATACCAACCGTCACCTATCAGAGGTTGAGAGTTGATAGTTATAGTAAAAAGCATTTGAATAATCAGGTCTCAAATAAGGCCGTGCCTACTTTTACTTATTTTTAAATTCTCTACCGTTTTCGAACCATCATGAGGCTTAGTTTTGAGTTTTAGTTACATAGTAGAAATCCCGCTAAAATAATACTCTAAAATTTAATAATAAAAAGAAGTCATCAATTAGAAGATCCTTATATAACTTTTAACATACTTGCATCAAAGAAGATTCAACTTAGGATAGCAACGTCTTTAACAGAACATGGTTGTTTGAGAAATCATCCGCACAAGATGGTGATCCACAAAAACGAATTAAACACATTTTGCAGTGAAGAGGAAGCAGAACCTCATGTCATTTTCAAATGCATCGGCGCCTGAGTAGAGGCCAATTTTCTCTATACAGTGCAGTTGATCCCATCGGAGAAAATCTCACTGCGTAGGCTACTAAACTTAATCTTAACTTAAGGGAACCAATCTATTCGAGTAAAATAGATTGGGTGATTATACACATAATTAATTCTTTATTAAAGTGTTGTTGAACGAAAGATTACAAAAAAGGGAGCAAACAATAAATTTTTCTAATCGAATCCAGAACATATGTCTATCAAGCAGAATTGCTTCGGACTTGGTGAAACTTAATTAAAAATTTTCGCTAAAACAGTACGATGGGTCACACCCTGCCAGAAGCGGAAGCATCTAAACTTGAACCTTGAAGCCAAGCGTAGATTTTGCTTTTTCTCGCTGCGCACTTTTTTTTTGCAAATACCATAAAAATACATTCTTTGAGAAGCGGTTGAATAATTATTAATGGAAAAACAGTAATAACAGCATGCGTAGGCTGTCAATAAGAATCCTCTTAGCTAATTATCTTGCTGAAAGAAAACGACTATTACTTTAATTATCAATGCGTTTCACTTTGATTAGTTTATGAGCGCATTTATGTTAGAACATTTTCTATTGGTTACATTCACATCCCGCATTCTTTCCAACTCCTTACGGTTTAACAAGATTATTTGTCGTAACTAATGATTAACATCGATAATCATCTATAACCGTAAACGTTATCTATCTTTCCTGCGAATCTTAGGGTACTAGGAATGTCGTGCTTCCACAACGTGCAAGTGCGTAACCGCTATATAGTATTAAAGTCCGCCAATCGATTATACGGCATCGTAAAAGACGTTTCGTCGTTATTTATGCCTCGGTATATAAGGCGACGGGTATATAGGTGCGTTACCTGATTGCATAAACGTTGATACGTCACTGACATCAACGAGTATGATTTAGAGGTATTGCTCGACAAAGGCTGTTGACAGAATGACGCTCTCCGGGCTCTCGACGCAGCAGCTATGAATTAATGCTGTCTTTCTGGTAGTTACTGTGCCTTGTAATGAGACGTCTTCAACTATGGATGAGTGGGTAAGTGCTCGGCTGTTAAGTGTGCCTTAATGCCCATGGAGGAGGCTGTTGTTAAGAGTAGCTAACAGTATCAACAGAACGTGTTATATATTACGTTTATTATCCGGTTATCGTAAGTACTTTGTTTCGTATATATCGGTATGTTGTCTTCGAATTAAGATATCTGCTTCACGGACGGATAGTCTTAATTACCTTTTAAATCATAACAAGTTCTCCGTTTCTTAATTGTTGCGACCTATTTGAAAAGCTAAAGATTCACGATTTTCCTGAAAATTCTAAAGCTGAAGACACATTTCTCAATAATTTGTCATCCCTTTTCAACAATCCATCTTGGCAATCTTCTCTTCGTCTATAATTTGGCAAATCTGAAATTTGTTGTTAGCATCATTGGAAGTTAATCGAACAAAGCCAACTTTAAACAGTGCAATTGCAAATTCTACAGCCACCTTTTCGATTATTTGAAAATTTAGGAAGGTTTTAAAAGAAGAAGAATTTTAAAAAAGGTCTAAGTGTCGCTTTTACAAGCCGAAATACGAAACACATTAACGAAACAGTCGACGTCAAACCAATTCGAAGAAGATGGTTGTTTCTAATTTGAAGGAAAGGCACATCTTAGACAAGTTAGAGTGATGAGGCGATAACATACTTCTCTTGTTTTCGTTTAATCATCCGTATGATATGTTTACAGAGTTGGACATAAGGTATAAGTTAATTTTTTAATTGCGTTAGTGATTTGTTCAGGTTGGTGTCAAGCTCAACGTTTTACTTATTTTGCATCTTCCAATTTGTACAGTGAATCATTTAAACAGAGAAAATGTGAAGAAAGCCGCTCGAGAGATTGTTGTAGATACCAAATCCTGTTTCACAAAAGCCACCAAACTCAGTCAAGTTGAACGAAATTGATACACGGTGATACACGACCAACATCGTCCACATTATTTGCTAAATTGTTGCCAGAAGTCAACACGATGGGCTTAGGCGTTTGAAAGCTTTCACGAATATGGTTGGTATTAAGAAAAGATTATGAAAATAGTCGCCTGAATTATTCTATTCAAAGTTAAAGTTATTTTAATCCTTCCGTTTTCCCTATTTCTTTTTCTTTAAACCATCAGCCAGTGCATTAATAAATTTAACGTAAATGTACGCGAAGTACTAGCATAAAATCAAACAGCGAACTTCAAAAAATGATCTGTGATGACAATATCTGACAAAATAAACGTTGAGCTTATAATCATAGAAGTCACATAGGAAGACATACATGAAGATAACACGGACTTAAAAAAAAAGAAGATCTACGTCAGTCAAAGTTGATTGCATTTATTGTTGGCATGGTGAAAATCTTTGACCGGGCCTCCCAAGCAAACTTCCCAAGATTGAAAAGATGAACATTTGTATTAAAGGAACAGAAAAAAAAAATATCATCAAAATATATATGACTGGCGATGGATTGCTAAAGAGTAACCTGTTATTTTGCGACTGTTACCGACAATCAACTGTCTGAGGATTCCCAGATGAACCTAATCCAATAAAACTTATCGGTTCAATATGATTGTGCACAGTATCGACTGTAAGTATCCAAAAATCAGCTCCTCGTTTACAAAGCATTTCCGAAAAGACGATGGTCTGTTTCTTTCTTTGGAGGATCGACGAACAATTTGTTTACTAGAAGGCATCGATCAAATCAGGAAAAAATAATCAGCGTCGCATCATCCCTCATCACAGCAATGCGAGCTCTCATATAGCTCGTCAAACAACTGATTATTTTGCACTGCCGTATTGAATAGAACCTTATTGCAATCCGGTTTTCTCCTTTCTATACGACCAATGGAAGAACCTTTGAATTCTTTCGTTTTTCTAATCATCGTCGAAAGGAGCGGTAACGCCTAGAGTGCGTTCACTTTACATATTATACGTACTATCCCCGTCAGGGTCTCGGTCATCGGTCGCGCTGTTATTACCGTACATTTACATTTGTTTTGTTATTATTCTAGTTATGATTATAGTACTAAAGTGAGAAAACGTGAGATCATGCAAACATCGCGCCATTCTAACAACAGGCGGTAACATGCGGTACACCTATATACCATTAGAAATGCCGATTCTACACGTTCCACGACGAGGGCTGCAGGTAAGTTCTCAGCGTTTCGCCGCACAAATAATAATTCAAATTGATACGTTTGTCTAATTGTTTGTGAATACCTCCGTGATGTGTCCGGCGCGGAACGCTATCGGCGGGAGAATTCTAAAATTATCGAGATGCAATTGCGTATAATGAGGTTGTATGTATGTGGTATCGGTTGAGGAAGGTCTGTATTATTATTTAATTCTTCTTATTTGACATGGTACACAAACATCATCGGTATGCATCAGCATGGTGCTATGTTAATAGCGTTTTATCAAAATTACCAGATACTTCACCTATGCGTGATCATAACTATGTACGTAAGCAAATTGGAATTTTTTCAAATGAAATTAGGACATTTTTAACGCAATAATATTCAATTCAAACCAAATGAAAAAAGGAGTCTATTGTGAAAAATATTCCCCAATTCCTTAAACTCAACCCACAGATTTATTTGTTAAAACCACCTGGGCAATAATATTAATACTTGTCAAATTTGTTTGAAATCTACGATAGGCGTCATAATTTTTTTTTGAAATTGAATGCATCATCGCTAGGCAGCGCTACCGACAACCTTCCACTTAACTGTACTAACCTATATGTTGCATTTTTCGGAAAATAATTTTGTAAAGTTAACAGAAAGATATAAAAGATTCTGTAGAGATAATAAGCAACGATTAACTTAAAAAAAAAACTTCAGAAGCAGGCTAAAACATATTTCAAGCTCAAATTGAGCACGTTACTTTAAGTACTCAAGGCTTCAAAAACAAATCTGAAAACAAAATTCCTCAAAGTGGGGCTGTACTGGCAGCGTTTCGTAAAGTTTCTGGTGCTATGCTGGCGTAAACAATTCCAATTAGCTCTTTAGATTCTTGGATATTTCCGGAAGTTACGCTATAGCCTACACCTTTTAAACATCCTGTCCAACGGGTGCGCCAACTTGGAAATACATCACTTGCTGCAAATTATCTTTTTCAAGCGAAACAGGCAGTTAATGTGTTTGGAGATCCAGGTATTGTGGTCTTCGTTAAGGTACTGTTCAAAAATATGGACGGTAGCAGGAGTCCCAATATTCCACCGTCTTTAGAAATCAGTTTCTCTCGTCCAATGTGGATTTTTAGATGATCAGGATGATTGATTGACTATTCCGTTGTTTGGAAAGATTATAGCAAACCACAGAACATCTGCTAGGAAATTTGGAATTTGTGAATAATGTTCAATATAATCATTGCCGTCTTAAAGCCCATGCACCAAGTGAATTTTAAATGCTCTGTTGAATTGAACGAACTAATGTAGCAGAATCTTTAGAAATAGATCTCACCCACTTGCGACGATTCTAGACAAGGTTTGGTAACACACGTGCTCTATTGACTTCATTGGTCGCTGTTTTTCTTCGATTTTCTCATTCACTTTCAAGAAAATGACAGTATGACAGTATTTCTTAACGTAGAAACTACGGAAATAAATTGATTATTTCATAGGTGTTGGTGTGACTGGTGTGACGAGAGTCGACAAAATACGAGTCTGTCTAGTCTATGCAAAAGAGTAATCCTTTCATCCGCCTTTGTGCTCTCTACTGATCAGCTAATAAACACTCATCCGAATTTGTAACTCTTTGTGTATGTAGCAGGTATATTTTCGTCTTAAATTCAAAAAAAAAATATTTTCTAGGCAAATAAATCAGATAGGTTAGTGGGAAGCTCACAAGCCTATTGCAGAATTCAAAAATCAAGTAAACGGTAGGAAATTCCATTAAAAAGAACTGAATTTCGATAGCGTCACTTATCTATTCAATTAAAAAAAAATATAGTGAAATATGTATCTATAACGGACATTTATAACAAAGTGTTCGTAATTTTATCGAAACTGGCCTATCATATTCCTCACTCGAGTCCAAATCTGATAGATAACTGGGATCATTTGTTGCAATATTTTGCGAATAAGATTCCAATTAAACGTTGTAAGTAACTTTTATATTTCAAAGGTTGAAAGTTAGAGTTTTCGCCTCAGAATGAACTAAAGACTTCGGTTTGTAAAGCTTTAGCACATTTTCGTGAACATGCTATATTTTTTACATTTCTATTGCATCCTGTAAAAAAAGAATGACCACCACCATACATACTTTTCTACTCCTTAGAACCCATAAGACGATTCATTACGTTACGTGAAAATACAATATGTGGAAGCTAGACATCCCTTTAATTTACCCAATAGAAATTTCTAAAGATTCATTCCAAAACAACACGTTCTTTTCAATTGGTAAGTACACAGGCACCGATAACATGAGATATGTTACATCAATATAATTTGTCTACTAACAGCTTTGTTTCTCACGCAGACTTTCCTCTCGGGATCTATACATATAGACATGCTTGCTAGGAACCTTCCAACGATTTCTTCCAAAGTTCTTCTACAGAATTGAACGAATAGGATGTTGTACTCTTCCATAACATCATGGCATCTTTGAAGAGCTTTGGTTTCTTAAAATACTTATTACACCTTTAGTATCTTCCGCGAATTAATACAAAACTTAGCGCGTTCGGCTCTTAACCGAAAGGTTGGTGGTTCGACTCCATCCGGGGGCGATTGCGTTTACTAATTTTTTCGGCTAAAATGACAGAATTGTAGATATTCTTCATTTACAATGCCGATGGAATTTAATCAGATAACCACTTTAACCCTTGCTTCTATTTTTTGTAAATAGATACATGGACACTACAAATCATCAAACACTTAAGTTCAGTCTTTTATTAATAAGAGAAATTTCAGAGGCTAAGGAATAAGAATTCTAAATAAGGGTATATACTTTTTGCAGCATACCACGTATATCCATAAAATTCGCAATAATTACTATTAAGTTTCCACCGAAGGTTTTCCTAAAATTAAGACACTAGCTCTTTAGGATGGAAAGACCACAATTCAGCTGTTTCAAATGATATCTAATAATAAAACCTAACGAATTTTTTGAAGGGCAATGCCACGTCAAAGTTACTTTTACAAATTTACCTACTCACCCTGGAAAAGCACGGCAAAAGTATCGTTGACATATAGAATTCTCAAAATTATTGTAAGTGAAATCAGCTTACGCATCCTCAAATGATGAACGATCCTGAGCAAAACCTTTTTTAAAAATATCCTATGGTGTACCTGTTACTAAGCTTACGATAGTTAAAAACGATCTTTCCGACAAATTAGCAAAAAATTAGTTATCTATTAATAGACCACTCATAACACAGCGTTTTAGCGCAACTCATAAATCATCTCCCCGTGTAATGAATTAATAGTAAAAATCCCGAAAAAACTAAACAAACATTAGCCGCGAACAAATGAAGACATCGTCATTATTGTTATTTATTATTTTCGCTAAGGTCATCCTTCGAAAACCGTTTCCGTTTTGTCTAAACACTTTGCGACGTGGCTCTTTTATTTCTGGCGCCGGAATTGCTCTCTAACTTTTAGAAGCCTCTCAGGAGTTAAAGCCGAAACGACTCGAAACGAAATTCTAAAAAAATTCCTCTCTAAAAAACGATCTAAACGAATCGAAAGGAAGAAAAACCTCGTAACACGTGCACAATTCATTTGGAGCACCCTCTCCTCATATGAAATCGGAGCAACTATAAACTATTTATAAATGATACAGTTGGCTGGGGATATTTTTATTTGTCACCAGCAGGCCGATCTGATCACGTGCCCGTAATCAGTCATAGGTTGTCAGTCAACGGTCTATTAATACTTGCGGTGCTAGTTATTACGCAGGTAGTATTATGTGAGATTTGGTTTGTTAATGCAGGCGATTTGAATAGATGTAGTATCTGTTATCAGTATCTTAAATCATAACGATAATGATGTTTAAGAGAAAAGAATCGATGCCAATTTTACGTACAAACTTACCTAAAACATTTGCATTCGCAAGAAGTGATGAATGAAGCGTGCTACTTGATTCTTTTTTAGGTTTTTTTTTATATTTTATGCAATGCTTGAAGAACGTGGAGTTTTTGTAAGCTTCAACGAAAGATGATCAGACAGTGGTATTCTTTATTAAAAAATAATAAAGAATCTCCAGTTTAATTAATTTTAGTTGATAAATATTAAAAAAAAGGTCTGGTATTGTATTTGTACTTAGCAATAGCACCACGTATTAATTTCAATTAATCTGTGTTTCCCGAGGCGCTGTCTATTATTCCTATAATGGTCGATATTTTGTTGGTTTTAATTGAACTTTTACGATTAAAATGACTAGTGACAGTTTTCCTTTCCTAATTTCGAGGTGGCCCCTGTACAACTTTCGACATGGATGCCAAAATTTTTAAAGAAGCATATGAAGGAAGTTAAACTATTTACTCTGGCTAGTATATATAAATAGGATAAGATAAAATAAAAACAATAATATACTTGATGGAAGGATATGAAGAGTAGGAAGTACTTCAAAGGTAGCACTAGTTTGCCTTCACCATAAATTTGTATTATTATATATAATTATTTTTCATTGATCTTTTCTATTATTGTTTTCGGTGGAATTTCAGAAAGTGTGCTAACTGTTGCTTACCACCTTTCCCTCTCTAAAGTAGCGCAATATGACTGTCGGCGAAACGAATTTTCGTCTAACCAAGACGCGGTCCGAAACTGGAACAGGTTTTGTTTTAAGCACAATTGGTTGACTGGCAGTTGTCTTAGGCCTTAAGTTAGTGCAACGTCTTACGATCAGCGCAATATCCGTCACAGTTAGCCACGATAGGTTGGGTATTAATGAGGTACACAAAACCAACGGTGCTTTTTTGATGTTGGGTATCTAGGCTCTAGGTCACTAAAAGCTGTTTAAGCGTTGGCCGATAATGGGGAGTGGATGCTTGACGGTAAACGTTTGAGTGATATAAGCAAGTGAATTTTGAACCAATTCAATCGGTTGAAGATCAGTTGCCTAGTGTTGTAATTATGTGATTATATGACGTCACGGTCGACAGATAACAATGAGGCAATTTTCCCAAGCCAAGAATGTTCGTTAAAGGTTCAAGGAGCCAATGTTGTGGCAATCGTCTGTGTAACTATGGAATATACGAGATTCCGAGTGGGCAAGATGTGTTACAAAATTTAGGGCCAAAGAGTACATAGTTTCATTTTTTTTTGTATTCCAGCTACTTTTTATTCAATTCTCGCTAAAGTTGTATCAGTAACGTTAACGCCACATACGCAACTCTCTGCATCATCTACATCTGACTCTGAAATTCCAAAATATATAGATTTCTTATTACAACCGCCTCGTCCTCTGTCTACAAATGCCTCATACCCAGATTGCGCCCGAGGGATAGTTTCGCTATAAATAACCATTCTGATAGTTATAGTCATCTAGATCATCATCGTCTGATTTTCCTGAAAGAACGTAATTACAGTCTAAAATAGAGTCGCTGGCACCAAGGTCCCGGGAAATTTCGATTCGTTCTAAGGAATTTTCTTGAAGAATCTCCCAAACATTTCTGGAGTTAATTTATACAGCAGCCTGTATAGAGCAGCAGAGTCCTCAATGTTATTTTATCCAAAAAATCGTACAAGTCGTCCGAAGGAAAATTCTAATGAAATACTACTAAAAAAATGATCTCATAAGTGCATGCATTTTATTGTACAAAATATAGAATAATTATCAACCATTTCTACGAGGACGCCGGCCACCGCTTCTTCTTTCGTCCCTCTCTTTTCAAAGAAATGCTTTTAATCATTTATTTTTTCAGTCGTTAGTCTTAATTTTTCACACGTTTACCAGATACTTTCTTTTTCATTTTTACTCTTCAAATTTATGTTATTGATGATAACGTGATCTTATTATTTCAGCGACTTTAATGACGATTAGCGCTTTGTCGAGTTTTTAGTCGAAATTGATTTTAGATGAAATTGATTTCTAATGTTAATTGAACAGAATTTGGTTGGTAATTTTCATTCTTCTATCTTATATTTTTTGTATACCAACCTTAGTAATTTCGTTAATTATATTTTTGTTATACTTGAAGTAGTTATTGTAACTCTGAATTATAGCCACTAATAGTTGTAGTATTCATCATAAATCGAGCAAAGCTACGACACCAGGAAAACTCCAGAGCCCCGATTCGAAATACGGACGCCGTGGCTGACTGTCAACCACATACGCGTTGCGTTGTTGGTTCGTTTCTTCCCTGACGCCTTTTCCTTTTATTCTTGTTGATTCACTTATTTTGTCTTGAGAGTATTAAGTTGGTATTTCAAATAGAAACCTAAATTTTTCAACGGCCATTTGGTTTTTTACAGTAATTTTCAACGCAAACGTTTAAGTTCGTTACAATACATTAATTATTTTATTAATGCTTATATTCGTAATTAGTTTTTAATAAATAAAAGGTTTAAACATAAGTAAACAAGTTATTTATCTTTCTTAGGTTTTTAGGTTTCCAATTGATAAATTAACTTAACAGTTGAAAGACATTGATGGTCCTTTTAGACTTAAAGGCGCCTTCAAGCTAAGTCACCTCAAAATAAAGGAATTAACCGATATATTCAAACGTAGTAATTTTCATGCCTGGTTTTTCAGTGGTTCTCAGCAAAAGCTTTGTTGATTCGTATATTCTTACGTTTGAATTTAGGCAATGTTTTTCAGTATATTCCTAAATCTTGCACGTAGAAATTGAAATGAAATGCGAGGTGTGTAGTAAGAAAGGCAGATATATCTGATTTTGGGATACCAATGCTTTTTTGAAGCACGATTGATGTATACCTTTGGCTTCTTTACGTCATTTACTATTCGCCAAATCGAATCAACGTTCGAAATTAAAAAGAAAATTAAATCATTGTCAATTTTATTATTTTTATTGCCAGAATCATGTGTGCATACGAAAAACGTTGACTGATTCGTCAATTAAGAATAAAAACTTTCTTCTGCTCTTGATCGTCAATATGGTGCTAACTTCCTTAATTTATTGCGGGTACTAAACCATTTCATCTCAAAGGCGCATATTTCGCTCGTTTAAAGCGCTAACATGTCCATATACAATGTAACCTTGTGAAAATAGCACGGTAATAATATCCATAAACGTTTTATAGTAATAGTCCATAAATTCGGGCTAGTGAATCAAAGAAAAACCATCTTAGCGAAGTCATCAAAGTCAAGTGCGCGCCCTCTTCGCGACGTCATTCTTTGATCAATTCGAATCGCGCGGCAGGTCTCACGCGTCGACACAGAAACAAATGATACATAAAACATAACGCAAACGCGAAACTGTTCTTTCATGTTTTGTTGTTGTTGTTCGCTCTTCTCTCCTTCCACTTCTTCTTGATCGTCTTCTTCTTCCTCCGCCTTGCGCGATGGTCGTAAAATAACACCACCGCAAGAAGACCATTACAACGACGGCCGGCAAAGAAAAGAGCTTAAGTACGTATATATACGCGTCTGAAGTAACAGCCGACACGTTGAAACTATAACTTATGGCCGGTGACATTTATGAATCAAAACCGGTAATGTGGAAGCGCGATGCGAGGCGAAGAGGGAAGTAACTAACTAATAGTACTACTAAATAGTTATAACCGCTGCGCGTTTGAAGGAAGGCAGCCTGACCTATTACATTGTTGCGGTAATGAAGCGTTGGATATCATCTTTGTGTGTCGATGTTGGAGCTTTTTATTAGGCATCTGCGATGTCGGTATTAAATATGGAGTGGTGCGTTTTCCAAGAAGACCGCTGAATACTTCCTTTACTCGGCAAGCAACACGAATAATTTTAATTTACTACAATTTCTGCTACGGTTTTGTGTTATCTGTGGTAGGATGAACCACTAAAGGCCGTAAGAAAACCACTGCTTTCCCGAAAGCTTTCATATGATCGCCATGAGAAGAAATCAATACTTTACAATACAGTCGTGCGACAGATTGTACGACTGGTACAGTTTTACCAGAAGACTAAATATGATTCAGGAAAAATCGAGACAACCTCGTTCTGCTGAACTCAATAGTCGCTATAAATATTACCCCGACTATCTATACACCATCTTTATTGACTTCAAACGAGTTTTTAGTTGTACCGAGCATGCTTAACTTAACTAGTAACATGTAAGAAGACCGTTTGTCTCCTTTACTTTTCTTTATTCTCTATTACTTTTCTAAATAAATACTTGGTCGGAGATGTAGTCATATGGTCGATCTTAAATTTATAAAAACGCATATAAATGTTGTTAAATACTATTCGTAAAGTCTCTCGGCTCTTGATTTGTAGATAATGGCCTTTCTCTTCTGATCGATCTGGTATACTTTGGACTTTCATTTTTTTTTTTAATTTAATGATTCTTTCATCCGCTATATCAAGGATTTCTAAACGAGCACATCTTCCATCGACATGTTCCAATATGTCGATGAAAGATGACGGACTCTGGCCGTGGAAGCCCACGTTTTTATGTTCCAACATCTCTGTGTCTCTTTTCGAACGACTTTTTAATTTTTTTGCCGACGCTTTTATCGAAACATCATGAAGATGAAATACCCACCCGAGAGCCTGATATAGACATCGTCTTAAATTCAGTATCAACATGTCGAATCCTGCTTCTGGGAATTTTCAGTTGATTTGCTAACGGCTTTTACGACACACGTAGAATTTCGAGAAACATGAGAGCAATCAATGTGAGCCTCTCTGTCGACCAATAAAATAACGAAAATCAACACTGATATTACCTTATATATCGTACAGTGCACGAAGATACCAAACGAAGGAAACTTAACATTTGAGATTTGTTTCACGGCCAATTTAATTAGACACTCTGCAGGAATAAGGGAGGAATAGGGGATACATACGAAAATAAACAAAAGCATGATGATCTAATGGAATAAGGTAATGTAAGGTTAAGGCTTAACATGTAATCACTAAAAATGAATAAACTATTTGGAAAGAAAATTGACAACGATGAAAGGGAAAATTAGGATTTTATTTATCCTATAAATAGAAATAAATAAATTTATATATAGGATCCTTTGATATAGCTTTAACTAAAGTACAAATGCAAAATGAGACGTTTAAAATGCAATAGGTATGAATTGTGTAATTTTGTATATAAAACAAATGAAAAACGCAACCCGTTAATGATATTTCTCTAAAGTGTTACGTTTGAAGGTGTGTCCCTCACGTCAAGATGCCAAAGCTAAAAGTTAAGCCAACCATCTGCTGAAAAAAATTAATTCTCCTTAGGTTCAAACATAAAACTGAGCAAAAGCTTAACTGGACAAGAGCTGGATTCAATATTTTGGAAACCTCTGAACCAAACAAAGGGAATAGATTAAACGTCAATGGATAGGAATACCGTGAAAGCAACGCAGCTTTAATTACTTATATTGAATATACGATCTCGGTCTTAAATTACAATGAAAGATGTCTAATTAACTGATTTCTACGTACTCAGCAAATCATTTTTTTTTTATTAGTTTAACTACACGGAAACATTTCTAATAGCAAAGACGGCAAGAGTGAACATCTTGTGTCAATCACCAGGAGTGATCCATCGACTTTCTGCTTTGTTTTTCATCCACGAAGCCAAAATTAACAAATTGTGTAGATTATATACGTAATTCAAGGTTCAAATATGGAGTCTTTCCTTTATTTTTTTTTTACTCAAACTCCGGTTTACAGGTGAGCTCAATTTAATGAGACTTTTCCTGCAACTTGTCATTTAGCATTTAGAGCTCAATAAGTATTTGCCTTTTCGGTTCGAAAACGTTTGAGTGTTACTGTTGCATCTACAAGTTTCAGTCAATAAAAGTATTGTATTTTGCCCTTATAACCGATAAATCTGATTTGAATGAAGAAAGTTTTACATTCCTTTCTTTTGCAATGGTAAAATTAATTTCAAATTGCGATTACTTCAAGATTGATCTTTAACTGTAAAGCAGGGTCATCGCGCAATGGAGAAATTTTGTGCCCTTAAGAGAACGTAAAATATCGACTTTGAAATTAACTAGACTTAACTAAATATGTAAATTTAAGGATATTTCAAGCAGTTAATTAATCCAAAGAAAGCAATAAAAACATTACTACTTGTAAGCCCTCACATTAAAGTAATCAAGTCTTTATTAAATAAACACACCTACATATTCCCTCATGAGTCCCAGTCAATTATCAACCGCTCATTATACTATAAACTTATATTTTTATCACCATATGCATATGGACAACGCCTCTACGTGACTTTCCTTTTTCTTCAGCGGTAAATGTTTTTATGAATAACCGTTCTCTCTTCAGTGTTAATTAGCAACGAACTGGAATCGTCGCCACGCACCGAACGATAGTAACAGCAGACGACGACAGGATGATAATGAGAAAAAAAAAGAACCTCGCATCGCCTTCGCGATTTTCGTATTGTTCCTGCCTATGTATATCTACGAGCTCACGATGGCCGCCGCATTACATAAACCCAAACACGTCCTGACAAATAGCGGATTGAAAACATTTGTCTAACCGGTAACACATCATGCATAATTATCGGAGAGGTCCGGCCGCCAACGAGAATAGCAACAGAATACGAAACGCGCGAAACAACGAAATCATAATCATCAAGCAACGCTAAAATTAAATAAATCACCATCGACTAGACATCGGAGGCATGTACGGATGCTCGCATGTAGGTAAGAGAGGGATAGGTGTTTAGATAGAGAAGGCAAGCCGAACGACGAGCTCCTGATTTGTGGAAAACGCGAACCGATGGACGCATTCTTTTATACATACATCTCTACATTGTGTGTATATATAGATTATTTCGGAAAGCGAAGAAACAACACATCATCTTGTCATATGACCGGCTATTAAAAGATTTAACGTCAGTAGACAGATCCACAACCAACACATTCACTTCGCATATCAATCATAGGAGCTGCCTTCCGTTTAGGAATTTATTCTACTTTAACTAGATTTCGTTTTTCAAATTAGTTTTCAACATCTATTCGTAACTTCTTCGCAAATAAAGTACAGGACAAACGAAGTTGGAACAACCTCTCAAAATAAAGCTAATGTAAAGAAATGAAGATGATACCAACTACGATAGAAATTGCTAAGAAGGTACGTTAAGAACTGGGTAAAAATGGTAGTTTTATAGAAACGTCACAATTCAATGTAATCGAAACGGCGAAAAACCACGATTACCATCGATTACATTGGTTGAAATGGTGAATTAAGGGTGAAGAAATAGCAGATGCTGGGATATCTCGAGAGAAGTTGTTTGTATCATATTAATAGAGAGAGCAAAGGCGGATGGAATTATTACTCTTTTGCAGAGACTAGACAGCTTGTGTTTTGACTCTCGGGGAAACCAGTAGGCAACACGAACCCTTTCTTATGAGACGAATAGACACGAGTCTATCTTGTCGCTGCAAAAACGGAATAATTACACCTGCCTTTGTCATCTCTACATATTAATCGCGCATTGGATGCCGCGCCTGCTCACTCAGGACTAAAAGCTCATTCGAATGAGCATTTCCAAAGCCCTTGTTGAAGCAGTTAAAGCGAAATAAGTCGGGATGTTGGTATTGATTAATAACTGTAGATGAAGCAGTCTATTGCAAAGGTTGAAAATGGGCGAAAGAGGGCAAGGACCATTCTATCGGCTGGGACTGACTATTGACGGCGATTATTTTTCAGCATAGTCACGGTGATGTGCTAATCGAATATCTTGCTAAACGTGAAATTATGCGAAAACGGCTAGATTGGGTGTGGTCGCCACGGTAAAAATTTACCAACTGGGCTTCGAAATGATTCATTCGTTAGATTTAGCCGACCGGCGACTTTTTTGCGCTTCCTAGAGCCAAAGTTTCGCTCTAAGAGGAGTGATTTTCATCGAACAAGGAAGCCATCACATTTGCAAGTGCCTATTTTGCAGAACAAGATGTTAACTGTTATTTGAACGGATTAAGAAGGTGGAAGCATCGCTGCAAAAAGTGTATAGACGGAGATTATGGTAAGAACTTTTTGTGTTCGACCGAAGTCTCTTCAGACTACCATCGTGAAGTAATAGAAGTAAAACATGATATAATTAGTGACTCAATATTTCTTACAATCATCTTGAACGGAATTACAATGCAACGAGGGATTATGGTGATCATTTCATTTCTTCTCTACATGCAACATTCATAGTACTTTTAAGCCCGTATTTCCTCAGTCAAGGCAATCCGAAGTGAATCATCATGCGCCAAGCAGCAATAACTAAAAGCTAAACCAGTTGTTTCGATAGTCTAATGTCTGTGTTTCTTGCAGAATAATTACATCGCTGGTGTTTAGAGCTTGAAAGCGCATAAAATATTAACCATCAGAAATCTACAATAAACTTGAATGTATCACCAGCAATGCATTAATAGTTAATGATCCAATTTTCTTCTTCACGAACATCTATGGATTCTACTGCACTATCAAAAACACCTAAACAAGTTCCCACAAAAAGATAATGACGCAATAATGCTGCTATGGTTACGGTCACTAATATCTCCCATAATGCCAGGCTAGTCATGACATGTGTGCGAACACACATCACGGCCAGTTTTTCAACAATTGTCGCAAGCTGATTAAAATCCCCTGCTACCCTACTGCACGCCTCGCATAATACGGAACGAAGGCGAATAAACGGACGAATAAATTAGAATGAGACGAATAAAAAGCAGAGGAAATAATAAAACGCGGTCTCGTCGTTGTTTCGTTTCGTATTTGCGTTGCCCTTGGCGAAGATAAGCTCGTAAATTAATATATTTAAGTCGAACCATAAATCTCCGGAACATTAAGTCACATTTTCATAATTGCATTTGGATTCTTATTCTCGCTTTCTTCTTTCGTCCGTTTCCTCCCGTCCGTTTCATTATCCCTCGCGCGGACGCGCGTTTTGCCATTTTTCTTCCTTTCTTTCTCTGCTCAGCACGCGTTCAATCGACCCGAAGCGAGAAGGAGAGGCGACTTTTCACCGAGTATTGCTTTATGAGATCGGGTGAATCCCATGGTTCCCGCATCGTTTTGTCCATTTTTATGTATAAACATTAATAAACATCTAGTTAGCCGTGGTTATTATTACCGTGTGCGAGAGTACTGCTCCGCTCGGCGTGTCCATTTTTCTTTTGTTTTTCGTTTAACGTTTTCGCTTCCTCCAACTTCTTTTGTTTTTCGCCTTTGCTGCATGCTGCACCATGACATCCTCGATGTATTGTGTACCGATAAATATCTTTCGATGGTTGTTTAATGGAATTTATGCGAAATTACCTCGAAGCATGGTGCAATTGCCTCGCTTTATTGACGATTATTTTCTATGGTTAACGACATTAAGGGCGTTTTAAAGTCTTGCTTTAATTGGATGTTATTAAACCAACATGATGTGATATTCTTAAGAATGTGTCCATATTAAATCAATTAAAAAAGAAAAGGATGCATAGGCGGATCGATGCTTTCGTCGCTTACATTTGTATCGTAACTGGTATTGTGAAAATGGTTATAACGACGTTATAAGCTTAACAATTGCTTAAATAACCATCTACCAACAAGCAAGATTGAAAATGTAATTGGAGAAAGTAACAAAAAAGACTTACTTCGTACAGCAAGACGTCTTTCTGTAGAAAAGAACCAACCCACAAAACCAAAGAAACATTGATATTCGAGTTACGAGACACTTTTTCGCAGAAAGGATCCAACAAATACCAACGAAAGCATAGGAATCTGTAAAACGGAGCGGCTTGGTTCTCTCTTGTAGAACACATACAAGTAGTTACAATTGTTTTGTCTTACAAGTGAGTTGCTTCTTTTCTGCATAATATTGTTTGATGTTTATTCTTTCAACTGTTATCTACCTGAAAATCTTGTATTCGTTAGCCCACTACACCAGAACCATTCTCGATATCAGTGCCTGAAAGCGAATATGAACATGGCTCAGAAAAAGACACTGCACATAACACATCTAAAGAAAGACTTAAAAAGGAAGGAGAAAAAGGTACGAAAATATTAGCTCAGCAGAAAATAGTTGAGCAAGGATAATAAAGGAAATAAAGGATAATAAAAATAATAACAAAGGAAAATATGTACATGAAAACCCGTTTGATAAATCTTTTCGACATCAATGTCGTAGAAAATGTTATACGCTCATTTCGACCGCTCTTTTAACATTAGGAGGAATTATTTTGGGTATTTTGGGTATATGGAATATATCCAAAATACTAGATTTCTTCGTATTATGATCGGTAAATAACTCTGCTTATTACTAGAGAGGACAAAAGCGAGTGAAATCATATCTTTTTTGGGTGCGTGTTGTCTACTGGTTTCTCCGAGAGTCGACAAAACACGAGTCTGTCTAGTCGCTGCAAAACAGGTATTATTTGACTCGCTTTTGTCCTCTCTATTTATTACACCATCCATTATCTACGTCCGAGGCTTCTCCGCAAATGCGCACAAACTATTTGCTTCTCAAATCATATAACTCTCCTTCAGGACCTTATTTCAGTAACTGAGTATTCTTCCTTTACCTATATTGTATTCTTATGAATGGATGTAAATAGTTTAAGAAGAGGTACACCTTCATTGGGAACCTAACATGTTAAATAATTATTCCTATTCATCACGCCGTTCACTGTTTGAAAGGTGTCTCGATTTTATGATGATACAGGTATCTAATAGACTCCCGGATAGAA
This sequence comes from Oryctes rhinoceros, assembly GCA_020654165.1. NCBI lineage: Eukaryota > Metazoa > Arthropoda > Insecta > Coleoptera > Scarabaeidae > Oryctes > Oryctes rhinoceros. The sequence goes on from JAIOKQ010000123.1 coordinate 488,648, forward strand.
CAAAGTCCAAGTGGCACACTACGCAATACAAACGCGCTTTAAAGCCCTTTCTGCTGGAAGAATGGAAATACTCCATTAATGATTTCTTTTGTGATACGTACGAGCATTTTTTCTTTCAATTACTTACAATAACTTTTTAAATAATAAATAAATATTTCACAAGCATTAACTTTTCTTGTGGCCATGAAATTAGGAGGGAATGCAGAAGTAGGAGCGTAATACTTCTCAAATCGTATAAATTATTTTGTTTTCTTTGTTCTTCGTATTGAAATATGATTATTTCAACTTGAATTGACGCCCTTTCTTTGAAAGAATTTTTTCAAAAAATTGTCCGACCCAACACGCTAACAAGTCATGTATAAATCGGAGCCGCTAAACTTTCAAAATATCGCTGTAGCGGCGTGAAACTCCCATAGCGTACGACACGCGTGAATCGTGTTCGGCCATCGTAAATGATCCTAACCCTTCAACACAGTAACCCACAGTACGTCCACACTCAAACACATGCGAAATACAACGGAATCCAACCGGCGAGGAACAGGGAAAAAAGACGCATTCGGTTGCCAAAAAACATCTCAACCGATTTGACGAATTCTTTTCGTCCGAAATGACGGAAACAAAACGGTGCTCTTACATAAACCTTTCGCGCTGCGTTACTTTTTCCGATCTTCGTTTGTTTACGCGGTGAACGCATACTCTTCTTATGTACTTATGTAAATGTTTAGTTTTAAATGGAGTTAGGTGAGCGTTTCGCAGCGTTTTTATGTAGAGTACTCGACGTCGATGAAAATCTTGACGTTTCGATTCGGAGTATTTTCGTGTAATTTTTCGTATAACACGACGTAATGCGGATTTGAATAGATAACGTGGGCTCGGTTTATTTCGAGAGAAGCGCTGATGGATGTCTGAGGTAAATGATGTTCCTATTATTAATCCAACGTAAGCTTAATTTCGTAGGATGTGTGAAGTTTGTTGTATGTTTTGAAAGATATTTGAGATTCGTTCTAACTTTAACTTTGGAGATGTTGCACGGTCGTAAATAGTCGTCAATAGAGAAAAAGTAGAAGGTGAAGTCATAACAGCAGATACGCTGGAGTATGTTTTGTAGAAGCTGAAAATTGTATAAATGTCATGTTAAGTTGGTGAAATCAATTGCGGATTCTGGAATAACGTTTACCAATTCTAAAGGATGAAGTGGATAATACTCCACCTCCTTTTATCTCCGATTAACCCTACAAATTCTGCATACATTAATGTGGTAGATCTACAGCTTATGTGTCTTTAAGCACGGATCAAAACCCGATAATGGAAAATATGACTAGGGTCGAAATTTGTTTATTAATGATGATTTAACTCGAAGAAGAGCACAATATTTACGTGAATTAGAATCATTAACTCTCACTAGTTGCTTTACCTGAAATAAGACCTCGCATAGCGGAAATAAAAAATATCAATCACACGTTTTATATTGATTGTAATTTGGCGATTATCAAATATTTGAATAATTTAAAGAATTGCTGAAAGCATACATATCCTCTTTTTGTTATTATTTATTTAGTTATTCTTACATCTTGTTTTGGTTGTAAGAATTGTTTTTGCAACCCAGTCTCTTAGCCTTCTTGAACCAAACGTTTACTTTGTCACCTCCGCTTCTTAATTCGCCTACCTTTTAAGAGCATTAAATTTTCTGATATTTATCAAAATAATACAGATTGGATTTAGGCTAGGTGTTAGTAAGACAAGCACAGAAATTAAAGTAAAATAAATACTTAGTTCTGAATTTAAGAGGTTTGATCTTGAGTCTCCTTGTTCGCAAATTTTAGCATTAAATCGACCAATATCGTCAATTTGTTAATGAAGTGTCATAGAGCCCTGGTAATGAAGAAACGGACAAATTGGCCAGCAGGCGTTCGAGAATGGCGGTTCAAAGCCCAGAACTCTGCATCTAAGACTATCCGTTACGAAAACTTTTAGAAGAAGTGGGATGAAATTACTTCTTGCTGCAAATTTTAGCATTAAATCGACCAATATCGTCAATTTGTTAATGAAATGTCATAGAGCTCTATCCTTTATAGCCTTTGGAAATAAACGATTCTAAAACGTAATATGTCCGAACGACCACAATGGAGATCCTCGTAATGAAGAAGTGGACAGATCGTTCGAGCATGACGGTTCAAGGTCCAGAACTTTTAGAAGAAGTGAGATGAAATTAATTCTTGCTGCACCTCTAAAGTTACTTCCACTGAAGGCCTGTTGTTAAGCTGGAGACGAAACATGGCGCTAATTAGCATGCCCATTCTAACCTATGCCGACAGGGGGTGGGTTAATAGCCTAGGAAGATCCGCAGCATTTAGAGAGGATATACAATAGGTTTGTGAGATTCATGTCACCTCTTCTTGGTGAATAACGACAACCATAGCATTATACTAAAAAAACAGACAAAAGTAACCAAAACTTTTTTCTCTATTTGTTATGAAACAACTTTACGTATTTATAAAATAATTTTACAATGAACAGACATCAACAGCTAATAATGGTCTTTATTTCGCTGTCACACAACTTCAACAACAAATTAAAATATTGTAAAACATCAAACATTTTCGATACTTACTTATTTTATGTATTTCGTAAAAGTATAATTAAAGATAACATGAAACGGAAGATGATTTATTAAAACTCCATTTACTTTGAACATGATATAAAACTGCGAATGTTGCTTTGAACGTAAAATTAAGCATGCGTTTAACGTTTAGCTAGTTTTCTATTGAACTGAAATATATTAAAATAACAATACCGAAGGACCAAACATATTAAAATAGCACCCAAAGAAAGGAACAAACCACTTCAAATCACAGGACCGCGTGAAAACAATTTTTTTCGCGGAGGTCTATTCGGCCGGTTCTAGTGAGTGATCAAAATCTAAACGCGTTTTTCCTCAGTTTATGTTTTATTTCGTCTAAATTATATTTAAATAAAAACAAAAGCAATATTTAAACTGTGATAGAAACACAATGTGGTTTAGAAATATTTAATTGTACTTAAAGTAATCCGAATGTTTAAAAAGAAAAAGAAGAAAATACGAAAAGATCAAGGCATTTATCAAATGAAATTGTTATTTGTATTTAATTCAATACTGTTTTCTACGTAGAAACCACCAAACGTGACAGAGTTAAACATTCACCTCAGTCGGTGCTAAAAACATTAAGCACTTAAATAAATGAACTTGCTCTGCTTGCATCTCCGGTACTAAGGAATCTCAAATTAATCATTCCGTCACAACTGGTAAACAAGAACGTATCTACATACGGCTCCGTTACATTACTATTCATTGGTAGGCGTGAGGAAAATTTGTTATTTTAATCTACTGTAATCGGTGATAGTAACGTGTAAGATCGATACATTCTTAATGCTTGCCGTAAAATGATGATTTTTATTCGTTGTAAACGGAAGGAAACATTAATCAGTGGTAATAATACACGCCGTCTAAGATTTGGTATTTTCGAAATCTCAAAGAAATCCAATTTATGTACATATTTGCGACGCATCCTTTCAATTCACCACCTTCAACATCGCCAGAAAACACATCACTCCTGCCTTAATTCGCCAAGCCGACCATTCGAGAGACCTTTAAAAACTAATTTCGACCGTTAATGGATTATCCGTCGCAGGGCTAAATCAGCCGCAAAATGCAATTCGTGTCACATAACGCATTCAAGACGATATCTTACGGCCAAAAGGATCTGGTGACATGTTTATTCAATTGGTATCGGGAGAAAATTGAATGCCCGTCCGATCCGCACGAAACAAACAGGCGATGCTTGACCACCTCTCTTCGGAGATATTCAGATCTAAATCACGCGATTGTATAATTAGTTTGGAGCGAGGTGTTTTGTTGAATTCTTTACGGGCCACTTTTATTTTCCATATTTCAAAAGCGAGCGGGGTGCGCAATATACCTTTCAATTTTTTAATCTGCATCTCCTTTAATACATCTCTTTCTCGCATCGAAATGGACAGCTAATCGTCTGGTGTTTTATCTTTCTGATGTTTTCTTTTTCACTTTACTTTTATGAACGATGCTTTAATTTCCACTTGTTCCTTTTTCGGTGTCGAAAGGCGAGATTCACGCTTTGAAGTGTTATTTGCGATAATTTGCGATCGTTTAAAGACGAAATTGATGACCTTCCTCTTTAGATTTGTTTTATTCGATACAATTTGTTGAAAAAGTAACGCAGCGAACTCGGACGTACGTCATGCAATAATAAGCAGTTGTACTCTCCCGTTTTGTTTACTTTTTTTACCACAACAATCCTCAATCTAACATCAAGGTTTTCTGTCAGGAAGCACGCATTTTCTTAGTAGCTGGATAATGGTATCAAATGAAGTTAAAAAAGTAATATAGGAGTGTAGTAGGAAGCTAACCTGATAACAATACTTTTCAAATCTTTAGCACGCCAACAACGATGATTGGATATTTTTGCAAGCTTTCTAATGTGGAAGTTCTTATTTGGAGCATCAGTAGTGACGTGAAATTTACTCCTCATGAAATTTTCATTTCTTTCAGTTGTTTAGCAACGTGCCAAAATAAAACAGTTGCTGGTATTACTTTGAAAGAATGCGTCTCACTTGCGCCATAATTCAATTTAATTCTTTTAAAAGAACCTCACTATACGAATGAGCGGTGTGAATTGTGAATTTTACGTAAAAAAATAAAAATATTAGGTATTATTTATTTAATTATCGTTAAAGTCTGACGTTATTGTACAACGATAGAAATAGCGCCAAAAATTTTTGAGAGAGCTTTATGCTACTTTAATTTTTCGGGGAGATGATGTCTAGAGGTGTATTAAGTAAAGAATATTTCTATTCTTTTATAACTGTCCATAACTATCCATAGCAAGATCTGAAATTTGATAAATATCAAAATTTACAGATTTATTAATAGATCTCTCTGTCTCGTTTGGATTTGTTTCTTCCAAACGGAATATTACCTATTAATATTATTGCACTACGTAAAGATCCCTATACTGAAGTTTGTGATCGTTCTTGAGAAGGTAATTTTGAGCTACTTTTTATATTTTTTGCCGCTTTCTTTTGGATCTCGTTGTATAAGCTCATCATCGTATCACAATTCAAAATCATTTTTGTTTTTTTTTTTACATACGTAAGATGGAGAAAGAACTCTATGATGAATTACTTACAAAAATTGTTTTGAATGTAAATTTTCGCCTTTTTTAGCGTATTTCCATTAAAAAATTAAGGTACCTCTTGGTTGGCTTTTCCGTATCTAATATTGCAACGTCGTCGAATAGTGTAGTGCAGCACAACTTACTCTAATCCAGTTGATATAAGTAGGGATGATCTTCAAGGGTGAGCTTTTATTTAATTTCTGCCTTCTAATTGACGAAATGCTCCTAGATGCTAGATGCTGATCTTTTGGCAATAAAAATAATATAGTTTGTTGGTTCAATCTTTACGCTAAAGATTAGTAATGAGTTACTTCTATTCTTCGATAAAGTTTGGCTTGATAAGTGACAATATATTCAGCAGACACCAGCAAAAATGTTTAAATATATTTGTAATATGTATAGGCGTTATTTGGAGATAGCCCTAATTTTTTTTTTAACAACTGTGAAACAATATAACTATTGTGCAGCAGTTTATCGTGCAATTTATATTAAAACAGTTCTACGCACAAACCTCGTCTCTTAGATATATCCATGGAATAAGACAATTCGCATTGGTTTAACATGGACAACCGTAGAAAAATGCTAATTTTAACTTTATGCCATGAAATTTTAATGTAAGCTAAATCACCCTCCTTGTATAGTAGGTGACATGGTGTCAATTTCGTTCATAAGATTTAGTGGTAAATATCGTTGTTTTCTCTTACACTTTACACAGCATTTTTCTTACACTTCAACGCAGCATTTTTCTTACACTTCCAACACTTTGGTAGTTTAAGAACTAACTATAGTACTTACTTTCAATTTATTATGATATTAGATACCGTTACTGAGGTCACCAAGGCAGCGATCACGCCTTTCAATGTGATTTTCAAAAACAAAATATACTAGGGCAAAATCAAACAAAAGCATCCGTATCAGATTTGTCAAAAACAGCCAAAACACTGCTCTCCTTTAACGAAGGAGATCTAAAAATACTGGCAGGTTTATTAACAATCCTCGCAACCATAAGATTACTCACTTACATAAACTACAAAAGCTGAAGATCAATTCTGTCTGGAGATGGCAGAACACATCAATTATCATTAGCCACAAACAGCATAAACATTTTGCAAGACATTCATAACATCTATCAAAATTTAGGAGGATAATCCTCGAACAGTATCAAGGCCCATCAAAAGCTCTTAACTGTTCTGATACACGTAAGGACTACTACTGTCACTTGGATAGCAATAGTACTAGTAGTAGTAGTATTTGCTAGTAGTACAAATGCTTTTAGTTCCTGCGATATTACGCAGGATATCTGCATATATCTGCTGCGATATACCTTGTATATGAAGGTGAAGCCTCTTAATCTAGGATCTTCATCCTTCAGTACAGTAGATGTTAGAGATGATTTACTGAAATTTTGTTGTCGAATGCTATTGATGGCAAACATTTGCAGAGAATATGTCTTTAGTCCTCAGATTTTCTTGGCATAAGATTTGATCCTTAGTTTTTCCTAGATTGAATAGCTGATATTTAGGGCGGCATAACCTATTAGAAATCCCGCCGGTAATCTAAGGTGAACATTTCCTGAACGATAGCAGTATTTTTGCTGTCCTATTCGAGCCTGATATGTGTGCTTTCGCCTGTTCTTGTCCTGGAACATTTTCCTAGTACGAGGTCTTTTGATGGTCTTCCCATGTTCTAATTACTTGATTTGAATATAGCTGTGGTTGCACCTCGTATCCTTATCTTGAGGTTCTCTATAACGCACAAAATGGCAGCAATCAAAGACGTTGATGTCCGTCTCAGTAATAATACCGTTTTCTGAAGTATTTTGAGGAGATGTTGTTCTTCTTTTTCCATGGATAGAAAATTTATTGATTATAGTGACAAGAAGAATAGTTCCCAAACATTCCAATTTAAAAGCCCATCAGGTAGGGTAAGGCGAGGTAATTGTGGAAACAGACTATTTGCAAGTAAGCATCAAGTAATTGAAGTTCGCGTCCGTTTGAAAGCGTTACTGTTCGCTCCTTTTGAGTTCGTTCCTTAAGTGAAAAATGTACTTCTATATAATTTATACAAAACAATCTGAAATTAGATAATTGAAATTAGATAAGTGACTTCAGCAATGTGCAGCGCAGATACTCCACAAACACACATCTTTATTTCGACGTCAAATAATATGTCAAGGAACAACGTTAAAAAATGTAATTACCCAAATATATGGTTAAAATATAAATATTAATTCCTCGAAGTCCTGAATACTCTTTGCATCCATTCACGGGCATCTCCGATTTGGGAGAAATCGTAGTCGAATGTCGAGACGACGTTAAATAAAGGACGTCTACGAACCGCAACAACAACTCAATACCGTAAAGCGACACCCGCCCTTCTAAATATAAAATTTATTCAGACAAAGTAGAACTAATGAATTTCTATTTTTAAGACATGCGTAAAATACATACATACATCCAATACGGCGGTCGGCAGCAACCCGCGTTCACACGACGGAACATACACAATGCGACAAAAGAGCTGCGAGCGTGTAACGCAGCGCAAAGCGACGAGGACAAGACGAAGGAATGAGAAACAGAAGACGGCTAAGAAGAAGAAGAACGAGAGGACAAAGAGGAAAACGTCGAAAAAGACCAACTAACGAAACAAATATAATTAAATCACAGCTGGAGCAATTTATTTTATTTTACGATGCTGATCAAAGAGCCCGCCATTTTGACAATTTAATTCATTTTCCTTGAATTGCGCAATGGCACAACGCGGCGAACGCGACATTTGTGTGCGAGTGTGTGTATGCGTGACGCGTATATATATGCCACACATGCCGTCGAAGGCAGTCGGCACAGCCGCCGCCATTTTATACGACTTTTCCTAGAACAGCATGTTTAATCGATTAATAATTCAGAATCTCTCCTTTTGAAATGTAATAGGTTTATTGTTCAAGGGTAATTGAAAAGATCTTTTAACGTTAACAGCAGCCTTCTAGACGTATTCTCTTCGGCGGCAACGCGCAGTGGAAATCGTTACGGGGTAACTTAAAGACATTGAAGATCCTATCGCTGCTGCTGTTGTCGCGGCACTATACGTCTAAACAAAAATAAACCAACAGCCGACTGAGATACATTGCGCGTGTAAAATCTGTTAATTTCAGAATTTCTCTTGTGTGACGCTCTAGAAGGTGACAGTCGTTTCGTAACAACAAAAAAATCGGCATATCGATTGCGCCATACGAATTATTAATTTACAGTTTGTATACCCAAGCGTATATGTGAAGTAATCTATTTTTTAATCACCTGTTTCAATAATTCATCCTGTCAGCCTATTTTATTTAGTAGAACAGGCATAATAAATGTAACCCACTTTGCTTATTAATGTTGTATTAGAGTTGCGTATTAAGAGTAGATACACTTAAACTGTTTCCCTCTTCATTACTGTTTGGTACATCTTGACCTCTTTTGAAAATTATCCGAGTAGCCATTCATTAAAGCATAAACATAGTTTAGTAGAATCATGCGCCTTTTTTGATTTATTCGAACCTTACAAATCACTTATTTCGTTCAAACGTTTACAAACGGAAAATATGATGTATGTTCCCATACACTACGTAATTCACTGGAACTATTACAAGCATTTATGTAAATTAACCACAAATACGATTGAATTCGGAAGGAAGGCTTATATCCTCGGTATCTAGATAGGAAAATGAAATCTATGGAAAGATTTGAACAGTCTGAATGTGGCTAAAAGAGGTTTGAACTAAAAATTAGACTATTTAATGTTGATCCTCTGCTATTATTTACCATTAAAAAAAACATACATTGAAATATTTCGAAAGAAATGCTGCTATAGCATACGAGGCGTGTTCTTTAAGTCAGTATCGTTTTGTGATTCAATTTCGCCGTTATCTGATAAGTTTTCTCAAGTTTCAAGAAGTGTTCGAAGTTTGGGCTTACGTTGGGTACCGAAAATGTTAACCGAGGTGGTCAAAACGAAACGTTTAGGCTGTGCATTTACTTTTTGGAGCAACTTACGAACTTTTTCCTCGTGGTGGCATAATAAATTCTACGACGTGCTGTGAGACCTCGAGAAAACTGCGCTATGCAATATAGTACCCATCTACGCATAGCTAATCGTTCGCTGTTACGTATCAATCAGTGTAAGTAATTGAGGTTTTCGCAGAAATTCCAAAAATTATTTAAGATTTTTAAAGATAATTCTTCCAAAGTAAAATATTGCCTGCAATAAAAATTCGAAGTTTTGCGCAGCATTACTTAAGTAGTGATCCTGCACTGCATCTGTTAATGTGAAGATCGTTTAATTTTATTCAAGATTCCCAGTATTTTCAATGTATTACTATGGAAAACGCTATTCTGCTAGTCGTTTTAAATTTAAAAATTCACGATCAATGACATTCGAAGTAACATCTTTTGTTGGCTAGGCAGTTAAACAGGATTACATAGTAGCCTGTAGTAGCAATAAAAACTTCTGTAAACTTGTTAATGCGTGATAAAGATATTCAAAGATATCTTCTGTTTAATAATTGAGATTGAAGATTAACATTAAGTAATCCTCATATAAGATTAACTACCTTCTATGTTCTATCCCTGTCAATAGCGACATAGCTATTTGAGTTATCTTCTTATTAAATGAACATATGTAATAGCAAACCGCAAATTTACATCGGTATTTTCATTTTGTTTCTTAGAAGAAACTCTCATAAAGAAGCATAAAACTGTTACCAACTCTAGAGTAACTGCCTAATTAGCCTACAATGTTATTTTCCCATTAACAGTATGGCTATCTATTCACCAAGCTTTGGAAGTCTTTTATCGTAAAACAACCCTAATTCTATTAGTCGCCAGTGCTATACATTTCTATATGAATGATAAGTAATAATTGGTAGAATGAGAGGCAAAAATTAACGTTCAAAGTCGACTTTCACTTCTGTATATTTGCACTATTACAACTAATAATAACAAGCACCGATAATTAGAGAGGACAAAAGCGAGAGAAATCGTACATCCTTTGCAGCGACTAGACAGACTGGTGTTTTGTCGAATGTCGGGGAAACCAGTAGACAAAATGAACCCTTTCTTATCAGACGAATAGACACGAGTCTGTCTAGTCGCTGTAAAAAAAGGTATGATTTCACTCGCTTTTATCGTCTCTACTGTTAACTGCAAAATGTTTGGTTTACCTTCTCTTACTACAGCTTGAGCTACAACTACTTTACGTGCATTAACGATTTACGCCTTATGGAAAAATTCGAATCAACATATTCACTTCCAAACGTTCCTGTACCAGCGAAACAAGAAAGCACAAGGAGTGAAGGGAGTACACCAGAGAGTGTTCGTCACTTCTACTGAACAACCTTAGTTATTGGACATTTGCTGATACCAGTTTGTGGCGAATGTTGCGAAAAAATCTTGGCCACGTACTTTATAATATTGCTTTAACTCAAGAATTTAAACCAAATGGTCATTTGTCGCGTCGCTAACTTCTGGCTTAGCGATTTTATGAAGCAAAACTACTGCATTTGGTTTAAAAACTAGCTAAAAGTAATTCCTGATAAATAGAGAGGACAAAGGCAGGTGGAATTATCTTTTTTTTGCAGCGACGTGTCTATTCGCCTCATGAGAATGAATTGGTGTTGCCTACTGGCGTCCCAGAGAGTCTAGTTTCTGCAAAAAAGTAATAATTTCATCCGCCTTTGTCCTCTCCACTGATAAAGCATTAAATTTTAACTCGCAAGGGGAGTCATTGGATCTTGCTTTTGTTGTTGACGATGCTGAGAGCTACTTTTATTGTGAATGGAAACCGTCGTTGCTTAATGTTGACTTAAATTTCTCGGCTCGAGCTAGATACTCTGAATATTAACGGTGTCATTTGCCACACTGCCAACGAAGCAGCTCACATATTGCAACACAATCGAATCGATAATCTGCAAAAATTAGACCGTCACACACTCTCCTGGTTTGTATGAATTAACATCTCTCAGCATCTTCTTGCGGTGTTAAGTCGTTAGTTTACATCGCCAGTTTAGTGATAAATCACTTGCGAACATTCGACATGACATTTCTGATATTCGACTCGATATGTCTGAAAAAGTCACGGAGAATTGGATTCATTCCTGCCAACAGTGTTTCCGAGGAGGATGTTATATTCCGTAGATAATGGTATTAAATGGATTCTAACCGAATTCAAAATAACTTTAAATTTGTTAGGAAACGTATGTTTTTTGTTGTACGCCGCTCTTAATGAATAAGCCTTTATTTATATTCAAATGATAATGTTACTAACCTAATAAGCAATAAGTATAATAGAATTTCAAGCGACCGAAGCTATATTCGCTGCTGCTTCTTTGGAGGTAACTTAGTTTAAACTACTAATCTCTGCCATCTATTGAACCTTCTTTTATCTGAATTTCACTATGATGTAATAACATAGAAAATTTGATATAATTTTTAATAAAGACCAGGTAACGCCCGTTTCTGATGTTTAACATTTCATAAATGACCTTGAATATGTTTCGAAAACATTAAAATATCATAAAGGAAGTACCACGAGACCAACATTTCTAAAATATAATCCTAGTCTTATTTCGAAATTGCTAATAAATTTTTACAATATAAATAAACGTAAACGACAAAAGGAAAGAAAACATACGCGACGTACTTGGAAAATAGAGAAAGAAAACGAAAATAAAACAAAAGCGAAGGAAAAGAAGGCGCATTTCAAACAAAATAATTTAACGTCCGTTGCTTACATTAAAAGCCAAGTACCGCCCAGAGTTCCTTTAATCTGAGGAGAAATCCCGATCCAGAAATATCCCACCATAATAAACTCTTCGTATGATGCATAAATCAAAATTTTAATGCTCATTAAAAGCCCGCCGAGTTCGGCCACTTAGAAAAAAATTCCGCTCCGTTTCTTTCGCGTCTACGTACGTAGCAAGTAGCCAAATTCGAATCCGTGACAGCAGTTAGTGTAGCTCGCGAGCCAGACGGCCAGCTGAACGTAATGGTGTACGGTTTAGTAGGTGCACCTTCCCCGTTTATTTTAAAATCGGCTTGTTTTTTCGTACGAGGTCGAATCGCCGCTATATTGGGGCACTTCGCAAATGAAAGGATTCGTATATATGCATCTGCATGCGCATTACTAGTAGTAAATAGTATAAGCTGAAAATAGCCAGAGGCGTATTCAATCATGAATATACTAATTGCTAGTCTGCTGTGTCAAGGTCAATCGAATAAAACAAGCCAAATTGAGAACCAAGAATTAAAATGCGTACATGTATCTGCTACGAAATAGTGAATGGGACGTTAAGACAACTCTAACGTACAGCAAAGAATTTTTGTTTGGATAAAGATTAAATTTGAAGATTGAAACTGGCAGTTTCTAGCTATCGCAGTTCGCAGCTTCAAGCTGTGGTAGTTCGCTGGACCATCATTTCCGGTGCAACCGTGAATATGGACTGCTGAAATCTTTCAATAAATTACATTTATATATTTAATCATTGAACGCTATTGTTGCTTACTTTATTTTAATTTTTAAATGATAAATCGTAAATATAAGCATTTAAAAAGCTTTAGGAATAGCTTTAGGTTAATTGTGGAAATAAAAGCTACTATATAGTAGCTAGCCTAAACAAAAGATTCTTCTACTTATTGTTGTTTCGATGCTGACGAACTTGGCAGCTTAAAACTGTCACAACGAGCAACTCGCCGCCAGCGGCAGTTATTAGCTGCTCGTGTATTCCGGTACTAAGCTAAGACTAGAAGTATGAAACTCAACAAATCACATATTTCGGAACAAATAACACATTGGCCTATTGGTAAGGTAGCGCGCATTCCATAATATAACAACTCTTCCATGAATGGTTCGCCACAATAAGATAAATGCACGTGGTGTTCCGTGTTGCCTATTACAACAAGAATTACGTTCAACATTTTGAGTCCCGAGCCATCAAGGGATCGAAGGCAATGAAAAGGCAGACAAGCTAACTAGGGAAGCAACCAACTTGCCCTTCATTGGTTCTAGCCTCTTCTCTGGCCAACAAGTAGGCCACGTAAAACAAGTAATAAAAGGCATGGGACGGCGATCAAAAGACCTCTTACTGGGGCAAAATTCGGGGACAAAAATAGGCAGAAGCATTAATATCATAGCGCTATCGTTCAGCAAAGGTGACCTTAGACTACTGACGGGTCATGCAGCCCTAAAATATCACCTATTCAATCTAGGAAAAGCTCCGGATCAAATACGTCGTCTATGCCTAGAAGATCTAGAGACGGCAGAACACATTTTATATCATCAGTGTTCGATAACAATATTTCAGTAAATTGTTCTTGACATCTACTGAACTCAGAGACAAAGGTCCTAGAGTAATATTAAGGTTAATGAAGAGCCTCCAACCTCTCTAACATATATATGAGTATTTTGCTACAATAGATCTGTTAAGGCCGCGAACACTTGTGTGTCCAATAATACCGGTACTAATACTAATATGTTAAATATTTCAATGCAATCAATGCAGTTGTGGTAGATTTGTCTTTGCAAGATCCATGTTGACAGTTACCATTAGCGCATTAGCTAGCGTCTAGCTTAGCATTAAAAAGATGATTAGTTGATTTACGATAACTGCTTGAAATACTTTGAAGAACAACGGTAAATGGGTCTGTAGTGTCAAGGCCCATTTAAGTTTCTTTTTATGCATTGAAAGTACTTTTCCAATATTTTATTTGATTCAGATCAATAATGCTAGAAGCAATCATTTGTAACAATTTATTCAGGATCACCTTTAATTCGTTCATATTATATTAATATCTAATCGCATTGATTCCAATACTTTTCACATCTCGATGCCTGTAACGTTGTACAAGATATCTTTATTCAAACAAAAGAAACGTTTAGTAATTTAGTAAATTACAATTATTTAAACTTATTCTATAATTCCAAATCTTTCCATAACGCACACAATTAGCTAACTCATTCGAAGTTTCTTATTAATAATTTTGTAACAAGTACCATCATGTGGTAGCAATATTCGATAAGACACAGGATTCATTATTTAGAACGCGTAACGTTAGGGCAGTAAGCTCCATCCGTTTTAGTTTGACAAAGTGAAGCCATACTAAACTTTGGGTTTCGGTTAAGCTCAAATAATTGAATGTAAGACAAATAACAACAGTAATAGTAATAATCTTTATTGGGATGTACAGAACATGCTTAGTACATATAATGCGTTATATTAGAAAAAAAAGAGAAAATTACAGTAACACTTATAAGACTGTAACGGGGAAAAAATTAAAAGAATTATAATCTACTATTGAAGAACTCTTCATGTATGTAATACTCTTCTATCTTACTTAATACTGTGCAGGACTAACTTAAAATTAAAATTCATATCCGTGGTAGCTTTCAAGCAACCCCGCACATAGTTCTGAAATTGATAACCGTTGTACGTTGGATCCTTCCGATAAAGAACAGTGGTGCGAACATCGGGTTTTAAAGGATTACTTATTCCAGGAGAAATGTTCGTTATGAACTACGTTTTGACTAAATAGCAGTAAATCTCATAGATATAAAGAGAAGGTAGTGTTGCAATTGTTGGTTCAGCACTTTCCCAGCTTATTACAGAAACCATTAATATTGCGACATCAATTTCAGTAGATCGCAAGGTTCGGCATATTAGCATGATCTAAATGCGTCCCAACCAGTCTCCGGCTAAAATACCATCCGCGCACACGTTTCTAAACTAACTAGCAATAGTACTTAACTATGTTAACGTGCAAGAAAAAAGGAAAGCCCTAACACTGACCCTCGCAGAACGCCAGATACGCCCGATACGTCATCTTGAATAATGATTCTCTGTTCGTAATTTGTCCAATATGATTCAAGAAATAAGGAATGTAAGAAAGGAATAATTAGCATCCCTTGAGACTACCCCGTTGAATCCCGTGTTCCACTTTTAAACTGCTCAATTTCGAATAAACTTGAACGCAATAAATCGAAATCGGATACCCCTAACGGTTCGGTCGATATGTGGTACTGATGAAAATTAATTCGATTTACTCCATTCGCGAGATCGGCTTACATTAACTGACTGGCGTACGGAACGTTAAAGCTCCCCACAGCGACCGGATCCGTCGAATGGAGGATTTAAAGGAACGAATCATCCGTCGCGAGGTTTTATTATCACTTTGATTATTAAACGAAAAGTTGACTTCTTATAAACAAAGTTCGTGTTACTGGTGCCATTAAAACGGTAATTTACGATCGGTTTTAGAGCGTGAAATTTCATTTGTGTAATTAAATAGGACGCAATTAATGATCTCCGTTGTTGTGACGTATGTATTTTCGTATGTGCGTATTTCGTGGAGCTTTCTGTGAGTAGGCGGTGCTCTAAATTTGATTAACACTTTACGCGCTTAATTGGATAAGTATTTTTAGTACTTGCGATTATTTGCAAATTAATGTTAAGATATCTGTTGCGGTTTATTTGTCGCATAAACAGTAACAAACTTGTATAAGATGCAGTTCGAAATAATGCGTTAAACGAGGTCCTCCTCGTAATAGCGAAGAAAAATAAAAAAGGCAAATATTTAAAATTTTGGGAAAAGAGAACTTCGAATCAGAGCATCTTACGCTACAACGCTAAATATATGCACAACAAAGTTATTCCTTTTTTGTAGCAGCCTGAATTTCAAACAGAGCCAAGGCTTCTGTTCATGTCACGTTGTTCAAATCACAAATTTCATAAATATTGCTGAACGCGATGTAGTACATGTATTAGTTCGATATTTATTACTCTGAATTAATTCTTCTTCTTTAATGATCATGCCTTCATACGACGTTCTAGATTCAGATAGAAAATTTGGAGTAAAGCAGGAGAAATTAAAATGTTTGGATTTATGTTGAAATCCATTAGACATTCTAACATTATCAATCCCGCGTAGAAGTCATCTGATCTGATCTGATGGTATCTAGTGACCATTGTTTTACGCGAGTAAACCCGTACTTCAAAAAAAAAAAATGAAATTCACACTTTTAAACATTTGTATTAGGATGATGCATGACGATCTATTGGAGACACATGGAAACACGTTCATAGGTATTTAGCAATACCTAATTTCTATGTCGCAAATTTAGGAAATAGATACCTTCAAAAGGTAGAATGTAAGCTTATTGATAGAAAATCTCCTGACAGCTTCGCTCTGTGAAACTTATTTTTCTTTAATTTATGCGTAACTAAGAATTGTTATATTTCGAAAAAGTAACCAGAAAGAAATTGTTATCTTAATCTTTCACTAGTTTTACTTTATCACTTGACATCAACAAGCTTGTTATGCCTCCTTGCATTCGCAATTACATCATATACACAATTCTTCTTCATAACATTTGAATATCTAATCTCAGCAACTGATTTTCGTGCTTATACCTGTTAATAAAGGATCTTCCACATCAAAGCAATTGGAAATCAACGATAAACAATGCACTAATATGCAAATGATGACATTATGTTTTAAATAATGCATCATTTGTTACGCTAACCCAGATAGGTTTAATTTACATTTATTTATTTTTACTATTATTTTTTAGTTTTTTTCCTTACTATTATTTCCTTTGTCGTTTCTTCTCCGTCCATGTAGTACAATCTAATAAAATTTGATTAATATAAAGGATATGTACCAGTTACCAGTAGCACCTAGTGCGTAATCTTCTGTACTGGCTATTTTCATTATAACTAAGATTAGTAGTAATTGTTAGTAGTTAAGAATTCGCAATTAACACTTTTAAAAGGCAACATAATTAATACCACTTGTTCTCTCGGCTTCGTAATTTATTCCTTTAATATCCATAATGTCCCGCCATTCAATCCAATCGAATAAAAGGTCGTATAAAGCATTAAAGCCCAAGATAAATCACCTGGCTGGAGGCTAGATTAATTAAACCGTGAAAAAAATCGGCGCTTTTACAAAACCGAAGAGGTATTAAAAGGGATCGATGTATTGCTTTAAGAAACGATCGCTTACGTAGAAAGTAGCTCGCAGTTCTCGTACCCCATTTCCTCGAGATCGCCGTTACAAATGATCTGTTAGATGGATCCATGCATATTAATGCCCGCGTTCAATATTATCGTGTCTTCGATTTTTTTTCCCGGGCGGAAGGCACTACTCTCCTAACGTCGTACAGATACCAACCAGTTGATCACCTTTTTTAAAATTACATCAACATCTATCATCCTTTATTAACAGGTCATGATAGGGTACGCTATTAAATGGAACAGCAACGGGAAGATAGATTATCAGATGATGCGTGTAAAGGCCAGATAGGGATAGAGAGAGGAGAAAAGAGTAAAAATTAAACAAAAAAGGAAGGAACGATATAAATGCCCATTCGTTAGAGGAGAGAAGAATGATGCACTTGTTAATCATACGTCACGTGTTATTAAAGGACGTAGCCCGCGAGGCATATGCTGTAGTTTCTTATAATTACCGATCGGATTTATTTATATAGGTTATTTATTATGTGTAAAGTGACTTGACAGTGGAATTCATTTTTGGGAAGCAAGGGCTAAAGGAAAAAGGAAAAGAGCTTGAAGGAAATGCAATAATAAGCAGGCGATGGTGCTTTTACGCCCAAAGTAGTGACCCGTATTATTAAAAACGGGTCTTCATGGTTGCTGCGATTATTCTAAAATTGCTGTATTAAAGATAATACAATAGTTCTGCTAATTTTTTATCACTTATTTTATTTCGCAATCATATCCCGTCCCAATTATACGTATTGTATAAATGGTAGCCAGTCAGAATTTTTAAATAACGTTGACATCATTAAGCATCTTGTTTGTATTTTTGTCTATATACATCCTGTACATTTAATGTGACGTGTTTGCGTCATTTATTAAATGCGAATATAATCATTAGGTGTCTTTCATCAAAAAATTTAAAAATTCAACAGTCTCCTAAATCAATCTTTAACTCATACAAAGATATAGGTCGGCATCTCGATGCGATAGTCTTGCTTCGACCCTGCAGCCAATTTAAATCCAAACGTTTTCGT
Source organism: Oryctes rhinoceros (assembly GCA_020654165.1). Lineage (NCBI taxonomy): Eukaryota > Metazoa > Arthropoda > Insecta > Coleoptera > Scarabaeidae > Oryctes > Oryctes rhinoceros. The sequence continues at coordinate 506,899 of JAIOKQ010000123.1, forward strand.
CCCTCAAATCTCGTTTAATATTTCATAATTTTCAACTTGAAGAGTACAAATTGATCTAATTTCTTATTTTAAAACTTAAGGTTGATACAGTTTCATGCATAGTATTCAATGAATTGAGGAATTTTGAGAAGTTTATCATTTAGTCAGTACCGTGTCTATACCATCTACTTTTGGTTTCACTAATACAGAACCAAAGAATACTTTATTAATGAGTTCAAATAATAACCTTGCTGATCCTAATAAAGAGATGCTATATGTTAACATGTATTATTTTTTGTCAAAAATATGATTATAGTTTCCTTATAGTTCCCTAGATTATAGTGAATCCTGCTTTGCGTATTAAATGTTGCTGGCTGCAGAAGCAGCGAATATGCCCTTCATCGGTTCTAACGCTTTCTGTGGCCTGCAGGAGAGCCAAACAATTAAAACATGGAAGGAATAATCAAAAGACTCATGCTGGAAAAATGTTTCGAAGAAAAACAGGCGAACGTTCAGCCAAAGGGATCTTAGATTACTGACGGGATTTCTAACAGGTTATGCTTAGGTTGTCCTTAGATTATCACCTATTCAATCTGGGAAATGCCGAAGACCAAATCTGTCGTTTACACGTGGAAGATCTGGAGACACGTGGGGAACGTGTCGTGTGACGTGGGGAATACATTCTACGCAAATGTGTTGCCATCAGTTGCAGTCAATAACACCATTTCAGTGAACTGTTTCTGACATCTACTGAATTGAAGGATGAAAATCTTCAATTAGAGTAATGTTAAGGTTTATTAAGAGCCTTCACCTACTCTAAGACATATAAGGGCATTCTATTACAATCGATCTATTGAGATAACAGTGACTAAAGGTATTTGTGACATTGCCCAATGATACTAATAGTAAAACCCGAAATGCAAGTACGTTCTGGCGTAATTACGTATGAGTAGAGATGATAAAAGTAGGTACAATTATTCGTTTTTCACAGAGAGTAGATAAGCTTGCACCTATTCGTCTCATGAGAATGGATTCGTGTTGCCTATTGATGTCCCCGAGAGTCGACGAAACACGAGTCTGTCTAATCTCTGCAAAAAAATGGCCTATTTGGCTGCATCTGGACATGGTGTTAAAATGTCGTGGAAATATACAGGCTGTTCAATATTGAACAACAAACTTCAAACAAATTCAACAAATTCAAACAACAAAAGCCTAATTTTTTTATAATAGTACCAGGCATTTTTTTATTAATATTTGCACTAAAGAGATATTTACAGTTAAAGACGATTTATATATTTTAATATTGGTGTCAAGCGGTTTCTGGTGTTAGTATTACTTGGTTACGATAACAACAGTAAACAAAACATACTAACATTACTTTCCTCTTACCCATTATTCAAGTTTAAGGAGCAACACATACAGCAATACATAGAAAGAAAAGGGTTAAAATATATGATTTATGTAGAAAGTTTAGGATAATGCAAGTTATCCTAAACTTTAGGCACAACCTATAAGCACTAAACTCCAAGAAACAGGCTTTTCCACGTATAATCTGCTTAATAATTCACACATAAATCAAATTGCGAATAACGTAAAACGGCTGCCAGAAGAGTATCGTTCAGAACATCGTCGACCATACAAGACAGCGTGTTAACGCTGTCAACGGTACATTTATATAGCTACGATTTTTCTTAATCTCAATCGAGAATAAACGTCGTTATAAACGTTAACGTTAACAGACGTATTAGACGCTGAGTCGAATGGCATCAGGGCGGGTTATAAATTCGAATCGCATTAGGATATACGGTGCGGATCTCGGTTGCTCCGCAGGTGGCAATCATCAATTGAAAGGAGAACAGCATTTGCATTCTTGCGCGCCGTTATTAGGAGCCGTTTAATGCGTTCGCTGTTCGCTTGTTATTATTTTTATAGATGGCGCCGCTGACAGCGCCAAGTCAAAACATCCTCCGTGTGAAAATAAAATATGATAATGTCGGCAGAGGACCAGTGATAATTTGTATGCAGCGAAGGAATGTATACGATTAATCGAGGAAGATGACAATAAGTTATACGACGCTTTCTTTTGGATTTAAGCAGAGTAGACAGAGGGAAAGTTCGCAAGAAATCTCTAAGGAAAAATGTAAACTAGTCTTTATATATTCGGAATGTTGCTCCTAATTATTGAACATTTTACAATTATATTAGTTTTGTTGTTAACCGTCTTCTTGATTAGGACAAAAAAGCACGTTTTTCGTAATTTCTCTTGAAGAATTGCAGGTCTCGCATCATTTGGAACGTTGAGAATAAGAGCAAGATCTTCACAAATGTAGTACTCGATATTCTATGCTTCATTCATGGCTCAACAAGTCAACGAGATAAATTTGCCATATATTGGTAGCGGAGAAGAGATTTCCTTGCTTTTCTTCCCATACAACATACTTAAAGGCTAGCTTCTTATTTTTCTGTTGCAGTGTTTGTTCGAACACATTTCGTCAAATGTGTCGACACCACCTCGAGTTTTATTTAATTCTAAATAATTGTTGGTCTTCCTGTTCTTTCCACAATTTCAACATCCTCATCTACTGCAGATAAAATCAATTCTACTCACCGTTTTCTTTGACACATACGAAATCAAAGCCTTTTATTGGTTCAAGCAGAACATCAAATGCATTTGCATATCGTTGCTTTATTACCAATAGTTCTGAAACAATTCCTTTTTTGATGGATGTCCATAGCTCCATTCGTGTTACGGCTAGATAGACTACCAGTTTTAGATTTTCTCTAACGTATAAACATTTCTCCATAGTTTCTTTCGGAAGTTCGAATTCCCTTCAATTACTCTGGGCCGCAATAATTTACAATTGCGCCAATCTCACGGCAAAAAGCCGTTCGGATCGTGCGTTTCTCTTGGGATTTTCAGTAGCATGATCTTATAACATATGAAATGCCTGAAATCCCAACAAAGTTGAGAGAAGTTAAGTAGGAACAGTTTCTAACTGTGTTTCAACAGAAAATCAACGATCACTTTTAATCTTTACCTTGCTTGCTCAACCGGATTCTGCCTAATTTTGGATTTTAACTACTGTTTTTAAGCTCTTTCGTTGATGTTTTTGCAATGATGTAGTTGATGAATGAATGAATGAATGAATGAATCCTTCGAGCAGTTCTTGGACAGCTTCCCATAAGCTGCCGTCTGCAAAGAAACTTTTCTTCTTCTTTTTCTCCTTGCGTTACGTTTGCCATATTGTTTATAGGCATTCTGTGACGTGTTCTAATTTGAGAAAAGCCTCCAACATTGTTGCAACTCTCACAGATAACAACTATAAAAACGCTAAATCACGATAAGAAAACGTTATTGTATTAAAAAAAAGTAGATAATAGTTATAAGAGCGCTCGATCTATGGCATCCATTTTATAATATTCTAACGCTATAGTCGACGCAAAGGTAACATATTCATCGCTATTATTTTTATAAGTTGGAACTACTATTTCGTAAAAAAAAATTTTATATAGTATTAACTACAGCCAGACCATTATACTGCTTTATCTCTATTAAAGACTGTGATATACAAACATACACTTATTTTTCTTATTTTCATAAGCTGGTGTCCTTTCCATTATATATAAAGCGCATCCGCTGGTTTGCTTAAATTCAACTGCTTGACTGCAACCATCAAGTACTTGTGAAAGTTAACATTACAATAAAATAATACCAGCTTGAAACCTAAAGTGCTCATACTCCTTTCAGCTTCTATATTTCAATAGTTATTTGATTTCTTCTAGGTTTCTAGGTTTGCCATTATTTCTACAGAAGAAACGTCTTGTCTTCCTTTAGCCTTCTTACATGCCACTTGAGCTTTTAAAAATATTTTACTTAGGTATTATTTAAATTTCCGTTTCCCGCTTTACAAATGCTTAAAACTGCAAAAATAAAAGCCGTAAAATCAAATCCAATATTCCAATCCAATTACCACCCGAGAACTTTATTATTTATTACGCACATTACATCCTTCTGTATATCTCCACAATTCCAATTTTATACGTTTATTTATCGTATGCAATTTATATCCTACTAAAAATATGCCCAACTTCAATTATTATACAAATGATTCGATTATAATTTCATTGTTTTCGTTTTACTGGCGGCCGGGAGAAGCAGATCGAGGCTGCGGGCATCTAATTAACTACGTTGCACGTACGTCTTAGCCATATTCAGATTTATACCGAACTATCTACATATGTATTGCGTACTGCACGGCCAACCTTTATGGCTAATTGCAAATGAGACACCCCCTTCAGCGCGGCTTTATAACTGCGGCTGTATATTCCACTTATTTTGCGGACGGCGTAATAAATCTGCGTATGATTTATTGCGGCATTTAATCTGCGACATTACACATCAATAATTTAATTGATGCGATGTGAAGCGATGTATTTGTGTTTATATACATGCTGTTCCACTAAGAAATTGAATAGGTTTACTAGATCTTTTGGATAAAAAGCATGTTCAATACCTACTGTAATTTGATCGATTAACTTGCACACGAAATCGAGAGGCCTTAGATGCAGAAGTAAATTGTATTTCGTCGAAGTTGTTTTCTCAGTTTAAGTAATAAAGCTCGAGCATTGCTTAATATATTTCGCATTTCGTACTTACTCTAGAAATTTGCCTTACTTCATTTAGCGTACAGCTTTTCTTATTATTAGACAAGTAGAAACGTGCCAATTTTTCGTGTAATAACCTTCCTTTCTTTACAGTTATTCTCTATCAAGTTACAGCAAGATGAACATGGTAAGTAATATTTGTTTTGTGCAATACCTAAAGTTATTAAGAATAACTGCAATTGTCTGTATTCTCTACATCAAACAAAGTTTGTTTCCGTATTGAAATGACCCTACATTGACACGACACTCTTATCGATCTTTGTCCGAACTAGGACAACATGCCTATTTTTTAGGTTTTGGGCCAATTTTAATGTTGCGTAAATGTCTCAACAATCATCACTTCATTTGCTTTTGTTACATAACAAATTATTCAATAATTTCCTGTTAGAGCAACAAAAATCTTGCAGATCATCTCATCTGCTCTGCCAGTTAACTCATTTGCTTACCGGCTGTACGTGTTACATATTTTTCTGCAAATAAATCGCATATCAGACTATATAACATGTACTTCAAATTATGTTCCGAAAGAATTTATATCTTTCTGAGATGTTTACAAAAATGTAAAAGTCGTCTAAATTTTTGAAGAGGACTCTACCGCCCAAATCTGGATATTCAGCCGCTAAAAAAGAATAATACATTGCTTCTATTCCGAGATGCTCTTTCAGTCTTTAGCATTTCATCTAAATCCAAATATTTGCGTTGCCAGTGATCCTTTGTTAGAAGTGGATGAAGCGGTGGATTATATGGAACTCTGTATATCAAGTAATTACAATTAACAAGATAATATTAACTTTCGCACTTATTCTTAAAATTATCATAATTTAAAACATTCTTTTTCTTTTTCACTTTTCAGATGATCCCATAACACAACAATATAAAGCTATAAATTTATTTCGTTGTTATTCTTTTTAGTTAACACACTGTATCAAAAAGGACCCTGTAAATTATAAATAAAGATGTCCGAGGAAAACTAACGCGCTGCATAAATTAATAAAGTAAAGCTATGAAATTATTTATAACATACAGGATGATTCTAAATGTACGCCGCAAATTTTAAGAGTTGATTCCTTGGATTATTTTGGTCATGAAATGGAAGCATCTGAAGAATACGTTATAAACTTGAGCGAAACGAAACCAAAGTGTTGCAATATCGCAACACGGAGAAGAGAAATTACAACAATTCTTGAAACATGTTCAACTCGCAGCATCCAGTCATTAAGTTCACCATGGAGAAAGAAGAAAATTAAAAAAAAAACTGCCCTTCTTGGATGTAATGGAAAAAGGAACGGAAGAGAGAATACTACAACACGCAGTATTTAGAGAGAAGACGCACGCCGATAGAAGTATACACGCGAGATCTCGCCATCATCAGATATAGAAGACGACGGTAAATACAACTTTACTATCCAGAGACGAACCATCAGCGATGAGTTACATCTAACTAAGAAATAAGAAGAGCCACCACGAACAAGACTACAGAACTACGGAGAGGAATAGCCGAAAAGGTAGGACGAATCCTGAGGATACGCGACATAGGTACAAAGTACGTTCCGGGGCCGGTATCTACAAGATCACATGTCAGTACGGGTATTGCTACGTTGGACAAACAGGAAGAGATATCGCGGCAAGGATAAAGGAACGCGAAATGGACGCAAGATTTAGAAGAGTCAAGCAGTGATAGAACATATAGATGAGACTGGACTTCAACAACGTAGAAGTGATAGCCACTACCAAGAACTACGGAAAAAGACTCACGAGGAAAGCTACAGAAATACAAAACAAGAAGAAGGGAACCACGTTTAGCAACACGTGGAACCGTCACTCTCAGTGGAACGGAAACTTCACGATCGAATGTAGTACCGGGGTATATAAGAAGAATATCAGACACCGGAGAATCAGTTCGGTTACCCCGAAGAAGTCGTTAGCATGATCGCCGAAACGTCGAGCGAAAGTTTTGACACACGGGGAAACTCGGCAAAAGTTAGTAGCGGCAACAGTCATGCCAACCGTGAAAGCTTATGCGGTATATTTTGATCATATGGTCCAAAAAGACTTATTAATAAAAGCGAAGGATATTTAATAATAAATAATTGATTTACTATTTAGCTAACCCGTAATGTGTATTGCGTTTACAGTGTTACCAACGACGACTGCAAAGCACCGAAATGATTTTATTCGATTTACTTGCTTGAGAAATTGGATCTGATATGTAATTCGGGGACCGGCGCTCACTAGAAGTAAAATGGTAATTAACATACAGTAAACACCCTAATTTCAAACGTCAATGGTAGCTCCCATGAAGCCTAGTCGTTTCTATGAAGAACGAAACAAGAAATGTTAAAAAACAAACGACCAATACGGAGCAACTTTGCAACATCCTGTTACAGAATATATCCAACCAAGGGAATTGAAAATATCTGAAATACACCGCGTGCCGTTTGCTTTATTCTCTACACGCCCCAATTTCGGAAACACTATTCAGTTAGCGCCGAAATAAACAGCTCGATAACGCAAAATTATCTAGGTTACGATCAACCAGAACCCACGCATAAACAAAACGTTAACAAGCTAGTTAATCCACCATTTGCGGACCGCTTACACGAGGGGTGGGTCACCCTAATAGACTGCCTCGAACCAGGCTCTCCCTTTACTTGAATCACAAGACCCTCGATAGATTCTACCGCATATTCCGTACGGGAAAGCCGTAGCTTGAGCCGCGATAGTTATGCTGCATATACCTCCATCGTTCAACGGTCGATGAGATTAATCAATTAATTAGTTCGTATCTGTTGTTGCCAACGATTATTTCGATTGAAGATAAGGAAACTTTTAATTGAAAGATTAGTCGGTGGAAGTGTTCCTGTCAACTGTGTTTTTTATTTACTTGTTTCGAATTTTGAACGTTCGACACAGTAAATATATGTTATCGATCAATCTTTGTGGATAGGAGGACAAGGTAGAGGGTCTAATTTAGATAGTTAAAATCCGTATAAAGAAAAAGATAATTCTGTTTTTTTTTTCTTTGTGGGGAATACTTAAATTGATGGTTTGATATAAAGGTAATAATTAGATAGAATCGGAAGGTGAAGAGAATTGTGAAGGTAGACCCTTAAAAAAATATCTCTCCCATATGGCCAAAATTAACACTCTTGCAAGGGTAACGTGCACCAACTTAATTCAATGCTATGATTAATCCTTACCGAATGAAATATGATAACGTGCACTTAGACTACTTAGTGCGTTACTAATGAAGGATTTCCTAATGGCGTGAGATACTTTAATTACGCCGTGAAAGATAGGAGCTGATGAGCAATCATGATCGATAGCTAAGGTGCGACATTAAATTCTCGTCTGTAATCCTTCCGAAAACCATAAAGACGCCGTGCTTTATTTGCAGTTATATATTTTTTTATCTTTAATAAAGTTAATTCCTTTTCGCCTCAATACAAACAGGAAGCTGTCGCAACATCTTGTGAGGTCCATTTTCCAGTTATTCTCTATAATATCGATTCTACGAATTGCCGTCGTCCATTGCTTACGTTACGTTCTCTCCACTTCATACAATGTCAAAATTTTACGACTTCAACGATCCGAAGGCGAGTAAATTCCCTACTATTCTTCTATACTCTCTTTACTATTAGTATTATTGGTGCCAGGCCACTTTCGTTCGCGCCGTGCAACCTAACCTCTTTTAATAGGCGACAGAGAAAAAAAAATGAAAGCAATTGCATTCAAATGAAAACGTGCGAGAACAATAAAATATACGCGGCAACACCGAAAAACAACATATACGCTGAACAAATCGTATCATTATAAACAAAGAAAAATCCACCTGAAGAATGCATAATGGCCGAAACGTGTTGCCAGCGGCGGTAGTCGAAATGCGGGTGCTACATGCCGTCAATGGTTATATCGTTCGAGTTCTCGAGCGACCATATGGCCATAATTTGATTACAATGTTACCGATTTTGCACAGTTTACCGGTAAAACGAGTCGCGGCAGTCAATCAAGGCGACCATAATGCGCAATGGTAGCCGGGATGGAGCAAGAATTACGGTCTGTCGCTTTATATCAGTGCTTTTACCAAGGCAAGCCGACGGTCATTTAGTTGCAATAAGAAAGACAAAGGCTGCGATAAAACGTTAAATGCGTAGAGAAGGTATTGGCACGTTTCGGCTTTCCGGCGGTGAAAGTGTGGTAGAAATCTAATTGATAAGCTTTTTACTATACAGGGTGGATCATAATAGGACGTAATATACGAATAGTTTTTTAAATTGTTTGTAAAAGACTGACAAACTTAGCGGATGTTTATATCTATTTACTTTGAAGTCTCTTTGAATGCGTTTTATGAATGCTTTTAGATAAGCATTTAATCGCTTGGTTGCTAAAGAAATTCTTTCTACTTTAGCAGATATAAATCTATGACTTGCTCCAAAAACTTCTGAAGATCTGCTTGCTGCAAGAGAAAGCGATATATCACCAGCACAATACGAGTTTACTACGAGAAATATTATAATGTTATTTTTGTTAATCTTTCACGTGTAATGAACCTTCGTTTTATTAACTTTCCCGAATCATCCTTTTGGCTACGCCTTGATATTCACAGGTAATACAGACGAATGATTGTGATTGAGTCAACGAGCAGAATCCCGGAAAATTAATACCGCCTTCATGAAGCCCGATAATTCGGCTAGGTGCACGTTTTCGTTTGCTTGAAACATATAGCTTACTTTAACGTTTTTGTGCAGTTGGATTGCAACTATCGGGTTCTAACAGGTGTTCCTGTAAATTTATACGGAAAAGTCAACTCTTGTAAATGCTGGAAAACAAATTAGACAAATGCAATTTAATGAACAATCGTTTAAGTTGACATTTAGGAAAACGTTCATGAAATTTTAACGAAATAGTTGCTGCCAGTATAAATACACTCAACACTCTCTTTCTTATAAATAGTAAATTTCAGTGACGTACAATGCATAAACCTTTAGTTTGGTCACATCAAGTTAGTAAACCCGGAACAAGTAATAGTAAAAGAATCTTTGCAGGCGTAAGCCCAACAAATAATTTCCTGTTAAAAATGCGATACGTAGCAAACACGATATTTTAAATTTCTTCGTAATTTTATGAAATAATTTATTCATAAATATACTTTATAAGTTTTGCAACAATTTGCTATAACGTCAAAGAGGATTAAATTGCCAGTGTGGAAGACTTTCGGCAAATATAGTTATTTTGTCAGCGCCCTTTACAACACTCGGAACAGTGATTGTACTTGGTGAAACAACTACACGTAAATACACGGGCGACGTCTTGAGGTGGCAGCTTTCTTATGGTAACGCTATTTATATAGCGGTGTACTGGACACCATTCTTGACGAAACAATTCAGACTTTCAAACATCTCAACTTTTCCGCTCCGTTGATAAGTTGACAAGCCTTATACAAATCCTTCCAAAGAGAATAATCCACAATCAGTGTACAATAACAGCCCTGAGGGTGTCCCACAACGGTTGGGACGAAACATCGGCAGTAGTTATGATAACGATGCGGTTAGAATTCGAAAAGTAATAACATCATTTAGATTTTGTTTTGCGAATACGTGTTGTCATCAAAAAAGCTCGTCAAAGTCCTTCCATATTTTTTGAATTCTAAATGTTATAAGATAAACACGGCGTTTCGTTCTGATCGACGCCAGAAACGATCTTGATTTATCAGAAAAATTAGTTTTATTTCGAGTAGCCTGAATAACAATTGCGAATGTTTTTGGAAATATTATTGATTTTTAAATTCTTGCAAAACTGTTGGGCTAATTCGAACCTCTTGCTCAATTTTGCCATGAATACCATAAGTATAGAGAGACGTATGATGGGGCAAAAGTATGCCTGAACGGCGGACAAGCGACCAAGCAGTATGAGCAGTGTACACAAGGCTCACTTTCGTACTGGTTTACTACGTACCGACCAAGTTTGATTTTGTGCTATCGTACATTTAAGAAGAAAAGTTGGTATTAAATCGGTAAATTTTAAAACTCATTTAATTTTTTTACGTGTCCGCTTATAGTTCTTGCAATAATAATTTACTTGTTAGTAGAGAGGACAAAAGCGAGTGAAATCATAACTCTTTTGCAGCGACTAGACAGACTCGTGTCTATTCGTCTGATAAGAAAGGGTTCGTCTTGCCTACTGGTTTCCCCGAGAGTCGACAAAACACGAGTCTGTCTTGTCGCTGCAAAAAGGTAATAATTTCACCTGCCTTTGTTGCCTCTACTTATTAGTTTATGAAATTGTATGATAGACAAGGTAGTTAGGTAGAATATAATATGGAAGCTATAGAGAGCAAATCGGCGGAAGAAGTGCCTCGGTTGACGAAATAGATGGTTACTTTGTCAGAGAATGACAGGTACATAAAATTTATTTTAATTTAGCATAATTCAATTCATTTGTTAATTAACAATGCCTTACACTTTCCAAATAAGAAGTCTCTGTGTTATATTGCACCTTTTAAAAAATTAGGCGAAAAAGCTATGTTCTAAATTAAAATAAATAATAATTTAACCTCTGAGACACACAATAATTAACAAATAATGACAGATGGCGTACAGGAGTTTATTTACCAAACGAAGATGAGGAATATTTTGAAACAATTGGTCAAATTTAAAACATAGTAATTAAATTAAACAGTTGCCATGAAGAACAGGTGAGAGCCACGGTACGTCAATACCTTGTATTACCTCCTTTGCCTCTAATTGCAGTTTGTATGCGCCTCTGCGTACTCTCAATTAAGGCCTGAAAATCATCCTGAAGTATATTCTCCCCCTTCCTTCGAGAAGAATAAGACGCAGTTCATTTTTATTCGTTTATCTATCATGTACCAAGCATGCTCTATAGGAGTAGCTAAATATTGATTAACAGGTCTTGCATTATCATGCATTAAGATTAAGTTATTGTTATGAAATGAAAACATGGTCTTCCACAATGTTTGCAACGTGTGTTGTTAAGGACCTTTCTCCTACACCGATAGGTTGCGTACAAATTTTTAATGAAATGCCAGCACACATATAATTCAACTTCCAATATGGCTTGCATGTGAAATGAAGGTACAGAGTGGAATTCTGCTTCCTCTAATCTTCAGCGAACTGTTTACATACTTTACATATCAACACCACGCACCTCTATCATGCCGATTTATCGTATCAACGGGCGTAACTGTGCGCATTTGTATTTAATAGCAATTGTTTTTCTTTTCTTACCGTATCCTGGTCTTTGAATGTACCTGGCCATCAAATCCTGGTCCATCAAAACCTTTCCAGACATCTTCGAACCGCTATATAAGTACAGATATAACGCAAGGATCAATGATCTTCCACAAAAGCTACAGTTTTTGCAAAATCTTCGGCGTTTAGAAGTATCGGAGAAATAAAAATACAGCGCAACGGTCTTCACAACAACAAAAATATAACGGAAGTTTAACAATCGAAGCATGCAAAATGTCCTTTTAGGTAGTCGTTACCGTAGTCTTGCAAAACATCGCTACGTATTTAGTCAATTAGATCCATGTTTATAGATTTACATTGTAAGATCTGAGGAGATAACGTGGATTATATACCTCTTATGCAGAAGCAACAAATACTATATAATAGCTAATCTTCGATAATAAAATGGACCTTCGCAAAAAGAATTCCGGCAAACTAGGAATAATCAGTATAATATTCAACGCGTCCACCAGATGTCGAAGTTAACTCTTCCGCCGGTAAATTCTTGTTGAATCGGCAAAGGTTCCGCATTTAACGTTGCGTAAAATGTGCGCAAATTAAACGCCGTTTCGTAGTAGCGCGTAGGTCACGTGACCCAACGTCAATTGACCGTTCTGTAATACCCTAACCGTAAAATCATTTTATATAAATGTTGCGTACAGTTGGCGTGCTGTACAGTATTAGAGGTGGAAGACATCAGAAATTTTCCTTTTAATTGGGCAATTTAACATTTATACTGGGTACTTATATTCTTTGAAAAATTGAATTGAATTGAAACAAGTACTTATTAAATTGGTGCTTATTGCTTGTATTTCTATTAATCAGGTGTACATTTCGTAAACTTTTTCGTTTTAAGGGACGGTAGGCACCTAGCTGATGAGGTAATTTTTATTTGGCTAAAGGCAACCGAATATTTTACATGGGAACAGCGAGATGGAAATACATATATAACAAAAGAAGCTCAGACAACTGCACTTCAAAGAAACAATTGCAAATTATTATTTTGAGAAATTATCGAAGCCCAAAGCGAAGAAAGACGTTTTTAACAGCTGTTATTTAAGCATATATTTCCGTATTCCAGTTTCGTCGTGGTAGTGAATATACGCGATGTTTTTTTCATAAGAGTGTCACTGTACTGGTGCAAATTTATGGCATATAGAGCGCGTATCCGTGTTTTTTGAAACTCGAGAAAGAATTTCGCTTGAGACGAGGCAACAGGTTCGGGAGGTGGACGAATACGCAACGCCGAGTTAGCCAAAAGAGAACTAAGATGTATATTTATTTAACGTTGTATGCAGTTAGTAGTAATAACTAGAGAAATCAACTATTGCGTTTGAGAAGTTAATTCACTTTACCTCGTACTTTGAAAAAACTAAATGCATCATGTCATCTTGCTTAAATTTATTTACTATGTATGATGTCCTCACCTTTGAAAAAATGTCTTTTAAAGGAATTTTTAATTTATGATTCTCTTGAAGGTAAGGTTTCAGGTTTCAGTAATTCAGTTATGTTTGCAAGAAATAAAGTGAGTGACTATTTCTTCAACAGAATACCAAAAACCATGAAAATTGGTTTTCCTCTCATTGGAAAGAACAGCATAAAAATGGGAACTCGGCAGTAGTAGTTGCAGTAATTTACTTGGTGACATCACCGATGTACTGACGTAGAACAAGTCCTAACAATGAACATACAGTCCCCCCGGAAACACGTATAGAAACGTTTTCTTTGCAAAATTATAAAACGTCACTTAATGTTAAAGTTCCGACGTCATACAGTTTTTTTTTTAAATAGCAATACAGCACTTTTGACTTATTTTTGGATAGGCTTGACTTACGAAAGACTTGCATGATGCTGACTTAAATGACATAAAAAAGTACATATTCCAAAACGTGAAAACATCGTCCCTGGTCCCTATCCGAAACGTAGTACCTACGACGAGTTTTCTTGTATTAGCTATAGTAATATCATTAGAAGAAGTCCATTCTTCGCAAATACAAGAATCATTGTTGCTTTGCTTGGTTCGCGAGTTGTGCACGATCGGCGTGTTCACTTTTGTTAAAGAAATAATACCGGTGCGCGATAACGACTTGAATTTTATTCAAAATATCTTATTTTCCGACGAGACTACTTTTACGTTGGATGAAACTGTCAGTACGCAAAACTGCAGATATTGAGCAAGTAAGAAGAATAAAAGTATAAATCTATGAAAAAAGTGTCAGACCTTTGTGCTTTAATGAACGGAAGGAAGGTATTTGCAGTTTTCAAAGGACGAGATAATTCTTAAGTTAGTAGTACTCTACTCCAATCATAAAAATTCTGATTTACCCAAGTACAGCATATGGATGCAGTAGGATTAGGTCCCTCCGCTTTCTATAAAAGATATCCCTACGTCGATACCTTGATGAAACTATTAATCGACTTAATCCCACTTTCTTTTTCTATTGTCTTTCTTCTCATTTCTTCATTTCTTTCTCTTCTCTTCTTCTCATTTCTTCATCTTATTCTCATTTCTTGTGAGGTTTCTTAAAAGTATACGTTACTAACTGTAAGCCTCACAATATGAACAAATTTATAACAACGAAAACAACTGGAATATGCGAAATCACTCCGGAAGTAATACATTAAACTTTTTCTTTATTTCAATCAAATTGCTATTTGTAGTATTCCTGTTCTTTAAGCAACTGTAATGTTTGCTTTCATCGTATAATTAATTTCCATCTTTACTTCCAAATTAATGGATCTTAATGGATTGGTTGCCATTTCAACCAATGGTGACCAATGGTCACCAGGTAACTTTGAAACTCATAACCAGTTGCAGAAGAAGAGTGGCCTTTCTACTTTTGTATTTTTTCTTCGGGGCCGAATTCGTCATCTGTTTTCGACATATCTACTAAGGAATTCGATAGATTATAAGAAAATTTTATAACTTATCGAATTTAGCTAAAGCTCAGTTGATTTTACGCTGTTACTCTGTTGATTTATTGCAAAGCTCTCTAATGCTATATCAGAAGAATTAGTCGTAAGGTTCTGAACAAACCTAGCATTTACCTGTTGCTTAAGAAGAGAACAATACATTTAGTTAAAGGATTGCGCATATCCAAATTATTCAACGCTAAGTTAGTTAAATTAAACAAACTTGAAACGACATTACGTGGAACACTCCCATCTACTTCTGTCTCCGTGAAATAAACCAGATCTACAGCCGCATTGAGCTTCCATGTACGTTTAAACAAGAATAAATTTCATCATAGATTTTTTCAATACTTTAAAAATGCAATTCAAATATTTACAATTCAAACGGAGCGAAATCCTACGCCCATAATTAACACGATAATTTAATTAGCATTTACTTCCGCTGCAACGTGTAACTAATTTCGCGATAGCACACAAAACGAGATTCACCGTGTAAAATGACACTATCACCGTCTCGTCGCGCGACGCCAACTTACCACCAGTGGCGTGCTAACCGGGACCAGGTGTAAGACGCGCCCTGGATGCGCAGGTGCTCTCGGCCTCTGACCATCGTTGTTCGGCAAGGCTGCCGGCCACTAAATTGTGCTCGGCGCGACCACCGCGGGAAAGACACTAAAAACCCGCTAATTAGGCGCTGGTATGGATGTCAGATGTATTGTTCGTGCAAAAAAATATGAATGGGAAACAAAAGAATCGTACTTCGGTAAGGTAATGCGAGATCGGGTTCGCGCAATTTGACAAAGATAAGTGACAGAATTAGGTCAAGAAGAAAATTGGAGGATTGCTTTATTGTTGGCGTATCGATAATACACGCAAATAAATAATTTGGATGTGTTCACAATTTACATGTGCCTACAACGTTTCGAGAACATAAAATAAAATGTTGAAAGAGGCATTGGATATCTTTGACAAGATAGCTTCGCATGTTTTACCACGGCCAATATATTTGAAGAATTCTCGGATAATTTAGAAGCGAGATAAGTGAAATATAGACGAATGACTTAGTCAATTGGTTTGGTTGTATTAATTGGTCGGTTGGCCGTATTCTTGGATCACAGATCCACATAAATGTTCCACTCTTCGTCAAGGAGTTAATATTTATTAACAACATTTTATAATGGCCTCTGAATGTGACGGTAAAAAGTGATCTCTCTGTGATTATATAATCAATGGCTAAATTATTTTATTTTCTTTTAGTTTATCGACTTATGACATTAGGTAGACAGAGGCGCAGGATTATTTGGACGTAGACGTCAGCCTAATGTTGCCACTAATTCAAACTAATGGTGAACGTTAGTAATCTTGCATAGGCTGCGCTATTTTAATCTGTTAAAAAAAACATATTGTGAAAAGAATTATCAAGACATTTAATATAAATGAGAAAGTACTATAACGTAGTCATGTTTGACGTAGTTATTTAGATAAAGAGGCAAATCAAATGTTTAAATCAAGGTTTACTAGCATCGGATCCTAATTTTGAGATTACCTTTAGCTTATTGATAACAATTAACATTTCAAGAGCCCAATTTGGATAAATTGTATTGAACGTGTTGCAATCGACAAAGCAATAATAAGCAGGTTCAGTGGTAATGTGTGAAGGTGGAGATGTTGAAGATTGGGAATTGAAAAACTCCGTTCTCTGTAAACAGTAGGTCGCAAAGTGGAAGGTCTAAGCAACCTGGCCGTTGTGAGACAATGCTTTGTATGCGACTCACCAAGATCAATGCAAACTATATATACTGATTATTCTATTTCGTTGGTTTATGGGATGTAGTTAAATATAGTTTATAAATAAAAATTCGTTAAAAGTTGTTAGGTTCGAAACTACGTCTCCTGTTTTCCAGACGGGTAAGCTATTAACTACACCACGTTCCATGATCAAATCCTTCTTTACGAACTTGCACCCGCCTGAAAAACAGGAGACGGAGGTTCAAATACTTACTATCCGCGTCCAATACTACATCGAATAAGCCAATGAAACTAAATTTTCTGCATTGGTAAGGTTTCTTTAATAATTTAGCAACATTTTAGGCTATGTGGTTCACATGTGCGACAAATACGTAACCGACCACTTTTAATTTTACTTTTTGAGAACCAAAAAACTTTTATTTGTTTCATAAGCCCTACGAAATAACTATAAATACCTATATAATACGAAATAAAAAGAAAATAATACAAAATAATATAACGGTAAGCATTGTAATTGTCTTTAAAACGGAAAAGTCGGTCTTAACCATTTGGAGGCGAAGAAAATATTTTCAATCGCAGTGTTAACATAAATCCCATGCCAGCATATTAATGCCGGCAACAATATATAAGTTGGCACTTGAACTTTAGATGATGGCTACTAAATTAATTTTTCTTTTTATCGACACGAACCTAAATTAACTCTTGAATAAATCATATTCATTTACTAAAATATAACAATGAATTCATACTAAAGCCTACAATAGTCTTTAAACATTCTTTAAAGCAGACAAAGATGTACAACCGATCGTATCTCCAATAATTATGACACCATAGATAGCGTCTTCTTTACTTAAGATCTCCTTTCCAGGTCAAAGAAGCGTTTGGAATCGCCGTCGGCACCATTTGGATGTTCGCTTAAACCTATTACAATTGTAAAACGGCGTGGGACACGAGCCTTACGGGACGAAAACGACCAGATTAAATTTAGACGTTCCGCGTTAGACGAAGGCAAAGAGACACATGTCACCGCCGCCTGCTCGTGTAGTAAAATCGTTTACTACGCTCACTCCACACGTACTACACCTATATGTAATATGTACACAGCCGACAGATAGTGCACGAACTGTTTTTGCCGTTGTACTTTCGTTTTCTATCGGCAATACGGCTGAAGGTCATGTCAAAATACTACAAACCCGGCGTACGTTTTACGGGATATAGCCATGGGCATAATCACCGCTTTTTAATTCTGTTTGTTGTTTTTATCGGTTCCGAGCTGTGACCGCTAGAAAACGTTTAGTCTCAATCGTGCAATGTTGTCAAAACAGGAACATTTATTTAATTTATTATTTAATTTTTGCTTGACAAATGCTTGCTATATTATCGAGATGCCTTCTTTTGGCGCTGTACTCTATTCTATGGTGGTGTCGAAATTTTAGAACATACGTTAATATTTTAGTTAAATGTAACCTATAAACAAAATATAGTCGATGATATCACACCAAAATAATTCTATTGATCTTTATAAGTTTGTTTTTCGTCAGATTAACAAACAAATAAACAAGAAACCTTTGAAACTAAGCCAACCACCCTTGTAGAGGCAAAAATTGCAAAAATTTCTTTTACCATCATGAATCTTTCTGGAAGAAAACGGATCAAGATTACTGCTACGTCCACTCATGGGTATGGACAACGATAAGGTGAGATGCATTTCATAACGTACGCTTATTATGTTTCCTTTCTACATTGCCTTCGTTTTGTTTGTCAGTATGGTCCTTCTAATTAACATTAGTGAAGAGCACCAGCGGAAAGACCGTAAAACCGATTAATCCAATCACTAAGATATGCTTCTTTAACCATTCTCGTGAAATGCCATGCGGAAATCCCTTTTGAAAAATCTTAGGTACTTTAAGGTTTGTGATCTTAGTGGTGTGGCATGCACTCAGCCAGTCTGTCCACTTGGTTATTGTCAGAATTTTCATGATGGCCATTACGTTGATGTCTTTGACGTTGGTCGACTTATTGTTAGAACTAATGCTGTCAGTAAGAAGTTTAATCTTTCTAACTGGAATCTTTAGGTTAATTAAACAGTCGCAGTAGCTCCTGTTCCAGTATTAGTTTTAATATGTTCAAAGATTCTCTCAAACTAAATCAACGCGGATGGAGAAAATGCGCCTCTAATAAGACAGTGCCGCACCAATAGTTGTTCTTTTAACATTGTTTCCGTACTGCAATTCCGCTTAGGTTAGCTTTCTCATTTCTGTGATCTGGTCTTGGCTTTGTTTGTACCCCAGCTTTCTTGTTGGGATTAGTAGATTAGCGTTAAGTGATTAACTTCAAGAATCAACATATTTTATAAGTTACATCACAAAAACATTCTCGAATAAAAGCTGCCTACAAGGAAAGCTAAAATATCCAATTGTTACGTCAAATAGATCGCAACTATCATTCACATAAAAGTATGGTAAACATTTGTAAATGTTACAAATAAATGAAACCAAATTATTCTTCTTTCATTATTTTTTTTTTATTTCTACTCAATTAACAATTAACTTCAGCTATTTGACTCATGTCACACGTGACGAAATTTGATATTTATATTAGAAAAATAACCTTTCATACTTTACGACTGTTTGAAATAATAAAACAACGAATTACCAAATGTCATTAAAGTATGAATGGTCATGCACGATTCTTTATAGCGCTTAATTAATTGATTGACACGTATTGACATTTACTTAATCATTTTCAGAGAAGCATAAAACAATAATCAACACTTCTTTTTTCTCCTTGAGGTTTCACTGTGTACGGTAGTGAACAAAAGTTTGCAACCGCAATGACGTCAAATAGAATTCTCGGTTACATACGTACAGGTATATCAACATTAACTTTGGTAAAAGGTTCTTTATTTGGTCACCGTTCTCGTATCCTTTTTTTTGGTATTCGCAGCAGCAACGATTTCCTAAAATTCGATCTAATGAGATGGTTTGATCTAAGACGAAGTCGTAACATCTATAATTTTCTAACGCAAAGTTTTGTTAACCAATACCTCTTACTAGCGAAACGTGAAATTTAAAAACTGTTCGAGATCTTAAGGGAATGGTTATTATCAACGGATTTCTTAGTAATAAATTCTTATAATTTGCAAAATTCATGGAGAAATATAAACATATTAATTATTTCGCCTCTTTCTGCTATCCGCACACAAGTCCTCTAGCGTCTTCAACCGCTATTATTATGTTCCGTGCAATGCCTTTACCATCATACATATGTATTTTAAAATAAACGTCCCCTATAACTTTTATAAAACGCAAGCGGCTACCACTACACGAAACGTCCGATAATTGGAGCAAAATAACCGGTTCAACAATAAATAATAGCAATAATAATAATATTGAACTGGACTAACCGTCTCCATCCCTGCGGTTGTTGTCTACATTTTGCGTTGTATTTAGAATTAAGACGGTAAGGATGCTGAGATGATGGGAGAATTTGCAGTTGTAAGTGAATCGTGTTTGTACGAAAATCGTGATGCACTTATATTTGAAATTATCTAAATTGTGAAGTACATACTACTAGTAATAGAACTAAATAAATACATATTGCCGTACTAGTTGTTTAAAGAACCTAGTTAATTAAAAAAAAGAATTCATCAAATTAATTTTATATTTGTAGCTGTATTACAGAACGATGCAATTATAATTTTGGAGATGGAAGAAACACTTTTAACCAGCCTAAAGAAAAATTGGTAGATATGGAAACGAGGGCCTAGTATAAGCAAATTTTGCCATTTGAATGGGAATCCTATAGATAAAAAAAATAAGATAAAAATAGTAAGAAAAAAGGAAAAGCTCTAGCTGCCCTTTATCGGAAAAGTAACGAATAAGATACGTTTGTTTTGTCCCATATCGAAACTGTAAAATTAATTTCGAAGGTGCCACGAGCAAGGAAGAGTTAAGCAGTTAAGGTCGTCCAATAATGAAACAGTCAATGTATCATCCTTGTCGATAATATATCCATGCCTTTGGTCAACTGTAGAACATTATTACGCACGAGATATTCACTTTTAGCATTCGTTAAATTTAGAGTAAGAAAAACCTTTGTTTTCAGCGTTGCGAGCGCGCTTTTGATGTATCTTTCATGTATCAAACAAGCTATTTTGGTTCAGGAGCTCTATCTGAATAGTGTTAAGTAAAGATGGATCGAATATTGAAACCTTGCACCAACCGTGGAAGAAATTCTGGTGGATCAGGAACTCCATCTAAATCATGAATGGTGAAAATAAGTAGCATATTTTGGATGGATTATGCCAATGGTTCCATAGATTGTGACAAAGAAGTTTCGCCATTTCAATAGAATGGTTTTGGAAAAATTTCACATCGGAAGATTCCTATAGCAGAAGTGGTTCAAATAAATCATATTTTATTCGTTTTATGTTGTAAACCTAATATAATAGAATGTATAATAATAGAATATATTACATTCTATTATTGGGTAGGTTTCGAATAGGTGATAGGAAACTACTCTATCTTTAACATAAGGCGATAAGTTAGCTGTGAAACTTATAAAACAATAATCAAGAATTTTACAAGTTTTGCTTTAATATTTTAAACTTTAAACAAAGATAAATGCCAGAACAAAATTATGGGTTTTTAAACGTGTTAAGTTGAAAGGACTATACGCGTCCTAAACGTAGGGTTTCTCAAAGAAATTTATTTTTACTTGGCGCAAAAAAAGAAAACGGCAATAGTTCCACAAATCATTTCGAAAGCACTGAAGCTATAAGTAATACGGAGAACTCAGGAAATATTAGAGCATGGACGCATGTTTCCGCCCAAACAAAACAATACAATTTAGTTATTTACAGAAATTCTCTAATAACAAGAATAGATACAAAAAATCACAATACTTTCTTTTCGGATTTGATACAAAATTGTAGTTTTAGTAGTGAAATGTTGATAGAATTATGCTGAAGCTTCGCAGTGTGCGCTATGAACTCTTGTTCCCTAAGATAGCAAATCTAACGAATATATCGCACATTCTCTATACGGCTAGGCGAATCGTGAAAAATACTTTTCACAAATGTCGAGAACATATATACTGTACATAGCGCTCTGTCTGTTAAGCTTCAGCATAAGACAAAAACACAAGAAAACAAATTAGCAATTATGCTTTCATTATTCACCATTTATTGCTTAAATTAATACGATCATGTAGAAGCAATTGGTTACTTATTCCTCACCTATTACTATGTTAACCTATATTAACGCAAGACTCATACATGATTCCTACTATTTCTTACGCAGTGCAGTAGAAAGTTATAACAAGTCTTAGCGCCAGGTATTGTTTTTAGATGGATTTTCTCGTTAGGATCCGGTGTCTTTCAAGTCCATGCCCGACAACGCTGATTAAAAGGAAAAGAAATCCATCAACACTTAAAAGAGACTATCAGAAGCACGTACCATGGTTAATAAAAACGAAATAAGCAACAAAACGCTATAAGAATAAAGGAAATCGGGAAAAGGGTTAAAAGAATCCTGCACAAAAAAAAACAATTATACAAAGTTTAAAGAGAAATATCATTTCGGGAGGTGATTACCGTCTGCGCAGCGCCAAAAGGTATAATTAATATCTGGTAGACAAGCGTCTGAAGGAATCATGCGATACGGTCTGATGTCAGATGCTCAGACCGTGATTGATGACAACACATTTATAATTAGCGGACACTTCCGGTGTGTTTGTGTTGGCAGCCCTTGTGCACATTCCCGTCACTCACCGCCGCCGCTATTATGTCTTATTGCCAACTTCACATATGTGTGTTACTACACCCTCGGTTTAATTAATTAAGGAGGAAACGAAGAACTACAGCAGACGATGCATTACCATTCTATGACGATTACATTTGATACCTTTAAAGCGTTGGGCGAAGCGCGCGCACACACGCATTGCTTCGATAAACTTCGGATGATGAATGCAAATAAACAGGTATATACCAACAGCAAACTATTTCAAGATTTTTAATTACATCTAATTGCTCTGGTTCCTATTAAAAATGCATCATTCCTGAGTTGTTAGAATATTCCGTTAAAATTTTATAAATGTACTTCAGAAGGTCAACTTGAACGATTGCTTTTGAGCATTTACAAGTAGAGATGACAAAGCAGGAATTACTCCTTTTTTGCAGCGAATAGACGGACTTGTGTTTTGTCGACTCTTGGTGAAACCAGTAGGCAAAGCGAACCCCTTCTTATGAGGCGAATAGACACTAACCTGTCAAACACCTGTCACAATCCGATAGTTTCAGTCTAAATGTATAACAACAATTAATAAATAATTAATTGTAATTAATAATAAATAAATAAATGCTTATTTTGAAGGTAGACACTATAGCTGTAAAAGACCTGGTCAGGTGATGATTTCGAGCCATTTATGCAGAGCTAATAATCAAGAAAGTCAATGCAATCAATCAATACAGTTGTACATACGACTTTGTACAAAATGTGTCGCGACGTCTTCCAACGCAGTAGCCATAAAGATCGCTATAAGGCTTCCGGAAAAAGATAAAAGTTCTATGGCTGATGATAATCATAGATTCCAATTAAATATTTAAGGAAATTTCGGGAATAAGATGTATAGTTCCACATTTGGGAAATTGTTTAATTGGTAGTGACCACATATGTTTCAACAATTTTATCATTAACCATATCCATTTTATTTAAGGCTTGCCTAACCGTTTTTCAGACTTGGATTTAGAGACCTCTGTATAGTGGAGGATAGTTGGCGTAGGAGAATGGAAAGCGCCATTGCTACAATAATTACTCTAAATGAATTTCCCAAACGAAGAGAACTCGATGAACATTAACATGATTAATTTAAGTACAGCATTTATAAAAAATCGTTAAATTTATGTTTCAAGTAGATCTTTGAAGGAACAGTTATTTTGCGATCTTTACAAGTGCTGCAAGGTTGCTGTCCGCTGATCTACGTGATGCAATACAACATAAAAGGTTCCATTTAAAGAAGAAACGGGTGCTTTTCTACAGCATTATGCACATCTTCACCTTTCAGCTGTTTGAATAGTAAAAATATATGAACATACTTTTAATAAAGCTCAAATTTTTTAAGGGATGAATGAACTACAACATTAATGGACTAAATATAACTACTTCAAAGGAGACCCGGTTGAAAAGTAAAATAATTTGTTGGCAAAGAATTGTGCAGATTCATTAAACAATGACCACCCTCGTTTTTTCGAGAAATAGGACAGTTTTCAGTATTATTTGTAATACTTTTTCAGTAAAAGAATTCTAAGAAATACAACGCACAATTTATTTGCGAATATCAAGATCACAAAAATGATTTTTTTTTTATCTCCTGAAAAATTTAATTAGACTTATCTATTTAATCCTTTACCAAACACTTAACATAAAGGTGACTTTCTATCATATGTAGTTAATTAATTATTAAATATGTCGTTTTGTCACCATCTTTTAAATGAGTATGAAGTAATCTCTTCTAGTGTCGCACTAACAACACCTATGTACGTATAGTTTCAAGTATGTAATAAGTACTTGAAATTAATTACAGGATACATCGTAAAACATACAAGCACCACCTTGTTGTGCCGCGATCATTTACTAATGATGCTAACTATTAAACTATAAGTAACATTTTAACAATACCGGTGTCCACGTACTTATTGACTGACACTGACATCAATAATAATCTTTATTTCAAAATTAAATATACATCAACTTTAACAAAGATATAAAGAATAATTTATATTACAAACCTAAACAATAGTCGTCTCAATGGTCAATGCTCTTGTCAATTGGCAATAAACCCATACGCGGCACTTAAACGCATGCCTACTTACATGTTTATAGTACCGCAAGTCCTTTTAATTTACAAAATAGGTTAATATTTATCGCCGAATGGCGAAACTATTCACGCGAATTTTATTACGTCCTTGTCTCAAATTAGCCCTAACAATAATAATGTAATTGCGATGCGTTCATTTTTAAAGAATTTCTTAAGGCGATACAATGTTTTATGAGCAATAATGTTGCAGATACGCGAGATGGTACCCAGAAATTCTTAAAATTTGAACCGCGCGCGTAAACGGAGGCAGTTGCACTACTAGGAGTTGTTTACATCTCCTTCGTGAATCAGTTGCCAAGCAGAATTGAAACGCCAAATAATGAAAGAACAAAATAAATGATGTTCACAGCGCGTCATCATTTTCATAGCCAAAAATAACAAAGTTGCTAAGCTAAAAAAAAGCTTTATCGACTACTTTATTTAAGAAAAATCTATTTTTTTTTCTTTTTCAAAATATCAATTAAATCCTGCAGTAAATATTGGTAGCATATACCTATATAGAAGTTTCAGTCATGTAGGTGTTGGCTTAAAACAATGCTTTCTTTCTTAAAACAGCTCTATAGAACGTAGAGGTAATTGGTATTGTTAATAGCTGCGTCGAAGAGTTCCCTTTTTAAGTTGTATACAGTGGGTTTAAAATTTTTGCAAACGTTTTGCAATTTATACAAATATTCGTTCCCAGTTAAAGGTATTAGGCTACATGGTACTAGACTAGGAGCCTCGTATGTCTAAAAATGACCGTTATGTCTATTATATAAGTTGTTTCGTGGTAAACTTAAGTTCGTCAGCCGATATTATTAATTTTGAGGAATTTTAAGAATTCCTAATTTTTTGAGATTTTTGTCAAGAACCATCTAGAGAACTTTAACAGGACCTTAATTTCGAAAATGTTGAATTTGATGGTTCCCATTTATGTTTTAATAAGATCCGGTGAGTAGTTCTCCACGTAATCCTTTTAGCGGATTCGTGTGCTTTCAAGTGTCCAAGAATCATCCAATTCTGTATTGTTGTTGCGAACACCCGAATTTCGCTTTGTATTTTTTTTAATTATCGTATCCCAAAATCAATTGTTTTTTGTTGTCCATCTTTCTTTTATTATTAAACAGAACAAATGTCTGACAGTCTCACATTTAATGTTATTTTCCAGGGCACCCGCTTTCATACACATAACCTGAAGTGATATTTTGATCATTTATTCTGAAATATTTTTGCCCCAAGCTGAAAACATCGTAGCCTATATATGAGAAATGGTAATGGTACTATTTACCAAATGGTATGATTTTACCTGATTCACCCTATAATGTACGTCTAACCTATTTGCCAGAGGAAACTATAAGAAGCGTCTTCTTTAAGTATAAGAGACCATTTTATACAAAAATATTGCATTTAAAGATAAAACATAAATGTTTATACGTGCAAGTATTAAAAGCTTAAATGTTGTAAATGCTTAAAGTCAAACCAACCTGTATATAAAATTTTATTAATCAAGAAATTCCAACTAAAATGCTATATCATTTCGTACTATCAACTTGTGCCGCAGTAGCTATGAATAAAACATAAATCAATTTAGATATTTAATCGGCGGGTAATTTCTTAAATTCGCATATGCATACCTTTGCAAAGATTCTTCAATCGATCAATCGACGACGGAACATCATCTCCCGAGTCTTCGCTCGGTATGAAATTACTCGCTATATACGGTACAAGTTTACCAATGTATCGATAACACAAAAAGACAAAGTAAAAAACACGGTCGAAAGGCAAAGATCACGGATTTAATTAATAAACGGCTATCATTAAATTGTTATTGGAAACAATTTTGATATTAGCGTCCGTCGTTCGGCCTTAATAGCGGCGAAGGGTTGCGTAAATTAATAAATGAGTTTCATCAATTTCATCGTAATACGCCGGATGCTGATGAATTATTTCGCTATAACGGTGCGACTATAATCGACGCGTGGTGAAAGTACGGGGTGTTCCCACAAATTTTTCTTTTTCGTTTGCAAAGTTTAATAATTTGTTGCAAAAATCGACAAGAACTAGAAGATTGTCGGACATCTCGCATATACAGCAAGCATACAGACTTACCGTTGTATTTATAGCAGCATTCCGTTTCAGATCAGGAATATAGATTGAAATTAAAAATAGTCGTAAGATTACTTTTTGAAGTATCCTAGAGGATGCCTCATATATCTGATGCATTAATTACTAATATTGGTGTCGCACAAAGCTCTGTCTTAGCTTAGCTAATTGACAAAGATAATCGACTGACTAAAACCTCAGAACTTCACTTCCTATAACGTCCTGATAACTTCGAATACAAATACGTTAGTTATAATTAAAGTTCGCTACTTTCCGTGCGCTTCGCGAAATTAGTAGAGATTAGACAGACTCGTGCTTATTCGTCTCATAGGAACAGGTTCGCGTTGACCTACCGGTTTCCACGAGCGTCGATAAAACACGAGTCTATCCAATCTCTGCTGATTTCGTGAAGCGTACGGAAAGTGAGAGAACTTACTAACTTCGTAATCTTTCACAAGCTAAATTTAATATATAAGGTTCTTTTCTAGAGAATATTTCTACACTCTTATCAGCAAGATTCATGGAGTCCACACACTAATGAATAGAGAGGACAAACGCAAGCGACAAGACAGACTCGTTGCCTACTCGTTTCCCCGAGAGCTGACAAAACACGAGTCTGTCTAATCGCTGCAAAAAAGTAATAATTTCACTTGCCTCTGTCATCTCTGCTAATGAAAATGTAATATGTCCAGCTCATCTTAGGATCTTCCGGGATTCCGTATGAAGTGATTCATTGAAGCATGTGTATTTGCTGCAAGAATATGACTTAGACTATTAGATTTACCTGTATATCTAGGAACTTTGCTTTGTCCACAAACATCTAGACTAACGTTTCACATTCTTATTCGTTAAGGAATCAATATTATTTGCTACTACTTGCTTGTCATCGTATTGCTGACTTAGCTCAAATTTTCTCTTAATAGCCAATTTTCCTGCTGTTGGTAACTTTTGATTTGTTGTTAGAAACATAAGCAACAGGGTATAAATAATATGATTAAGAGCATTGCCGAAGAATAACAAGAAAACATATCACAACGCAGGGCAATGGTCCTCAGTGCGGACTAACCAAACCTATCGGGATTCCCAATAATCCGAAATGCAGTTCATAGAAGTAATTTACAATCTTTTTGCGGTTTTGCAATAGCATTTATAACGCAGCGTTTAATCGAAGCTAATAATAAACTGGTACTTTTAATAAATAAATAATAATGGTCCATTCCGATGTAGTTTTCTCTACGTAGAGTTGCAAAACAAACAAACACTTACATTCAAACGTGCTTTCACGCTTTATCCAAGCTATTAGGTCCACTAAACGGCGTTATACTTCATTAATAAACGATGAAAAAAAAAAAAACGTTGTGTTATGTAATGTAATCAGAGTAGTGTGTTATTTAAACTGCATTCCTGGTGGATTCCGGGCGTAAAAAATACATTGGCGTACATACTTGGGGCATGCAAGACCACTGTTGGTGCTCGGATAAAACGCGAAGAAGATTATTTAATGTGCGCGCTACAAAAAGTTGCTATTTCAGACAGGACCGCCGGGCAGTTCAAGGAAATGTCAATCTCTACAATTATGCAGTGACAACAAGCGAACTCTGCGAAGGCGAAAGGATACCGATCTCAACGTTCAGCAGGTTCCGATGTGTTAAATTTATTCTATTTTGCTTTGAATTTCTTGGGATGTCATACGCTTCTTTTTCTCTATAGCTCAACTGCTCGTCTGCCAAATGAAATACTATGAACGCTCAAATTTGAGTCAGAGTTAGCTTTTATTGCTTACAAATTTAGTGGACATAACAATTAGTTTGTTGTTATGTAGAGTCTACTTCTGTGCGTCGATATATAGACTTTAGCAATCGAGAATTGAGGATCAACCAATAGTGACGGCTGAAATATGGACATTTACGGATAGGATGATTAGTTCACTGGTAGAAAACCTAAGCTGTTACCAGTGAGGCCAATTTCCAAATTACTTTAAGTAGCTGTCATGTTTTCAAATTTTTCAAAGAAGCAAGTTAAGTCAAAAGTAATGAATTCCGCAAAATTTTTAAATAAATTTGGAAATGATCGTAAATTACCACAGCTGGTAACACTAATACTTCTTTCAGGTTTCGTGGTGTGTAGATGACTAATACGTTTATATAAGAGAACTGACGACTTTACCAAACGTATAATAATGATACGCTACCAACTAAAATGAGTTGGAAAAATTTGGAAAATCAGTGAATTCTAAAATCTAAATTATCACAGAAACCATTGTATAAACATTAACAATAATTACAGGATGTAACGGGACGCCCAATTCTAAACATTGCTTTAATTAATATTAACGCACTGTTAGATAATAAAATTTGTTTCATTTATTTAATATCTTGAATACGTGTTTTATATTGCTCGCTTCCTTATATTTTGTATGGAAGTATTATTCTCTTCTTGCACTTCTTTCGGATATTGCGTGTATTGAAATAAATGGTATTATTACTATTTTTATTACCTTATTTTGTGCGTGTTGTAATTGGTGGGTGATGAATAGTGGCCAAGACGGCAAAGCGTGTGATCAGGGTCTAAGTACAGGTTGTAAAGAACCTCAACTGTCCAAAAAGTTTAGCAATTCGTTTTATCTCGTAGAAGAAATAACACCGTTGTGACTAGAAGAGCCACAGGAGCTCGAGAAGATGTTGCCCGTTTCTAGCCACAGAGACGCCGTCACTTTGCTGCCACCGGATCGCACCCATTATAAAGCTAACTCCCACATATTTTCTTTTGTCTACCTTCACAGTTATATATTTTTTAAATTTATTGTTCTGAGTAGTTTATATATTCCTTTTGTTATATATTTTAGCAGCTTAATAAAAGTAATATTGATTTTACTTAATTTTTAGGGGCCTTATTTCTTTACTAAATCATACGTTTGTATTTCTTGTATTTGTTGTTATTAACTGTAACATCGTTCATATATTTTTTAATAAATAATCAACGATTATGATTTTTTTGATCACTTCTTTAACGTCCTGGTATATGGTTCAGCCTCACGATCTGAAAAAGTTGCACAGCTTCAAAAGTAGTAACTGCAATTAGTACCGTTCTAAGGCGGCATGAGCTAGCCAGGCCTGTCTCCATACAACATACACATATTCACCACCAGCATTCCATAAATGTTGAGAATGGAAAACTACAAAAAACCTTACTCTCAGGTTGCGAGCGCGGAACTCGTATCCGCTATCCCAACACTGATATTCAAACGCATTAAGTATTGCGCCACCAACTCCGTTAATGTTACCTTTCAATTATAGAAAAGACTGCTTGACAACGTTAATAAGTTCATTTTTGTCTTAGGTTGGATTTGACAAATAAACTATTAAATAAATTGATCACAATGGACGTAAAGAACAGTCGAACTTTGGCAAAGATCTATTGGCCTAGAAATATGATGGTGAGAAATTCCCAAATACCAATTTGTTATACAATGTGACGCTTAATGTCTTTCACTGAAACCAAGAGTTTCGCGTCTTCACAAAGGGTGCTAAACGGTTCCCCTTCTTCCCCTTCGCGCGTCCTCTAACGACAAAGTTGTTTGAAATCCGATGACTAACTACCGTCGTAAAAGCTCCACGAGATGGCGTAATAATAAAATGACGTCGATGTGAGGCGCGCGATATTTTATCGCTCAAAGAATGAAAATGTTTTTGAAGTCTCCCCGATAAACTAACTGTCAGGATTTACAACTTTACGGCCAATACGTTTCATAAATAAAACCACCAATTGGCGGTATTTATTGTTGTTTTTGAAATTGGAACGCGCGCTCTCCTCCGCAATCGTTGTATATATACAAAATTCTCTCGTTTCGGAGCGAGGAGCCGTTCGAAGATTTGAGAAATACACGCGTACCGGAAGATTTACGGCGGCGATTTGAAGATACCTTTCCTGCTTTGGGTTTCTCGCGTTATTTTGATTTACGCCGCATTGTGGAAGTAAAATTGGCGCCGTCCATACATGAAAGTGATAATAAAATCGGTATTTGTTTTTCGAATGTATGGCTCTTGAATCCTCTTGTTTAATTTTCTAGGCAGGAAATTGCGCTTCCTTCAAGAAATGTAACAGGAAAATATTATATACTAAGACTTCCTGCGTAATGCTGCAAGAATTTTAGTGCACTCAAATGATTTATTACGAGATAGGGAATCGTCATTTTCGCGCAAATATATTTTTTATATGATATTTTTCCAAAACCACTTTATTCACTTTAATTTAGGTATTTGGTGCGTAATGCTCGTTAATCCTCAGCACATCTTTAGAAAGATGTGGTCATGACATAAGATTACAAAATACCGTTTCTGAGATATGTTAGAGAAGCGCCGAATTGGTCGCACACGCCTTAAGTGGTTTCCCTTTTACTTACTTTCAAAATCATTCACAATTTGAGCAAAATAAACTCCAGAAAAGCTATAAAAGTTATTTTGGGTGTTGTGCAGAGATCCGTTGCTTTTTTTAATAGATTTCTTCATTATAATGTACGGCGATGATACTTCAGCTAGCGTCAACGGTCTTATAGGTGCTGAGTCGATCGATGAGAACAACTTGATGCTTGGAGGACTTTATCCGTACTTCTCATCAAACGGATAGCATTTGAATCTTACTAAGTGTCCTTTCACATGAGGCAGAGGTTAATAAGCAACGCTAACCTCAATATAAGTTGTGCATCTCTGCATGGAACTTTAAAACGAAATAAATTTTCTTGCCATTTACTTAAACGCCACCTTTCCTTGGCAAAGAAACTACGATAACTCTGTCGTAAATTCAGCCAAGGAATATTTCAAATCCTTGCTTTTTGTAATAACGAGATTTCCACCATGCATTATGCGTTTTTTTTTTATGCAGAAGCATTAACGCAGGGCCTAGCGAGGGATCTTCCAGGCCGTCGTTTTCACACTTCGCTTCTGTAAGTTTAAGTATGTATCTATGTAGATAGTAAAATTGAACTAGGTATTCGTTCTGGACGCCGTTACTTAACAAAATATAATTATCTTATACCAGGAAAGGGTTTCTGATAGCTTTCCGCCATTTTAGCGGTTAGAGTAAGAAAAAACTATCGACAAAATTGAAAAGATTGCCGTCAAACAGGTTTAAGTGTGAATTGAAAAATTTATTATATTGCCGCAATTTTTGTACTCTGAAAGAATTCTTTCCTTGCCAATTCAGTTATTGTGAAGCAGGAGGCACAGAATGCTCGTATTAACGTGTAATTAGTGCTAGTTTTATTACTAGTATCATATGCAATAACCAAAGAATCAAAGGTTCATAAGTAATAATTAAAAACATATATCGCTTGACAAAAAGAAATTTGAAATTAACTATCGTACCCAAAAGTAATTTAATAGTAAATATAAAAGTCTCATACACGGTTGCCTAAAATTGCCCAACTAACCGCAATTATCAACATTGATGTTGAGGCAATGTCTAGCAGTACTCAGCAGCGACCTATATATAATAACTGTTGTTCCATTATTCCGTGCTCCGTTATTGAACAATTATCGAACAATGCGTATGGATATATAAAGTGATTCATAGAATTGTTTCAATGAAAATGAAGACAAAAAAAGAACAAGTTAACTCTGAGTCTTCAAAGTTAATCGTTCTTATCTGTAATTGCACTGGAAATCTATGGTTGTAATTGAAACGTTAGTTTCAACTTCAAGGTTATTTTTACCCAGAATTTTCACAGCTATTAGTCAATGTTCAATAATTTGCATATTCTTTAAAAGCGTCGAATAAAAGTGTGATAGCTATGCTATAAGCAGGACAATTACAAAGAAAGAAGAACGATTATATTTACTGTTCGAAAATGTATTTGGTACGAATTTTTTTTCTTTTTCAAATGTTACAGCTTAAGCATCTTTGATAGTATGACTGGTGCGCCTATATTTATCAATATCGCTGTTTTTAGAAGTCAATAATGTTCAAGAAAAGCTGTTTAAAATTCTCGTTTAGTGACCGATTCTGTAAAGGCTAAGCAGGCGAACAATAACGAGCAACGTCAATCACAGCAGTAAAAATGGCAATCGGTTTTGAGAACCGTACAAATATATTTTCAATTTACCTGAATTTAACCGAGAATGAAATGATATTATAAGCATAACCTCTCGAGCGTTGCCTTTAGAAAATTTTTATGCGTCGGAAGACAATTGGTCTTTACAAGCTTCAGTACGAGGGTGAGGTTCATATTCCTGAAAATCTGAAGTTGATTAAGTTGATTAAATAATTTAGATAAATTGGCTTAGAGAGTGTTAGCGATAAAAGCAGCTACTTGTAAATAATATTTTTATTGAGAATAGGCATATTGTGTACGGTTGAAATATTTCCACAACTTCATCGTTACTGACTGCAGTTAGTGAACAGCTTCAATTTTTTAAAAGTTCTATCAAAGAGCGTTACCAACGGAGGAATCAGAAGTATCTAAGTAGTAAGTATCTGTAAAGGCATAAAGAAACTAAAAAGATAAAGCGGAAGCGATCTGAAAGAATGGTGATTAGCAGTTGAAAATTTGGGACCAGTTGGGACCGAAAACTAATGGGAGAAACAAGTGATGTGCTGAAAATTGTGTCAAGATTATGAGCCAATTATTTAGAGGGTAGCAATCAGTAAAAAAAAATAAACAAA
Source organism: Oryctes rhinoceros (assembly GCA_020654165.1). Classification (NCBI taxonomy): domain Eukaryota; kingdom Metazoa; phylum Arthropoda; class Insecta; order Coleoptera; family Scarabaeidae; genus Oryctes; species Oryctes rhinoceros. The sequence goes on from JAIOKQ010000123.1 coordinate 540,075, forward strand.
GTAAACGCCACAAACAATTAAGAAATAAAAATATTGATTAGGTGTTTCAGTATGTAATAATAATAATAATAATAATAACAACCTGTTGTGTAGAGCAACATATATTGTTTTTGTTTGATTTAAATGAAGTCTACACAACAAAAAAAAAACCGAAAGGCCTCATAACAAACAAAAATGTTATGAGGCACATTATTAAACACATTATTACGATTATTACACACACTAGTAATGATCGTTAGAATTCTGACCACAATTCACCTTTGGTAAACTTGTAACCTACTGCAGTCTACTCTACTAAAGGTTAAATAAGAAACTCCATGGAATATCCGGAATAGCTACATTTAATCCAATCTGCTACCGTTGTCTATCCGTAAAGCAGACAACGCCATTTAATTTCGCCATTCTTTCGTCTGAAGTACAGTAGCAGTCTAGCGCTACTACTGTCCTAGAATATAAATTTCGGTGCGCAGCGCTGGGCACATCACGGAAATCGAAAAAACGCCGTGCCGCAAAAATTCCAACAACACACGGCTCATTTGTAATAAAAATGAACGTCAGGTGTTCGGTTGACCGCACAATACCGGGACGTTTTGCCAATCCTTTGACGTAGATCGACCGGATTTTTTCTCTCTCCGAATTTTAATTTTAATATGCCGACAACATACAGACGCGTAAAGATGCTTGTAGCGTGTGACGAGACACATCAGGCTTGATGTCAAATAATACATACAGCAATTGTATTTTTGAATAGTTCATTAGATGCACAGAAAGATAAACGCGTAGAATTTAGAACGGGTGTTCTATATCTACGAACATTGTGACGTTATTCTATAGTGGTGCTATGCTATATTATCAAACAATTTGGTTGAAAATCGTTTCTTATTGCGAGGAGCTCGTCACAGTGATTTATCTACCTAGCTAGTTTAGCAAACTAAACGAAATTACTATATCATCAATAATTTTACATGTTTCCAGATGAAAACATTAAATTAAAAAGTGTTAATATTCACGCCATTAACTCCAAAAATTTAACGCATCTTCTCAAAATCCAACTTATACTATTTAGAATACTGTATCGTAAGATCTTACGTTATTTGTTTTTTTTTTTTTTTGATAGGGTCTCGTAATTCCCATACGCCGAAGAAGAAAAGGACCAAAGCGAACCGAAAGTGGCGCCCGGCAGAAGGAGCGCTTATCCATCAGGTAGGAACGAAATTGCCTCAATTTTGATACGTAATTGCCTCTATCAAACGGCAAACTATTATTAAGCTATTATTGAATTACAGGCGGATGTCTGCTGGCCATTGCTACTGTTTAATGCTACCGAATAATCTGGATTTAGAGTGACTCGACTGTAAACACGATGATTTAGCAGAAATCTCGAGGAGAAGACGACGACGAAGGTAGATGCGAGTTTATGATGCGGTCCTGTTTAATTATCAAGCAGGAAGGCTTGAATGGAACGACGGGCAGATGAAGATCGGATTAAGCATGGTATATCGTTCTCGACGTATTATGTATGTATTTACTTTTTGGGGCTCCTCTGGAGGTAACCGTTCGAAAATTTAAGCCACACCGGATATTGAACAGACCGATTTTAGGGGGTGATAATGTTCTGTTTATCGATGTAAATTATATGTTAAATTCAGATAGCCATCCTCCTTATTTCTACGATAGATTTTTATATTATCTACCTAACCATGGATGTAACAGTCGAATAGTTGTTCATATTCAAAAGACTTAAAAAAAAGGTTAATATGCGTTTAACCAACAAAAAGAGAGTTAGAACGCAGAAGTAATATCAAATTTTTAACGAAGAAGGGTAGTGGACTCAAGAATATTTATGACGCTATATTTTAAGGTAAGGTTTTGGTATAAACAATTTCGCTGCAGCAAAAGATGCGGAAGGTCTGTTGAAGCAAGAACCAACGAAAATATCAAGAACGTTCCGCTTACTAGATCAAAGAATAAGGATTTCAATGACTGCTGCTAAAACAATTTAAAAGTGAATAACGACAAACATTGTTGCATTGGTTCCCAACAAAGACCTTTCCCGACACAAGAATTCGCGCAATGGGTTCATACGTGATCTCCGCCACTAAACAAAAGCCAAACGCTAATCCTCAAAGGAAAAACTAATGATTAGGGTATTTCAGGATGCAGAAGAGACACATTGTTAATTAAAGGCAGTACAATAACAGAAGAGGTCTATATAGGGAAACAAGTAAAAAAATATTAAACTGCCACTTAGCGAAGAAGACTTTCAAAATTTTGAGCGAGAGAAATTGTGCTACTTGATAACAATGTCAAGGTTCACAAAGATCATCAAGTCCAAAAAGCAATCAAGGACTGCGGTTTCATAGAGATGAGAGATCCATTTTACAGGCTGGACTTGGCATTCGGCGACTATTTTCCCTAAATTAAAACAAAAAAGAAAAAGCTTTCAAGAACTACCGAAAGGTTCCCTTTGATGATACAGGTTTATTTCAAAAACGTGGGAAGAAGAAACGTGCGAAGAATATATGGATGAATTGACCAACCTTTACTTTTTTCATTTATATCTCAAAAGTTTTCAATTTGTAATGTTTTGTCAATTCTCTGTTGGTCGAAGCAAATACAGATATTGTAGCTAAGAGCTTATAAACAATATAAACAGGCCGAACCTCATTAATTCTATTTTGAATTGAGCAACGATTTATTGCATAAAAACGTGACTGCTTTTAATCCACGGCGATCTCAAACGTTGGAGTTGCAAACCAAATTTCAAGCTTAGCCGGAAGAATGTCTAATGAAAATTCTAAAATCCGGATTCTATCAGAAGCTTAATGAAAAACAAGTATGTTTTGCAATTTATCTAAAACTTCGCCAAGAAACTGATCAATAATAAGTTTTACAACCGTAATACACAATTCAATAAATAAATCAACCTTTTGCTGAAAGTAATACAAAATAATGTATTTTAATTTATTAATATCTTGATAAATACAACAATCATGTGACCAAACGAATAGTTCACCCGAATAACACGAGATGTCGCAGACTTGCTGAATCTACTATTCCTTCTCTGTATTTTTATGTTTTCATAAAATCTGGGTTTATCGTAAGAAAAACTTCTTTGTTCACTATCTAATCTACAACCCAATAATTGAGATTACACCAAAGCAGTGGCAATTCAACATTAATCTATCTATAAGTAACGCTGCATATTTAAATCCATTTAAAATCATAAATCACAACAGAAAAAAAAACGAAAAAATATTCTCAGGTATCATAAAACGAAAAACCAGTAGCTAACAATTATTTTTAAAAGAGAATATCCGAATGCATCTTTATAACGGCTTATCTTAAAGCACTTCAACGATCCGATTAACATAAATACAACATTCAGGATGTCTCCTAACATCTATTACACTGAAATGTCATATTTAAAGACCACAAGAACATCTGCACAAATGTACAGCACCCTTCTAAACGCCTATTCGTATACAAAACATCTAGACGCAATTATAATTTCATCTATACGCATGAATCTCCGGCTAGCAAAATCGGGTAGCCGTCGTAGAATTTATTGTGGCTTGTAAAAGAGCCCAGAGATAGAAAAGTGTGCATGTGCCGGGAATTTCAAGAGACTTTACGCTAGCAGGCAAATTTGTCGCCGATACCCCTTATCCGTTCGTCTCGCTTCAACCAGTTGGTTTGCCGCGCCGAGCTGAAAGGGATGGAAGTAGATGACCTCTAAGGGATGCGGATTATTTTGGATTTTGTTGGTGAAATCGGAAATTCCTCGAAGTACCGTCTGGATAATAAATCTACAATGTCTTCCCTGATGCGACGAGGAAGGGCAAGCCGGATAAAGAGGGTGAAAAAAATATGAAGGCGTCTCGAGTTTTACTTCTTGGTATAAATACATTTCTAAGCGGGTGCTGCTGTGCTTTTATTAATATTTATTTAGTTACGGTCATACAATTGCCTTTCGATGCAAATTCTAACGAAAAATATTCAAGAAAGAGCAGAAAAAAGACAGTTGCTTATTTTATTCTCTCTTTTCCATTCAAAAATACAGAATGTTTGTGAATGTTGCACCATTTATTTTAACAGTTTGTAGAGGCTCTTAAAAAGCCAATAATTACCTCTGTAGAAGTTGTAGAACAACCAAGATTTTTTGTGGTGACGGACCAACGGGTATATGAATTTTTTGAAGCTTATCATAATCTTTAGAGCCTCTATGTGTAAAGTGTGCATGTTAAATATTCCTTGCTTTCGTTTCAATCACCCTCTCGCCGTAAAAGATGAATCACGGTTAGTTGTTGCTCAACTACCAATGAAGTACGCCGGCCCCAAAGAATATTTGAGCCCCGCAAGAAACACCTAGCGCCCAACTTCGCCCAGTCAGATACAAGTCTTCGTTTTCTCACCGGAGCCGCTAATTATCATTCGTAGTAATTGAAAAAAATCAATTATAAGTCCGATTTTCTATTGTTTAATTTATTCTAGTTGTTCCAAATTGTCTCCATTTGTTTGATGCGGGCGCAATCTTTCTCGATATAGTCATGATGCTGTATATGCGACAAAAATGAAACCTTCAAATATTGGAAAACGCGTTATTTATAATACATGAGCCTTTCACTTAAAATATTAAATAATAAAATTAAAAAAAGTTTAAGGCACAACTAAACCATCGTCTTCCAACAATAATGATAAAGTATTTTGAAAAAAAATTAAGTCGTTATTCCACGGGTGCCAAAAGCTAAAATGCCGAAAATGTTTGTTAAAAATCAGCCGCTATTAATACTCGTTGTTAGAGCGATCTCGACAATTTCTAAAATTTCATTCTCAATGTCAACCATTTCACGCGATCTTAACGTTGTTTCTTTAAATATTCTAGATTGTTGGTTCTTATTGAATTAGCAAATAAACATTGGGTCGAGTAATTTCTTAGCATCACTTCTGGTATATAAAATTCATGTCAACTGGTGTCATAAACAAGTTCTAAAGACTGGCGGTGAAGCCCCTTTAATGGACGCACTACTCAAGATGCTCGAATGGAAAATCCAAAACTTATTATTAAATAAACGCACCATATTGCCGCTACTAAATGGAAAGTTTTTTATTATTAATATTTCAGAAAAGTTCCTAAAACTAAATTTTAAGCACCCATATCGAAAATTGCAGAAACAGTAATTCTTAAGAGTAAAGTATCCTTTTTGTAAAAGTATCGATTAATATCGCGACTATTATTGACAATGTCAAAAAACTCCAAGACTTCCAAAAAGATAGTCTTTAATGTTTACCTTATTTGCGACTTATCGATAAGACAATATATTTTTATGAATCCCACGGCTTGCTAATCCTGTATAGATTTTAGAATAGAATATTATAACAAACTTACCCCTTTTTTGCATAAATGAAAAGAGATCGTCCAGAAATTCTTTCCGTTTCGGGTCGTCGTTTATTTCATACAGCTGTAACAAAGAAATAGACGTCAAAATTTGAAAGAAGTATTAATTTATCGTTTTTGTTTTTTTACTTTCTTTATTTCATATGAAGGAGCGTGTTGTGCCATGCTTTAGAGGTAATAAGTCATCAGCACATTAAATATGAATTTCAATCGGTATGTTGTGAAATTCAAATTAGCTGGAATGTGTTAAAAACGCAGGAGACAATATAATTAAGAGTAGATTAGCAGAGGTAACGAAGTTAATCTAACAACAAAGGTGAGTCACGGGGTTTTAGAAGGACAATCGGAATCTATTTACTTCGATCATATCTGCCTGTTTGCCTTGACAATGTGTGCAACTTATATTATTTGTTAATTACTTCGGTTTTATGAATGTATTTATATATTGTCAATATTGCTCGTTACTTTTTAGTACCTGGATCTTATTTATGCCAGCAGATACGTTATAATATCTCGACAGGCCTATCTTCTTGCACGTCAAATATACAAATTAATTAGTAGGAGGATAGGATGATAAATATTCGTGTTAAAGAAGACAACAATTGTTTTGCACTTTATTTCTCAACATGTCTCATCCACAGTCGCAGAGCGCCGCAGAAACTTACTCGCGTTACGTGTAAAGATGTTCTTTGAAACGAAAAGACGTTGCTTTGAAGTTATTAGGCGATTCTGTTTTTGACCAATCGTCAACAGCCGCGACACCCATTTCGCCGATAGCTTTCTCATATTCAATTGTACGTAAAGGATGCATACGTGCAATTGCCATTCGGCAATCTGTTAAGACGAATCATGAAGTTTATTGATCATATCGTCCTGGGATACCCGCCACCTCGAGACGATCTTGACGGTCATCAAATACGGATGTTCGGCCGCGCTTAAATCCATTAAATCAGTATTTGATGATACTCATCGAAGCTGCATAGTCATTGCCCACTGCGTACAACTTTTCTTTGACCTTTGCACACGTTTTTCGATCAAAAAAAGGAGATCGAATTACGTTTCAACAAAGAAGTGGGGTTATTTTGTTAGTAACTGCATCGGCAAAATACTCTTCTCCTGCCTGCAATTGGCCACCAATCACTAAGTAATATTTCCAAGAATTATGTTGACCTATTAAATAGTTAAGCAAATAGGTTTTTTTTGACAAGTCACTTAAAAGGTGATGTTCGTAGCTTCCCTAAGTCTCTCCTTGGAAACGTAAAGAAATTGATTAAACAACCTTAAAAATGTTAAGTAACAATAGATGGCGGATGTGGAAGCCTGGCGTATGGAAACAAGAAATTATAGGACGCAAGGCAAAGAAGTACATTCTTCCGTGCGATTATATACTTGAAATGTAATTTGGATTTACATAAAAAAATTGTGATAGTGTGACGTTGATTATAAACCTTCCTACGCTTTAGTTGTCAAATATATACCTATGTACAATCTTCATCATCCAATGCAAAAGTGAATAAAATAAAAATTTCAATCGGAAAAGTTGTATTTAACGTACCCTTGAGGCATTTAAATTTTTCATAACGAGTGAAAGTATCATCAAAGTAACACTATGCAGAATACAAAAGTACTTTGACACGTTCAATGATCAACCCATGTAGAATGATTTTTATTAAAATTAATGAGGAATTGTTGTAGAATACGAAATAAATGTATAAGATTGGTTACAATTCAGTTTGGAAGAATGCGTGAACAGTTGTTTAGGTTCTAACTATAACAAAATTAACAAAGTTTATTAGTGCCAATAATTTGCTACATATGGCAAATCCAAATCTAATCTGTTTTTAACATTAGGTATATTCCCATTAACTTTAAATAGAATTATTCTGACATTGGAAACATGCTAGTTAGCTTCGATTCAAGCAATTGAGGAGGCAGAACTCAAAAGAAATCCAGGCAAAGACTAGATTTACTGAAGCTATCAGATTCAAAGTTACTTGATTACGAGGACTTATTGCATCTAAATTTTACTTGTTGACGACGGGAAATAATTCCATAGCAGCTCTAACAGCGCACAAGAATTGATAAATTGCTAGCAAAAATACAATAATAGAATGCTACAATAACAATATTTATTGCCCAACAATACATACAGTGTAACCAAATTAAGGACAATATAAGAGTTAATGTATAATATACAGTGTATATTTGGGTCTTAAGCGTCAAATGACCTTTTAGTCATACACAACAATAATTGAACCCATGATCTTTGGTTTGGTAGCCAAAAACAACTCAAAATTGAGCAATTCACTACCACCTTAAAATATCTACAGGTCACCACACCAACATATTCAAAGCAGAGATCTCTCCTTTGAACTTGTGAGCCATAAAGAACCTCGAAAGAAGGATACCAGGGGCAACCTAATTATATACTAACTATATTCAGTAACAATTAAAGGACGTTCCTTTGTCATGGGTCCCAAGCCATTAAGGGAAGGCAAAAGGTAGACAAGCTACCTAGAAGAGCTTTGTCGCTCCTAACCCCTTCTACGGTTTACAAGAGAGCCACATAAATTAGGTAATTAAAATACGGGAGGACAATCAGAAAGCCTCGTATTAGGAAAATGTTCGAGGACAAAAACAGAAGAAACCTAATAACTCTTATCAAGCTCTCTTAAAATAGCAAAAATAGTGCTTGTTGTTGGCGGGATTTCTGACATGTCGTGCAGCTCTAAAATATCATCTACTTAATCTAGGAAAAGCTGAAGATCAAATCTGTCGTCTGTGCCAAGAAGATCTGGAGACATCAGAACGCATCCCGTGTTATCATCAGTCACACCCGACAACAATATTTCAGTAAGTAGGCATCTGCTGAACCGAAGGATGAAGATTCTAGTGTAGTATTGAGGTTTGTTAATAACTATCACCTACTCAAACACATGTTACGGAATTTTGTTATAGTAGATCTATCAAGGTCGTAAACTCGAATTAACCTAAATTGAGAACTTAACAAGACACACAAGACGTACAAATAATAACAAATAATAAACGTGGAGTATGTATATGTATGTATGTAATCTATTATCTTGCATTTTTGCATAGGTATCATTATTTTTTTAGAAGGGTGAACGAAAGCTTCTGACTCTACATAAAAGCTTCCTCGAATACCTGTTCTTATTTAATTTTTTCCCTTGCTTGCTTCTAATTTTACCAAATTCAAGGATATTGTCATTATGTCATTAATGTTCTCATGATTTATTCCCCCTGAGAAAGCATACTTTCAATATTTTCCAAGACCAGAAACAGTTTGCAGATATAAATAATAACTTGACAAGTACTTTCTACCAAATCCATTTCATTTCAGTGAAAATATGAGATTGTCTTTTGTATAAATGTAGCTAGTCACCTCAACGTCAATCATTAATTTCAGTCGTTTAATCTCGAAATTACAAAGCAATATAATTATACATCCTTATCCGCGTCTCATCTAAAGATTATTGGTGCGAGGTTATGCATACATATCGTTTAAGCCGTGTACGTTCGGAACGTCAACGTAGGTACCACACCGCATATATGTAAGGTGGAAAAAAATATAATTCATAAATTTGTTATTGTAGTGATCGAAGGCCGCACTGAATACGCGTCGCCCCGAGCTCGGCAAAGTAACTTGTAAAGATAGATGGCCGAAGCAGACAGATTAGTTAACCAGGGTTATTAATGACCATGTTTAACCTCCACAACCCCACCTCGCAACAATGGCCGATGTTTTAACACCACATTACAACCGATTACCGGCCGGCTGATGCTACGGAATACGTTCTACCTATGCGAACGTACGTATGTGTATCTATACGCGCTCACGCTTCACGTACATTTCATCACGGGAGATTTCTCTACGCGCCGCAAAATTGGTTTGGCCGATGCTGCTTTTGTTTTGCTCTCGATGATGACTTATCCATATTCGAGGAATGCGATTAAAACAAATGAAATGAGTACGGGAGGGCTTAATTAACTCGGATTAAATATGTATATAAAATGCGATATACTAGCACCAAATAAACGTTCCTTCAGCTAATACAATTAAAACAATAACAAATTAACCCAACAGTATAAAGACAAATTATAGAACTAAATACAAAGGAGTAGACGAGCAATAATAACTATAGTGCAAAGGCTCCAACACCTATCTTGACTAAATAATTTGCTTCATTGGACGCATAACTTTTCAAATAGGTCATATTAAAGGTCTTCAAAAGTATACCATCCGAAACCAACTTTAACAACGTTCGATAGACTACTTCAATCTGCACAGTATATGTATCACAGCAAAGCCTCTGGACTAATGCACTATATTACTGTCAAGAGTCTCCCAAGACTGTTGAGAACAATTTTTAAAATGGACAGGTTAGTATTGAGAGAAACAAGTCCGAACATTTTGCATATGAATGTAATTACCGCTCTATTGTGACCACCAAAAGCAGACAACTATCGAATAAGATGTTCAATGTAGTGTTTGCTAACACACGCTAAATTTAGAAAGATTTACTTATTGATGATTAATGGCAAATTGTTACTTGTAAACCAACAGGTTTAATAGGAGTAAGGTGCAACAGTTGACCTCTGTCGCTCCTTTAGAGCACAAATATGTAGTTTTGTAATCGTTAAGTTGGTATTATAACTATTTATACCATACCATATACACTTTATCATTTCTCCATACACCGAGTTATCTATCTACCTAATAACTAATATCTAATTTCTGAGGCAGAGTAAAAGAGCTATATACCTTTTAGTCTCAACTGAGCCACTTCACGCAGCAACGCCATATTGTTAAAATGATTAAGCTTTAGGAGATGGTGTAGTTTAATGGCTTCACTACTTTACTAAGAACATTGCGTTCTATCAAGTTAGGTTGTCTATAGCAAAGCTATTGAGATATAATATGACAAATCGCGCTGCTATTGACCATACTATTGACATATGCTGGCCGCCCTGATATACCTTTGTGTTTCCATCAATTTGATCACAAGCGTACATCAAGCTTTTGGTCTCCTCCACTATATAAAGCAGAAGCAACATTTAAATTTTATTTGTAACTTAATATCATCCTAACCACAAATAAAGGAGGTCTATAGCTAGCTAGCGTATATTGCGTATTTGGACAATCATTTTTGCAACTTATTTACAAATTATAAGTTGTCGTAATTATTCTTCGTCAGTTCTTTTTCCGCAATAACTCATGTATAGAGGGCGACTTGGGTAATTTGTGGGTCACGACTTTAAGGTAGATCTGAGTGAATGTCACTTATCCAAAGATTTGGTGATTTTACGCGCAGTTTGAAGCGCATTCTGTCTGGAACCGCAGAAATTTAGAAATACAACGTTGGCGCCTCTCTTGCCTCGTCTCCAAACCAAAACTTTTTGTCTCAAAAATGTATGTCTAAATAATAGGATGGAATTGTATCTTTAAACTTGAAACAGGTCGCATTCATCGTTAGCTGCAGACGATATTTGGATACAAATAAAATCGTTTGAAACTTTCCCAATATTAGTCATTACTCATTAGTCATTACGAGGTACGCAGTTGCTTGAAAAGAATATTAAAATGCTAATTATTTATCAAGAATGTTCATTAGCATTCCCATTTTGCAGAGTAATGGTCTCGGTAAGATACTTACATTAGTAAATTTGTACTGGTTTATCAAACGCAAGCATTGTTGCAGTTCGATATGCCTACATTACGTTAGAAACGATCGTCTTCACATAGATTACAAAATGTTTTTCAAATCAATTTTACACCATCAGCGTTGATGAAACTTATTACATTGAGGATATTAACCTAAATGTATTAATGAATTCAAATGAAGTATATGCTTTAAGAGTGACTTCGTTTTGCTAGGTTTGTGGACCCTAATACTTTTGCGTAGGCCTTCCAAATGATCGACGTAGTGAATATTAAAGATTCCCATTCGATAATTATATCCGAGCAGCATCTTAATTATTTTAATTCCCCATCGACTCGCTAGAATCAACTTCTTCGGAAAGGAAAACTAGAAATCTCATTAACGCCAAACGAGTAATTAATACTAATATTTGTTATAACTCTGAGAGATTACGGTCTTAGACCGAGAAGAAGATCGTTTCTTTTTTCTCCCGTTTGATGGCTATAGAACGAAGTAGGTGGAGTTCTTGCATCAATCAAACGGCTGTTAGCGCTCATCAAAGCCCCGTCTCTGGGTTTATTCACCACATATTCCGCTGCTGATGGCGTTGCTGCCCTTTTTTTCGAGAGACTCCACACGTGTAATACAAATCGACCGTAATTAATCTGGAGGATTTGGAGCCTGAATTTCATTGGAAACCTACTTTCCCTCTTTCTGAGGCGATAAATTGATCCGTTCTTCTGCGAAAGGATGTTTCAATTTTGGGACTTGACGCAGGAGATAAAGTCGTTAGAATGATAAGTGTAATAAGAGAAATAGCGATGGGAAACGCTAACACGTTGTTCTTGAGAATTTTCAAAAATTCTGTAGTAAACGAAGTAAGCTAAAGAGACAAGTAAATATATTCTATTTAAAAATTAAAAAAAATACGAATTCGGAGTTTCTTGTATCCCGTACAGGTAATCCGGCCATCTGGTATTCACTGACCCTCTTGAGCATACTGTTCCCGGTAAAGCAGTATTCATCTTTTTCAATCATATCTAACGTTAAGATTTAGAACTGAGATGAAAGTTCTCCAGTTTAGTTGCTATTTCCTTTAGTTTTATTTGCAAGCGTTGTGTAAATGTCTTGCTACAAATGTTGCCTTTTTGTGAGTTTCTTTTCTCCTACTTATGTATCCATTAGTGCATCCAGACTGCTTATTATGTATCCATGTCGTTCTATCGTACCTTGTACGCAATAAGTGGTGTGTGTTTGTTATTATTTAAGTTAATTTCCAAATATTGGCAAATGCTGAATTAGATAGTCCTCCGTTCATATATACGATCATTCCCTTTGTACTGCTCTGCTGTTTTCTACAATCACATCGTTTCTTTTTTTCTGCAGCTAAGAGCCAACAGTTTGGACTGAATCCTCACCATTGGGATCTCTTTAAGAAATATGTTGGTTATTCGACCAGTCGTTAGTGGAGTCAGTTATTCTTATCAAAGACATTATAAAAGAAACCTTACTTCTTTCTACTCCTTAGTTGCACCTTCTAATAATCTTTTGACTAAATCTCAAAAGATTATTCAGTTTGCATCAATTTTCCCTTCAAATAGTTTTCACTATTTCAAGTAACAATTTGCGTTCTGTGCTGTTGTTCTTGGACGTCGCCTACTTTTTGTGCAATATTCCCAATTTGCAATTTTATTTTATTTTTTATTATTACCAAAAAGTGGAGGTTACTTAAGAATAAATCAAATACTTTATGTTGACTAGGGTGTATCGAACGGGTCTCTTTGATATAAGTAAATTAACTGTTATAGCAAATTATTATTACCAACGATATACTTATCGTTAACTTTTCCTCTTGCTGTGCAAGATATGTAACATTATTCAATGATTAATAATAACTACGTGTAGCCATAACAAGGTTATAACCAATAAAATTCAATAGTCATCTATTTGCACAGGGTTCGTTAATTAAATGCCCGCACGTAAATTTTTGTCGGGAAAGTTTATATCCCGTAAGGATTATATTTGGTTTATGAATGTTCGATGTCTCATAATTAACTTTGCGAAATACTAATAATATCAGTCCATTATGTTGAAGATTCGGAGAATTACATAAAAGCGTTTTTATTGGATGGAATTCGAAAGTCGTTATCGGAATGTCACGTATCTATGCAGGTATTAATTAATAGTTGAATGAATCATTCTCCTTTTAAGCAGAAAAATATATATTTTTTAGATAGGTGGAAATATTCGGATATATATATAGTAGTTGACATAATCGATAAATATTTTAATATACACGTGCTTGATTCTTTATTATGGATATGTCTTTAGGGTGCAAAAATAATCGAATTTTTCAACCGTTTTCTGTTGAAATTTCATTTTTTATTACTTACAATTTGATTATTAGTTAAAACCGCGCATATGACGAGAGTCTTTTTAGTTTTGCGCATAGCTATAACTTAAATACCTTATTGCTTCTAAAGTATTCTCCACAAATGCTGATAAACTTTTTAATTCATTCAAACGAATCGTTAGAGGAGTTATAGCAGCCGGATCAGGCAATTTAAACGCGTTGGATGTTTCTTTAGCCAACTGGAACTGTTGATCGCGCAGTCCATTTTTGATCCTAGAGAACGTAAAAAAAATTGTTGGAAGTTTTCTCAGGATTACGCGGACGATCATTGAATAACCTTTGTTCCACTTGAAAAATAATCATCTTTTGAGCTACTTATGGACCTATCCCATTATCATGCTGGAGGATGATTCGCCATTGTGTGTTGGTTTTTCGGAACACGGTAACTTCTGGCAAACAAACAATTGTTTAGTACAGTAATCGATGTTAATCATTCTTCGACCTTTGAAAAGAATTGTAGCAATACGATCCGCAATTCAGACAAGAGCTGCAACCATTTTCCTCAACATACTGAAGTATGTGTAGTAGTTTATATGTTCGATAAATATATCCTAAAAATATCGAAATACTCCGCACCACACAAGTTTAATTGATTAATCCGGGACGATGTGAAACCATGAATCCTTGAAGCAGCTGTCCCGGATTAATCAATTAAAGTTGTGTGGTGCGAAGCGTGTCTCTACTTTTGTGTTGTTTGTAGATTGATTTCTATTAAACGCAAATTGCTCTTACAAGCGTGAAGTTTAGTTTTGATTATATTACTTAGTGCAGCTTTAAGATTTGGTTCAAAATAATTAGTTAATAGTCGCGGCTTTTTAGCAAGTTCCGACAAACATGCAATTAGTTCTTTACTAATATAATCCACGTGAATTAACGTTTCTTCTTGAAAATCTATTCTGCCTTTTGTCCCAGGACAAAAGTATTTCAAGACGTATCACCCTGTCTCGAAACACCTTTCGAACGAGATAATATTCACATAATCATACCTGCTGCCCCTGCTGTCGGAATAATAACACAAATATTTTAATCTGAGGATCTACCATCGCGTAGAGAGAAACTAATGTTCCTCCATCAACGCCTTTAAATTAACCTTCAGGAATGAAAAATTAATAAAATTGCCCACGCCCACGAAACCCCGTTTTTATAGCGTGTACACTTCTCATTTTTTCTCCATCTATCCCGCTTTCATAAGCATGGTCTTGCCATCATGGACACATGTACATATACAGGGTGTGTCTAGGAAAATTCACCACTACATAAAATGTTTTTTTTTTGTCTCAATACAGTTCGATGGATTGTGAGATTTATCTTTTACAATATGTTTTAAATATAAAAGATATTTCAAAGGTAAGCAGCAGAGCAGAAGTAATTTTTTGATGGAACCATCATATATATTTTTACACTAAGAAGCAACAAATTATTTTTTTACGGGATGGTACATTCTTAATTAGGCAAACAAATGGTGAAATATGCAGAATAAGTCGAAAATTGCAGGTATTTAGGAGCCACCGTAAACAAAAGGATCAAATATTTTAGAGCAACTACTGACTAATAAATAATTTAGTAAGGTATTTATCAGTGGTAAGTACGGTGCAAGCTACCGATGTGCTGTATTTAACGAAGCTTTTGGATCGCTTAACCATTTCGCTCAGCATGTCCAGTACACAAGACACCAACTCCAATGCATTCTAACGTATGAAATTACCAAAATCGTGACTGAAAAGGTTAGGATAAAATAGAAACAGACAATGAACAATTAAGAAAGCTTGGATCTGTCACTATTAAGGCTGCAGAAACGAGTTGCTCTTGACTAAACTAGTAGAGACTAGACAGACTCGTGTTTATTCGTTTCATGAGAATGGGTTCGTCTTGTGGTTCCCGGAGAGTCGACGAAACACGAGTCTGTCTAGTCTATGCCAATTTCGTGAAGCGCACGGAGTGTACTGCAGGCTTAGTCGCCGTAGTCAAAGACGGAAAGGTAAGGAAAAGAACCAAGAAGCAGATCAACAAAAATATGGGATGAAAGTATAGACAAAGTATTAGCAAACATTACAAGAATGAAAATTTAAGAGATGGTCTTATAGGTGAAAGGGGCCTGGATTATCTATCTTCCATTCGTTATGTCATTCGTTCCAGACGTTTCTTCAGAGTTTTTATACCATCATTACTAAGCAGTGATATAACAATTGTAAATGGAGAACGCTTACAAGAGATTTTCCATCTTGGAGATTAAGATGGATAACATTCCATCTTTTTTTCTTAATCGACGAATCCTGCAAATCCTTGGCATATGAAAAGAGTTACAGCAATCAGAAGACTCATCTTGATCGCCCAACTTATTGATCTAAAAAAACTATTTTGGAGAGCGTTACTAACTAGTTGGGAGAATTAGGAACATCAAAGACAGGCTAATCAAAAGAATATCTCGTAACGGTATGTGTTAATATTCCCTTTTTTTGGATACAATTTGGATTTCTGTGACGCATAGCATTGTAATGGTAACGTTATTGGAAATAGTGAGCGGTTGTGTGTATTAACTACATACATTTAAAGATTGAATATGTCACCACGTCACGACTTGTCCATAATGTTTACACAAGGCTCTCCAAATCTTACCAACTAAAAAAAATATACATAATTAATTTGATTTACTTCTTCTGAGAATTTCATCTGAATCAACGTAATCGTTGACTCATCTGTACAATATTCACCCACATTAAGTGTTATTTAATCAATATTTCGGCTGAATCATTGATTTCCAAGGTCCATTGGAATAATCTTTATACCGCTCTTAATTTTTCAAATTACTCCGTTTCACGCAGGAAAAACACAAGAATAATTCGAGATGAAGAAATTCGTGTAATTACTAAAGAATATCCCGCATTACACTTGAATAATTTAACTGCGTTCCTCCCAGGAAACGTAAACGCTTATCGACGCGAAAAAATCGCAGATATCCCATCAACGTATTGTACGTCAAATTTTATGATTGCATCCAAAACATTAATCATAGACAAAAGATATCCGTACCGTACACGCTGTTACATCCACAAGAGTTTCGAATGAAACGAGCGCTTTCCGTACTAAAAACGAAACACTCCGACGGGGATATCACGGCTGTAAAAAAGAAATAAACGGTTAGATCAAAGAGAAAGGAAGCAAACAAACAAGTCACATGACCGTGTATCCATTAAGTACTAATTAAATTACATTTGGTTAGGTATTATTTCTCGCGGTATTACGGTAAACAACCGCTAAACGAATTAAACAGGGGACGATCGTCAGAGAAGCTCGAATCTGCGTGTATGTTGCTTGCATCAACAGGATGAGCCAATTATCGAACAAACTCCGGCATTTTGTGCATTATGTTATGTAGAATTGTAATATTCATCTTATGGAATCAGTTTTAAGTGTACAGGATGTTTCATACCAAGTGGACAGCGCCTTCTTTAAATTGATTTATTAAACACTTGAACTCGCTTACGAAAAACTGTTACTTCAAGCAGCTCAAGCTCGGTCATCTTGCGAAAAATGGTAGTAAACATTCGGTCAAAGGTGTACTAATGCACTAAAGTACTCTAGCAAACTTTTGGAACCTTCCCTATACCTTCTTTGGTGTTGATTATATCCCAATTGACGAAAATTAGGAACAATAAGTGCTAAAAAGGGAGCGAAATTAATTAGTAAACTGTAAGTTGGATATGATAAAATGAAAATATGATGTTCACCAGCACGTGTGATACATAATCAGAAAATGGCTTCGAATGATCTGCTACCATTTAGTTGTATGGGAATTTTGGGCAAATTACCTTACATCTTTGGATTAGGTCCTCAGAAGCTGATGTCTATGGTTATGAATAAAGTCCGCCACTTTTCGAGCGCTTCACGAAATTAGCTGAGATTAAACAGACAGTAGGCAACACAGCTTCTCATAAAACCGATAAACACGAGCCTGTCTAGTTTCTGCTGATCTCGTGAACCGGATAGAAATTAACCACCTTTAGTCACAAAGAATGAGGGGATGAAATGGACCTCACGATACTTAGGTCACAATAGATTTATTCTATAATGGGGACCTCTTCCGATTGTCAATCAACCCAAGGCATGGCGTAGATTGGAACATCGTCCACAGGTATTACTAACTAGTAGCAATGCCTTCAATTGAGATCAGTTAAACGGTAAGATGCTACGGTCAGCCTAAAGATTTTCTGGTAAGCGGTGCTCTCCACCCCGAGTGGCTATGATTCTTTTAGATGAAGCTTCTCAGGAAATGCTCCTGCTTCTGCTGGTAACGTTCCCCAAAGTGTTGCTTTGAAAATTGGGAGTTCGAATTGATATTCATAACTCTCGATCTAAGTGATCTTGCGTAGCATTGCAAGCCGAACTTTGTGGTTGGTAACCATTGCCCTAACGCTTAATACAATCGTGTCGTATTCCACGGTATCAATAAATTTAAGATCAGTTAAAGAATATGCGGTTAACACATTTTTAAAAGGAGAAAAATACATATTATACTTGCAATTGTGCTTCGCAAAGTTTAATATTCATAAATGCATAAGCCAAACGGTAGAAATATTATCTTCCTGCACACCTTCCTACGCATTATGTATCTTCCCATTATCGTCCTAATACGTCATAAATATATGCAAATCGTAGAAAATATAACCGTCAAAATAATAAATAAATTAACCCGCGCATAGGGGCTCGTTGAATTTATATCGTGTTCACTGTGGCGATATGCCGTCGTCATTAAAAGGTGTTTCACCGTTCCTTTTTTTTTCAGCGAACAATTCGTCGAAGGGAACCGGCGGAAGGTGATAAGGAGTCGTAGTATAAAAGTGCGAAGCTTTTATCGTACGATATAAAAGCGGCGACAAGCAAGTGTCATATCAATTCTCATTACGCCGTGTGTATGTTTATTGTGCGACAGCGCAGAACACTTTTATATGTAAATATATCCGCCCGCATAATGCGTGAATAATGTTTTTACATATTCTGATAGCGCTATGGTTTATCAATTAAAAATGTAAACGAATAAAAAAATATAAACGCGTGTAACCTGGTTACATTGCCTATTGTCCTGGTGAAATTGCTAGACCGCATAGAGTTTTTAAAATCATCCAAAAATTAAGAATAAACAACGTGATTAGTAGCTATTCACATCAACATCGATAGCAACACATCTAAGTATGCCAAGAATGACGACCCGGAGGATTTTATAACATAAATACTCAAAAGTTTTCTTAGCACCCATCGTTTATCTTAAATAATTTAGAATTTGCGCAGAAAGGAGGCCTGGTAAGGCCTAAATGCTAAAAATCTAGCTCGTTGTTCACAAACCAATTGTTCTGATTTCTCAAAATCAGTTGAAACTAAACGTATTCTGGATGTTGACCATGTCATGATTAATTTGAATCCTTGACACTTCACTCACAACAATATGGGTCCTCTTCAGGAGAGGAAAGTGTGATAGAGTCCATAGCTTGCACGTTAACTCAACGTGTGGAACACGCCAGAAGCCTAACTAACTGAGTGGAAAGGAGTTAATCATGGTAACCCAACATGAATTGATGGAAGCTAATTTTCACCTCAGGCAAGGTTCTCATGGTGAGTTGCCATGATTAACTGCTTTTCGCTTAGTTACTTCCGCTTCTGGCGTGATTATCACGTTGGTTTACCGTGCTAACTGTGTCCAACCACTTTTCTCTCTCCTTAAGAAGCCCAGGATAATTGTCGAGTTTTCGCTCGACCATGACATGATCCAGATCCGGAACGAGCTCTTTCTTAAAAAAAAAAACAACCTAGCTTTGCTACTTTACTGTAATCATGACACAGTATAATAAGAGATGATCTTCAATTTAAATTTTGTTTTACCCTTTAATTTAACTGCTTTTTGCTGCTCTGTTTCTACTTTGTAATTTTTTCAATTGCTCCTTCCTCATTTCAACCAAACTCATTTGTTTCAGGCATGTTTTCTGGATACGAAGTGTCCAACTTTTTACTACTAATCCTGTAAAAATGCCAACTTATCTCTGCGGCGAACTACTATGTAATGCTGATCTTTTTTTTGCTACTTTAATAATTACATGGATATACCCATTCAACTTATGCTTTTCGGTATCTATAGCTCGTATCTATATTTGCGTGAGTTATCGAATTGTTTGAAATTGTTAAATCTTGGGATATCAAATCAACTCTCTACGCCATTAAATCTTTCTACAATTAATTCACGCGTTTTATGTTTAAAAGAAAATGCGAAACAAAATTTTCAATAAAAGATGCACGCATCTATGTCTAAAAATTAATTTTATCGCTTACAACGTATATCATTACGCACTTTATTGCTTCATGATTATAGTGCACCGTGCGAACGTAATCGTATGACAGTTATCTATGTTACCCACACAAGTTGAATGACTCCACTATCACCCCATTACGAACATGCACACGCTTGCTTGATGCAACTATGATAACAAATTATTAAATGTATGATACATTTACGCGAAAATTTTGCTACGTAATTGTTAAAGCCAGGAATACTTTCATTACTGTTACAATTCAAAACGTCGTCGATGGAGCCTTGAAGCGAATAATTAGTGATAGGTAATGGGTGCGTAGTAGAATAAATATACAAAAGAAAAATAAAATATTCTAACCAATGGACGACGACATGAAATAGAGACGAAATGTACTGTTGTCACTTGACTATTATAGGCGGTAACAAAGGAAATTAATACATCAAAAGTAAATATTTGGCGCTGTTCTATTGTATTCTAGCTGGTTGTGTAAGAAATGTACGAAGAAAAATGTCCTGGAATTGATAACTTCGGATTGTTTAGTTTGGCAATTCAATATTTAATCTTTGATGAATCATGGAACCACTCGCGATATTCATCTTCTTGTGAAGAAAGTGGAAAGTTTCAAATAAGTTTATGTAACATAACAAAGTAGTACTACATACAATTGCATAATATTTCCTCCACAGTAATTGCTGTTTACTTTTCAAGGATTAAGGATTTCCACAGTAACTAATTATAATGGTAATCAGAAAACTTCATCAGTGTATAAATCAAATATTCCACATAAGCATTCGTATATTGAACGACAACTAGCGCTCCTCCAAAACTCAAACAATCACTCTGATTGATGTTCTATATAGTCTTATATAAATTGCAGCTATATAGCGTTTAAAAGATGTAAATGTAGATACTTGCGTTATTAACGTTTACCCCCTATTTCCAAATGTTATTACTCGTACAAGAAAAAAGGAAAAAAAAAGATTGATTATGTTGGCAATTCAAAATCGGTTATTTTTAGCTTGTTAACCTTATATTACTTTTTATTAACAAAATTTGTCTATCACTTTATTGTTAACATTAGCATAATTGTGTTTTTAAGTACGTATAAGGTCGTGTATCATTATCATTTTCATTGTTGACCTACACTTCTTTATTTTAAATGGAACATCCTCTCAATTTACTAAAAGCCTAATAATCCTCCGAAAGGTAAATTTATTCTGTTAAAGTGACACCTGAACACAAATTAAAGGAACAAAAGCAGAATCAATAAAAGACATATATTTTTTGCATAACTGCATAATTATTTCAGCCCCATCTATTATTGACAACCCAATACCACTGTGAATGGGAGTAGTTCGGAAAGAAGATGTGTGAGAGTTGGTATTGTATAAGGCTTTGTTCTTGGATACACTATTTTCTTGAAAAGCAGCTAGTTTGGTGTGCTCTCTATTGTTATAATTCTGTGTGTCGATGGCAATAAGAAATAGTGAAGATTACCATTTCTTATACTGAAACATAGCCGAGATTTCTTTAAAGAATAACGTTAGTAATTGGATAAACCAGGTTAAAGTCACTGGTGTAATGTATACCTTCCTTCCAACAATTTGATACTATACTTGTGGTGAGTTAACAAAGTTTGTCTACTCATTTTTGCTCTCTGCTTTTTTCCAGGTGATTCCTCTTGTTGTTAATATTTCTTTTATATCCTTGTCCCATGTGGTTCTAGATCTTCCTTTTTTCCTTTGATTTCGAGTCTTAACACCCGCTATTGATTTCATTGTTCTTCCGTTCTTCATCCGTTGTAAATGTTCACTAGCCAAGCTGACTCTCTTTATAATGAACTTCAGTGTTGGTTCGAGTGACAGTTTTTCTCTTATTTGTTTGCTCCTTTTTTTGTGTTTGATCTTACTATTTTGTCCTTAATTCAAAACTAGTGTTTCGCATCCACACGTCCAAACTATCTTTCTTATCTTCGATATTTCTTTCTTGCTTATGAATGATCCCCTCGCGTGTTATGTTTTTTCATTGTTTTTTCTACTCTATGTTGTTTCTCTCTAATTCTTTCTATTCCTTAGTATTTCTACTCGGATTGTTACTTGTTCGATCCTCCAATGTAATTTCAATTTTGTGCCGTTCAGCTCCAAATACTATCGCTTCGGTGCTTCTTTTTATTTAATAGTTTTCCATTGCTTTTTAGCATTTCATTCCATATTTCTAAGCATACATAGCGATATAAATTGTAATTTCACATAAAAACGATATTCTAAAATGGAGGGCTTATTGATATTATGATTTTTACGTTCTATGTATTATTTTTTTTGTGTCTTTTGTTTTTGTTGTTTTACATTAATACAACATTTACACTAATTCTTTTGGCTGTTAGCGCCGATTGTTCCACTGTTGTACTTTAATGATATTAATGAGCATAAATTATTTGTTGTGGGATTTTTCATCTTATTAATAATAATTGAAAAGGAAAGATAACCTAGATAATACTTCACTGAAAAAATGTTTGCCAGTAGGATACGTATCGATTAAAAGAGTAAAAAGCAAAGACCACCAACAGTAGCATTCGATTTACCAATTAGGTTACAATTTAACGAAAAGCTAGGTTCAATTGCATTTCGTTCACAAGGTAATCGCCATATTGTGGTACTTGAAAATTAATTTTGGATGAGTGAAGGTACGTTGTAGGACATTGTTGCTTGTATTCAGATACATAATTACTATCAATTATATTAGATCTAAATTCTACGACGGCAATGGCTTAAATCACAACAACTTAAACGTTGAACCTAAACATTGCAGAAGCACATGTTAAACATTTTTTATTTTTCTTAAATTTAATTTCTTCGTTCCATATAAAACACAAATGCAAAGCATTTAACTTTAATATACGAACAATATTAACTATTAAGCTTTAATAAACACAAAAGGATTTCGTGTGATAGTTAAGCAGCCTCTGTCTTAAAGATTTATTAATTTTGACACTCTAATCTAGAACCATTTGTCTATTCGACTTGAAGACCCAGACGCAGTAGATGGGGAACAATGTAATACGAAGAGAAGAACGATTTTTAATGCGAACCAATCATTCTTTCAACACAGATTAGAATCTATCCGTTCCGATTTCATATGTAAATTTGTAGTAAAAGTCAATACATCATCTCTAAATTAATAGTCTGTGAACCAATTCCGACGGTATTAGTTTCTTGGATGTTGCATTTAGGCTGTTCTTCATCGCTCGATTGAAGTATCGATATTCATAATTCTGAGAGAAATGAAGACGAAAAGTGGTTTCTTGTTAGTTAATTCTGCCTTTGAAACCGCAGAAATTGAGATTTTATACAGGATAAAAATTGACGACTTCTACGACGGGCTTCCAAAAACGTTGAAAGGCGACGGCGGGAATATACTCATAACGAAGTTTTGTTTTTTTTAACTCTTTCAGCAATCAAACGTTTCCTGTTCAGTGATTAAACGATTTTATTTTCCTTTTATAAAAAGGGAAATCTTTGGAGACGACTTTGATAGGATTTTCTGCATTTATCCGTTATTCCTTTGACCGTTATTGTATATATTCGACTATTATTCCGCCGGCATATATTAGGAGGAATCGCCTCAATAACGACAAAGCAAAATATCTTGTCACGCAGCATGGTCCTTCTAATCGAGATCAGCGTAGAACATTTGTGGAAGAACTTTTCTACTGCTTCCTATTTTCCTTCATCCTGTGAAAGTATCCTCCAGTCAGGATCCAAATGGTCATGGGAAGATCTTTTCTGGCAAATCATATGTGTTTTTACCACTGTCTGCTAGTTTGAACGCGTCACAGTGACTTTAGCGGTCCACCAGGAACCAATTCAATTTCATCTCTTCCAGGAGTTTTCATCGGTTTTTATAAAGCGAAGACGTGGGATAGCTCTGAACCGTCTACCGTCATGTCTGAACACCCCCTAATCACTCTGACTACTTCTTCATTGCCAGGATCACAATGGAAATCCATTGAGCGGTCAGCAACATTACGTGGATGATATTTATTTCAGAGATTAAGTCAAACACTTCACCCCTGTTCAGTTCAATACTGCTTCGGGAAGCGACAGCTTAGCTATCGAAACGATCGCACAGTTCAAATGAAGTGTTTGTGGTAAAAGATGATTCAGAAATTAAGAATAGAGTTTGTGGTAATCTAATCGCAGATTGGTCATTATTTGTTGTTTTTATAAAATTTTGCCCATGAAGGAATATTGTCCCAGTTCCTTTATTGGGTTATGAACAGTTTACAGACAGATATAAACTATCCGCATCGCTGTTGGTCTGTAATTATATCAAGGATTTATCGAGGACAAGAAGAGGTGGAGTATTATTTTTTCCGATCTTTAGGATCTATTGCAAGTGCTATTCCAGAGTTAGGGCACCTACGAACTCGTCCTTCTTTAAACCATACCTAGATAAGTTACGTAAGCCATTGCTGCAGTGGGTCGTGATATTAATGTATCTGTGATACGTAGCTAGCGGACCTTCGTGCTTTTAGATCAATTTATGCTAAATCACCATGGCCGTACTTTGCGTTAGTATTGGTCTGATAATTGCAATGCAAACCCACGCGGTTACTTTAGAGAAAGGACCCAACGTCTGTACCAGCACTCTGCAGCGTTGCCCAAACGCTATACTAGCTTTAATTTTATAAACCGAGGTATTTCACTTCTGGACCGAAGCTAAGCGGTGCATTAAGTTTATAGATCACCCTGGTGTTTATCAATTGGTAACTAAATCTCGTAATTTGATGTCTAGGAACATTGAAATAAACTATCACGAACAATTTATACGACAATTACAATTTTGTTTTTATTATTTGGCTTCAACGATGTCTTAAAAAAGCAAGTACAGTTCGCTTAATTTACGATTACTGTTCTGTTTGGGCTTTGTATTTAGCTTCGTTAGAAATTTCATCAATATCTTAACGGTACGATATTAAAAATTGTGAATTCGTATCGTCTAACACGGAGCTAATTAATGTAAACCAAACGTACAACTCTTACACAGTATTACATCAACTTCACATCTTATACCATGCACTAATTAATAATATGAGTCGTTAATTCCTAGCTCCGAATAACAATACCTCTCAAACTAACGAATGTTTGATACTCGTATTTTCTTTTCCACTTAGCGGTCTATACATTTTTTAACACTTATAAAGCATCGCATATAGACATAGTCTTTCGCTTCATTAGCGGCCAAGCTAGTTGTTTATGCGAGATTAATTTCCAATCGCAACCAATGTCCGTGTATAGGAAGATATGTACATAATGTGTACGTGGGCATTTTTCCTTTTCTTTTCTTTAAATATACGTTCGTTTATCGAACGAATGGAAAGAATGTGAGGATGAGAGCGAACCAATACCAAGTTCATCGTACTTTAACAAACATTACGTGTCAGTAATGATGGGTTTTGAATGTTTCTCAGTGCAGCCGCAATTAGATATTGGAACGCCATTTATCTATACAGCCACATATGTTTTATACACCGCGGAATACAAGGCTATATACTGAGTGTTATAAAAATCAGTTGGATCGAGAATGAATGGAAGAGAAAGAATTGATTTACGATTACGATGGAAGTCTATAAACTGGTTAGAATAAATAAGTTTCTACAAATAAGTGGACCAGAAGTCATATTAGCTGTGTCTGTCGTTGATTTAATCGTAATTAGTAATAATAGCTCCTGGTTAAAATTACATTAAACAACATTAGACATCGATTAGAAAATTATTTATTGCAAAAGCCTTAAAATTAATGAAGATAAAACAAAATTCATACACTCTAACAAAAACAAACTCTAAAAACTTCCAAGAACAACGGCAAATTATAGATTATAGAAAGAAAGTACCTAGTAATGATAATACGTAAAGTTAACGATAGAACCGATGATATGAAGTACTACGTCCAAACAAGAGGAACTATTACAAAATAAAACGCTAAAAGCAGAAGCGCGAAACTAAATGATATCACGATAAAGACGACCCCGATATACGTAACCGAATGCAGGGAATAAAGAGACTCAATCCGAAACATTTAAAAGAGGACTTATTAGCACTACAACAGAACCGTTAATAAATCATAAAATTAAATATTTATTACAAAAAGAAAATATTGTTTAGAACGAAGGGGACACGTAAGAAGAGGAAAATAAATGGAAAAGGACCTGAGAGAAATGGAAATCAGCAACTGGTAAAGAAAGGCACGAGACATATCAGAGTGGAGGAAAATTGTTCACAAGGAAAGACCCTTTGAGATCTCTAAAGGAGAATGGGAGATAGAAGACAAAGTGGATTAATTTCAAGTTTTCAGGAATATCAATAATTTCCCCCAAATTTGGTAACTTGGTATAGGTAATGTCGATAATTCATATTTTACAGCTACAACAATGATTCTGCTGATATACTACAGCAACATAATGAAGTGTAACAAACTCTACACTGGGCACAAGAGACCTATCAGAATGTGTAAAAATTGCAAAAATCGAATATCCGGTCGTCGCAAAACTCATTCATTTGAAAGGCAAGATATCTGCTTATATTAAGTCTGAAATGGACGCTGTTTGCGGAGACCCTATGCCATCATTTGTCACAGTGAAATTTTAGTCGGCTAAGTTTAAACGTGGTTTAAACCAGACCACATCAATGAAGGGCCAATTACATTCGTAAACGCCTATTTTGCAGTACAGAATGCTAACTACTGTTTGGACGAATTAAACGGATGAGAACATCGCTGTTAAAAGTATATGTGACTTTGACAAAAAGGAAATACTTGCTTCTATGTTAGGTTCAAGATTTTTCTGACTACACTTGCAGTGGCTTAAGCAAGTGAAAGAGCTCGCAACTGCTTAGCTAAAATAACCGGACGAAAAATACGTTTATCCTTCAATTATCTTGGAAAAATATGTGAAATTTCCATAAACGTCTTTCATTAACCTTATGAATTAAGAAATGCTAGGCTAAGTAAGAAACATCGCGTCAGTTTTTGACCAATTTTTTGTATTTTGCATTATTATGTTCAAGTACCTTGGAATCAACCTTTTTGGAAACGATTTCAAAAAGTTAAAGAAAGAAGCTTGTTCTGTGAACAAACTTAAAACCGGTATAAAAATTAAAAGATCCTAGGAACGCAGAGAGTTACATTTTGATACATGATTAACGAATGCATCAATACATTAGTGATTCGATTGAATTTTTAATTCTCTGAATTTAATGACGGGCTAAATGAACAAGTAAAATTAATCCGACGGTTAAGAAAAAATGTACGCAATGAAATAGATAGTTAAAACATCTATTACTCCTTTTATGGACAGCATTAATGATATCCCCATAACGCGTATCATTCTAATCCCATCGTAATCGCGACGAAATAAATAATTTCTACACGAGTGCGCGCCGTTTCATAATTGCCAACACTTAATATACGAAATCACCATAATATTATGAAGCATACTTAATACATGGCGAAGACATGTTTCATTTGTAGTAATTTATTTCCAGGACGCTCATGAATAATTAAATAGCGACCGGAGGTATCGCTTTCTCTCTCTAGAGAGCCGCACTAAGCCTACGGAGAAAACTACGTTCAGCCGCGTGTCGCTTGAGCCGAGGTGCTCCAGCGCGAGCCCGGCCCAAACGCGTTGTATTCCGTCGTACGAACTTTTAATATTTATTTTATTCAAAACGTATGCACCGATGACATCGTCAGATAACATTAGAAATATACACGCAACGACTCCGAGTGTTCCGGATCAAGTCAACCGCGATAGCGATCTAAATATAAATATCAACAACAATAACAGCAACAATAACGTATAGCGCATAACAAAAGCCCCTCCGATATACAGATACAATAACGTAATACTTCGCCGAATAGAAAGGAATGAATGGAGGATCAATGGAATCACATTCACTTGACTCGCAGACAATACCTGAAGAGGCCACAACCTCCGGTCGAGCTCCTCGAGTTTTACGCACGCTTCCAACGTTATGCTATTTACGCAAGCATAGTAGACGAAACATACGTCCTCTACTTGCGTTAAAAGGGGAAAAAAAAGGAACGCGGAGAAGGGTGTCCCTCAAGGTGGCATCTCGATGCCTCTATTGTTCGCTTTTCTCCCCTCTTTTATAAATAATACTGCCACGACGCATTCAATACAATGTTTACACGCATTGTCACCTCACAATGGAATAATAATATATCTGTTTACAATGGGGACGATGTGCGTGTATCTGTTTGTATGTGTTTGTGCGGTTCGGAGCCGCGTTCACCGATAATTAGAGCGATTATCATGCTCTGTCGCGCCCTCTGTGAATGCGCGGGCTCCCGCGACAGATTCGGTGTTTCGAAATTCCTGTCCGATAAGTCGCTCTATACGTATGAATAAATCATGGATAAGTACAATATATTGTCTTCTGTGCCATGTACAGAATAGGGCTTTTTATATTAGTAGTAAATATGAATACGTACGTTATTTTCCTAGCTTATTGTTAGGGAGACTACTGAGGGAATAGTCGAAGAGAAGAAAAATGCATCGTGTGAACTTCACTTATTAACGGGCAGGGGAAATAATTTAAAATGGATGTTTTTTTTATTTATTTATTTAACACTTAGTAGCCTTAATAACGTTTCAATTCACCTTTTCATGTTCATTCTACCGGCTTCAGGATATTCCTGTAGAATTTACACAGAAAGTACAATAAAAAAAGAAAGAAAAACATATCGATGTATATCACTAAGATCTTGGTCACTAGGTCACAGGGTTAGTATTTCTAGTTAAACGAAGATTGATGCTTATTTGTTCTCACCAACTCGTTCTTTGACTTAAACTAACCGTACACTGCATCTACGTTTGAATACAGATGCCGCCTTATTTTGAATTCTACATCGTCGATTCCTTGGACGATATCAGTCAAAATTTCGGAAAGATTCATTAAGTAGCGTTGTTTTGACGGTTATAGAAAGTTAGCAAACACACGTATCACATGGAATAATGGAAAAAGGACAACACGAGTCAGTGATTCAATTTCTTTCTTGCAGAATACGTGAACATAAATCAAACAGAAGCTAGATACGGTTTATATGGGCCATGCACCTTCAACGAGCACCAATAGGTACTTCAACTAACCTATACATTGCCAAACATTCGACTTCAATGAAGAGACGTTAATTAATCCTATTGAGATGACTTTCTAATATGGTAAATCTGCATTGAATGTGAAATATCGAGAATAAGAAAGCTATCGGCAAGAAGGGTACTGCGCCTACTGATAATAGATCAAAGATGGAATCGCCTGAAAACTTCAAAGCAACATTTGGACATAGTCAACCGTAATACGAGTGAACTTCCGCCATGTTATGAGACTGTAGATAAGCTTATATGTATCCACTTACGTGATTACGTAAAAACTTGACGAAACAGATTTGCCCGACGAAAGCGCCCAAAGGAAGGATAATCACGGGATAGCGCTATGCTGATTACTGGATTGATAAAGAGAAGAAAGCCCCATCTAACGAGCAAAAAAACTCTCAGCCGCCATGATAACACACCAACCCACTCCTCGAGAATTGCAGCACAAAATCATCTGCCATATTCACCGAATTTCGACTCTTGCGTCTTCTTTCTTTTTCCAAACTTGAAAGATGGTTTGATGGGAAACGGTTCGATGTCAAATGAAAATATCATTGTCGAAATTGAACTTATTCTGCAGATTTCAACAAATTCGATTATTTCCATAGCCTTAAAAAAAATGTGAAGCACCTCTGGATTAAGGTGCTCTCTTCCTTAACACAGGTATTTATCGTACTATCCTCGTATGCATGACATTCTGTTTCTAGATTCTTATAATTAAACGTTAGCACCTACGAGGAAGTAAACAAGATGCCAAAAATTCTAGACCAAATTAAACTCAGAATTTAGCACTTAGCTCCATTAATGCTGGAAGAGAAATAATATTCAATACAAATATTTTTTTGTACGATCTCAAAGTATTATAACCACATGTATATGGATATCATTGTCTGACCTTGGACGAACTCGCCCGGCTTCATCTTAATTTGAATTTTATTCCCCGCACGATAATTAAATAATTCAACAGTAATTCGAGGAACTTAATAACTCTTTGTTCCTTTTTTTTCGATCTTGAGTCGCCTCCACCAGGTAAAAAAAGGAGATAAAGAGATGCTAATCGAGAACTTTGTAAATTGAATAAAAGAAGTATCAAGAGCCTTATTTGAGTGCTC
Organism: Oryctes rhinoceros; assembly: GCA_020654165.1. Classification (NCBI taxonomy): domain Eukaryota; kingdom Metazoa; phylum Arthropoda; class Insecta; order Coleoptera; family Scarabaeidae; genus Oryctes; species Oryctes rhinoceros. The sequence goes on from JAIOKQ010000123.1 coordinate 570,129, forward strand.
CTTACGGTCAGAAGTACATTTGCGTATTACACATAATGAGAAGTATTAACATAATAATATGCAATGCAATGCTGATTCAATATGATCTTCATAACATGCGTACTTCTCCTTTTTTACGGTTCTCTTGTTAAATTTACATACTGTTTACTGTTAATATCATGAAGTTGAAACTTAGGGATCACGTTCTTTTATTATATGAGTTGTAATAACTAATTTAAACGTTGTTTATTGTATCGCAATGGGATTATAAAGAATGTCTGATGATTTACTGTACAGCCAGGAACCTCGTTGCTGTTTCTTTTATTATCCAGTTTATTCCAGCCATAACAATTTATTTCATGTAAAGTTATTATTGGAAGTATACGAAGATGCATAAAAGAAGCGCTATTACGATATATTGGAATGATGATTTTAAAAGGAAATTTTTATATTTTTAAAACTTATTTTAAAGCTTGTAAGTAAATAAAATTCTTTATTTTAATCCATGTGTTTAAAGCGTTAAGTAACACAGGGAGGCTACTTACAACACCGTTTACAAGCTCTACGAAATCTTGCTAAATTCTAAACATACATGTACACAGATAATCTCCTTAGTTCTATATACTTAGTCCTGCAATGTTCCCAACTTCTTGAAGCCATCCGAACAATAGGATTTGTCGAATTCTGCAAAATGGGTGCCTGTTTCGGATGATCTCTTCACTGTTTTTCGCTCATTCATTCTTTTTCAATCTTGGAAAAAGAAAGAAATTCCAAAAGCAAATCTGGTAAATATGGTGGGGCTCAGTTTTGCTATCGTAATTGCCGATTATCCACCATAATGGTGGTGATTGGCCTTTCCTTTCTCAGAAAATCATTTAAGATTATGTCTTGCAAATTTTAAATCATCGTCTGATGGAATCGTCTCTGTCTTCTTTAGTGAATGTTTGCCATTTCTAGCCCAACTACTTTTTTCTTTATTATTATTAATACTGTCTGCGCAAAAGGATTTCCTAAAGTTTGCTGCTGTAACGGTTTCTTGCAAAATTTTATTAAAAAGAAGCTAAGAAAGGTTGAAAAGTATCAAGTCGAAGGTTCAACATAAAGGAGAATTTGGGGCGTGCAACACTCTAACAGGACAAATTCGAACTGAAGACGCACAGCAATTTGGAGACTTTGTTTATATGAATAGGCTGCAGATTCAGCATGTAATAAAAGTAGATGGACCAAAAGTTGTAAAAAAAGACGCCAAAATGAGTAAAGCTTATCTTTAGCAACCTGAAAAAACTGACAGCATGATCAAGAGTAAATTCAGCGATACGGCACCATCCTTTTGCCTTCAGACCTTTTACTTTTCAATAGACAGAACTTTCACACTACTGATGAGATGTACTCTCGCCATCTGTAAAAATTATTGCCCAATTTTTTTTTTATATCTCCTCTTTATAAACAATATGGTAAAGACTTCAGACTCGACAAAACTAATGTAATTACAGACGATGTTGCGACTGGATGTCGTGACGGTTCCGATGGATATATCGGTAGCTCGTCTCTTATTCCGAGGTTCAAGGAACTATAAGCTATAATGTGAAAATGAAAAGGGTGGACACTCACGAAATGAAAACACTTTCGTACTTTACGCTTCATACGTTTATTAACAACTATAGATTCTTGGTGAAGGTCTATCTGACATAGATAGACCTTTCTATCCTTTTATTAATTCTCTATCTATACAATTATTAATTCTCTGTCTATACAATATTCAAAGAAGACGACCTCACACCAATGTCAGTACATGAAGCATTTAGGGTGCAACTAATGATGTTAACAATAAAAACATCTTATGATTGAAAACGAACGTAGATAAGTTTCCAAATAACATATTGTAACAGTGATAGCAAAGACTGCGGCGTAAGATCATAAACAAGGCGTAAGTATTGGTACACTCCGCACCATACAAGCTTAATTTATTTTTCCGCAGAAAACTAAGCTTCTCTGAGATATCTGCCATGTGTCTGTCTACTTCTAAATTTTTTACCGTGTTGAAGTTATATTTACTGGTACTAAATGTAATGTAAAAGTCTAAAATGTTTTCGTATTGATGTAGGTTGCATACAAGGTGCAATGCAATGTGTTGCCTTGATGAATATTGTCCTGCAAATGATTAATCATTAGACAAATATAGATTTATTATTATTTTTATTGTAACTTATAAGGACAGCTAATCAACTTTAGAGTATAGAAGGTTATTAATGAATAAGTAAGAGTAAATAATTATTAATGAAATACTATTTTGATAAATTGCGGCATACAAGTAAGGCTTCGATTAACACGTAGTATTTATCACCTATTCAACATTATTATCGTTTAATCTTGTCTACCAGATGCGAAGGGGCTATTATTACACGACCTCAGACCCCCACGTTCCGTTGGCGTGAATTGTGACACCCCACAGGGACCCTCGTTAATTAGCCAAACCCGTACACTTTAATACGTTCGTACTTTATTTTATAAGAAATGTAATCAAAACATTTTACCTACGGCTTATATTTCGCTCCATCATTACGGAAAAGCGGCCCGCCCGAATCGAAGGTGATTCGAACGATGCGCCGCTCAATTTCGCGTCCGTCGATCGCGCGCCCGACTACAGGTTAGTGTTTTTAATTTAGAACGTGTCAACGATAGCTATGATAGATGATTTGGTGTGGGCTTCACAATCGGCCGTGAAAAAAAGGGGAATTAATTGTTTTCGAGGTGTGTTACAATTCACTGCACTCTTCTCTTCTCCCGGAGACCTTGCTTGCTCTATGACGTGGCGATGGTATTCCGATTAATTTCGTTCTCCTTTCTTCTTCTTCGCCTTTTTTTGTTTTATCATCGATTTATTATAATGTAGGTGTTTAATTTGAATCGGGATGAATTATTACGTTTAATAAATCCTATTGTGTTTCAACCCTGCTCTTTTAATTCGAAAGTACGTAGGTAACACGTCGATGAATAACTCTCTTCATATGTATGGGCCGTGTAGAAGATTTGAATGAAGATGGAGAGGATTATTTTGATAGCCCTGGCGAATTTTTTCTTGGAATTTCATCCAATCTTTATTCTTTTTATTCGTTAGAGGAAATTATCGAAATACCAGAAATTAAACCTTCTTAGTTCATCGTATTAAGAAGATGCCGTTTATTTATATCACTTCTCTGTTCTTATTCGTCAGACTAGATCCATTAATCATTTTTATGGGCTTCCAGTGAGTCTTGATTTTAAAAATATGATCAGCACAGCAATGAGGTTAAACGAATATACTGCAAAATATCTAAAGTACATCCTAATAGGCCCAATCGTTTTACTATTACGTATATTTAGTGAAAATATTTCTTTTTAAACCAATTTTCAATGTATTTCTGATCGCATGCTATACAGCCTAGATTTCTAGTTCCTTCTTAACAAAAGCTTCAAATGTTCAAAGATTTTCAACGTCGCTCAAGCCAGGAAACGATCTTCAGGCGACTAACTTCCTTGCCTTACGTATTTCCACCTTTCTTTTCCATTCTTTGAATATAATTAGAATTTTTAGCGATATATATTTTGAGATCTTCTTTAATATATATTAAGGTAACAGGATGATCTAAGTGACATTCCACACTAAATTCCTTCGTACGTCTTAATTAACAGATCTAACGTACACCAACCTTCTTCATTGAAGAGTTCTTTTCTATTGGATTCTACTGTACCTATAGGTAATATTAAACCTAATTCGGAGCTTTAGTGGGAGATAAAGCTCGACCTGAAAGCCTGTTTGTTTAAATGCATAAAGCAATTGTATGCTAATAAGTCGGGATGTGAATGAACAGCAGTCTGGACAGTGGCGGAGTTAACACTGAGTAGGCATCGCATTGATTATGGTGAGGTAGGTTCTTTGTTAAGCGATTGTTATTTGTCTTCTGTTCCACAGAGTGAACTTAACGTCTACGTATCTTAGGGTTCTGCGTTTTCGGTAATGCATGTAGTCCTTTTTTGTAATCGATTTTCATTTGTTAGTACTAAGAGTTCTGAAACATAGTGGATATTTGAAAAAAAGGAAAGCGTTAAGCAACGCTTTTGGCGTGTTTCTAAACTTAGGTGTATTCGATTATTCAAATTATTAAAACATTATTAACGTTGCTTTTTACTTACCTTAACGACTTGGACAATTCGAGCTGGAGCTCAGGGGTAGCCCGAAAAGCTTCAAGCTCCAACGTCAAAATGACGTTACTCGTCAAAAATAATCTAGTAATATAATCGTACTTGCGTTGAAAGGTTCTTTTGGAAATCTTGGTTGTTGTTTAACAGTCATTTGTGTCTATAAAAATGGATACTGTTTACGAGGATTTTGCACCACCGTTTGCCGCAATGAAGCGCTTTGGGCAGGTGAATTTAAACGTATGGTTGTGTCAGCTTGGTTAGTGATGAACGTTTGAGACAGCTTCATATGAAACTTTGAAGATCTAGTTCACTCTCGAAGCCAAGGTACAGCTAAAACAATGGACTACGGAGGGAAAACTAGACACAAATTGAAAGCAAGAATTGCGGAAAGAACGGCGTCTTTTGAACAAGAAGAAAGTTTTGTTTCGCCAAGATACAGTCTTGTACTTCGATGGTCACCATGCTAAAAACGAACTGGGGTACGTAAAAAATTTCTCAAATGTTGACGACGCAATTCAAAGAAGGAGCATTATTTGCAAGAATAGATCCAGATAAGATTCATAAGAATCATAAGTAAACTAAACAAATGCGAACATTATTAATTTAGTTGTTTTTTAACACATAAAGAGTTCCTAACAATAAGGGGGATTATCATCGCAGAATCCTGGTGGATCAGTAAATATTATATATATAAATAGGTGTAAAGCTTCGTGTAAACTTAGTTAAGCAGGTGCACTTTCAAGAGGTTTTCCCATTGGTAACTTGCAATTTTTCTCTATAGACATCTACATGTTCACTCTAAGAACAAGGCCTTTTCTTTTATGTCGCGATTGTCTTACAGCGCCCTAACAGAGCATATCATAACCTCCGGTGCCATTAATCCGTAAAGAAAGCGCTCCGCGGCTTTGATACTCCCTGATCATGGAATGGAAACCCGGAACTATAGCGAAAAGTAAATAAAGTCATTCAAAACGTATTTTTCATTCGCCACTGCTACGACGATTGCTACGCCTCTGAGTATAGCAAAGCCGTTCAGCTAATGTAGCTCACTGTTAAATCACAATCGAAAGTGTTTCACTTTGTACGTGCCTTTGCTCTATTCGTCAACGCTCGCTTTGCATTATGGCACACACATCGAACTTACGAGAGAAGTTCATTAATCTCTGAAAGCAAATATTATCGCTGGTTCGAGTGGGCGTTCGTAGCATTCAAATTCGGTACGTAAAAATATCATCGGAGCATGATATGATCGCATAGTCGCTTGCGTATTAAGATTTTTATATCGTATTGGTATTGGTCAGCGTTATTCCGACCATGATTTCTTTGTTAGGTAATTCGAGGTATTTTACTGCACGTAAATGATGGAGTGCCGGGAACTTGGATTTGAACATACTAGTTTAAAAAAAATTATGAAAGAGCTTCCAAGGAGGAGGATTCTTCTTGGTACTGAAAAAAAACCTACAGTACAATCTGAATGTCTGAGATAATTCATGCGGACATAAACGCCGATAAAAAAGTAATAAATCAACAAAAATACTAATATTCAGATTCATACCGGTCGCATTTAAAGGGGACAATTTCTCTTTCCCTTTCATATAGCGAACATCGTTACCGCTTGTTAGGGATACGCACAGGTACTTACAGACGCCAACGATCATAAATTATTTTCAAAACAAAAAAGAAGTACCGTGAAACATATATCAAAAGACTTATAAATAGCAAGTTACTTATTGTAAATATGCAAGAATCTGATGATGAGAGACTTCTGAAAAGAATTGGTAACCTAGGCACAGATGGAACAAGGTATGTCGACACTGGACACAAAAAAATCTCTTCTTAAACGTTTGCAACAAAGCCAAAGAATAATCCTAAAATAGCTTCCCCATATTATTGACGGAATCATTTACGGCAAACGAAATGCGAGGAGAGAAAACGTGCACTACCCACGGACATGTTGGTGTCTACGCAGCGTCATCAGCATCGTTCCGAGAGTATTTTATCTTCACCTAGCATCATTGTTAACCTGATATTGTCTACTTCGTCGTTTCGAAATCTTGTGGCATCAACTGCGAGGCACCAACGGTATAAGCAAAAGCGTCAAGATGCTCCCGGAACCAGCTGATGATGCCCGGTAGGTAGAAATACGTCCGCGGCTAATGATAGGCCAGTGAGAATCTTTTACATGTACAGTTTCTCAAAGCGCTCTTCGCGTACACCATCTCGTAGTGAGCAAGTCCAAGAACTGATCGAGGAACGGCTTAGGAAAGGGACTGCTGTCCTTTTTCCATGGTTGCATCAACAGTTGTCAAAACAACAAAATAATACAACTTGAACAATATCTCTGCCAGACATGCGTAAGCTCAAGAATAATACTCATGGCTGATAATGCTGATTTTGACTAGGCGCTAGTTATTCCAATATACAGGTAGTCCTCATACCATCGTCATTTAATAACAAAACAAATGAGCCTGAACTGAACTGAAGTTACTCGATGCACTATTCGTAGGAGAAGAAATTTAAATAGGAACCAAAATTTAAGCTTTTGCAAAAATGTTGAAGACTGATCTCGTAAAGTAAAATAAATATTTGTCAGGTCAGACATTCTTGTTTTTTAATTAGCTAATTAATTAAACGATTAATTCTTTTAATCGTATACTTCGCGAAGCAAACTCCAATGCACGTCTCTCAAAGAGCAACAGGCGCAAAACAAGCGGATAAGCATAAATTTACTTACACCTTACACAACAACAATGCAATATATTAATTTGCAATCGTTAAATGACAGTAAATTTCATACAAATAAATCCTTATCCATCGCTGCGTTCACAAGTTTGTACGCGCTTTAAGATACAAGCGTTACAATGTATCGTTAAATATCAATAAATTGTTTTTTATTCCACGAGATTATTACTAGTCATGGTCAAATGGATGCCATAGTAATGTTATCTAATAACCGCGTATACGTTCATATATTCAGGGAATTACAGACGGAACGATGTTCGGAAGAGGGGTTCGTCTACAGCAGAAAATCGAAAATCGCCATAAAAGTTGCTATTATTTTTACATATACATACATGGACATATTTTTATTTTTAATACTCAATACTCAAGCCTCTATATCTATAAATACGAGAACTAGCAATGGTGCAGTCAAACCAATTGCCGGGATCACAAGATACACCATCTGTGCTTGCTTGGCCATGTTTCTCATTTTATTTTAATTGCTACTTATGTATTTCCGTTATTATTGCACATGTAAAAAGATGGTTCAAGTAAATCTGGCAACCTTGTATCTCTACCAGTTAGAAGCTTGATAATGATATTAGAATTGCACATACAGGACGCGGTAAACGAACCATAAATTTACTTTTTTTTAATAGGACACCATGTATATTTTTAAATTTTTCTTCGCTAGCAAATAGATGCAAAAAACAAACGCATTCGACAAAAATTTATTTTATTACTTAATTTAATTTTTTAAATTTATTTTGGTAATAAATCTTAATTTAAAGAAACTTCTCAAAGGGACTTCCATTCTTGTCTGTACGCAACTGATAACGTCTTCTTAAGCTTTGTACGGCGTTAGAGATGTTATTATTTTTCTTATTCAAATTCAAAATTCATGAATAAAATAAAATAAAATGTTTCTTCTAAAAAGCTTTATTGGAAGCAATTTAAAGATGTTAAATCAGGGCTCTTGTAGATGGCAATTGAGTAGTCCCGGCATTGCCAGTACAAACGCATAATTAATTACTTGTGTGGTACGCTACCTTGCCACTAAATCATGTCTAATTGTGGAACAATTGCTTTCAAATAATGTTTTCGTTGTTGATTTGAAATTATGAAAAATTGGCCCAATTGCTCAGAGCAACTCGGAAAACTCCTCAATGCACGTGTATTGATACCTTTTCAGTCTTTCTATTTGTGTTTTCTTTTTTAGTTCCCATGAGTGCCTATTTCTTCTATTAAAACGCCGAAAGTGGCCGAAAAGCAGATTCATCTGTTAGGAAGAAGGAGTTATGCAATCATTTGTTAGTAAAACTTCCTCCCCAGAACCGGAGCGGTAATATTTTATTGGGTATGAATTTATCAAGATCGAAGCATTGTGGATATGCTTTTATCTTCTTTTCTAGTTTTATGTCATAAAATTAGGAAATAAACTATTTAGTGAGACGTTCTGGCGAGCATTTAACTTTTAGCGTGCGTGTTAAGATGTCCTTTACTTAACTTTGACATGATGTTTTCTTGACCAATATTTTTAGTGTTTTTTAAGGTTAAACCTTTACCAATGTATTTGCAGAAGAAGTTTGTAGATTTGGATGCATTTTGGTATCCTTTCCTTGTAGCTTGAGCATATTTGCATTTACTATTTTTACAGCTAGCAAAAAAATAATAAGAAGAAAACTAAAAGCGTTGCAGGTTTGAGCCATATCATGACACGGTCGAAACCCGGAGCGCGTTTAGCTTTAAATGACTCCGGTCGTGAAAGTCTACGCTTTTATTTCAAAGAGTTATTCATTGTTTTACTTTGACATCTATTCTAATCACTTGAAATAGTCTCATATAATACATTTAAAATCAGCAAATGAAAGGCCACCCAAAAGTATAGAACCACATAATATTCCATTAAAAATAAACAAAGTTACATTTTGCTGGCCGCAACCTGTACATACAATTCCAATATCTAATTATGAAATTTTTAACTTTTATTTGAATCCGTTTTTTTTTTTGTATTCTGCAAAAGTAATAGTTAAAATAAGATGAGAAACCCTGTACATAACCATACTTAATAAATACTTTTTGATGGTGGTCGCTATACATCATCCTGCTTGTGACACAAACCCATATAAGATACCGTGGACTGATCATGTTTATGAATTATTTTGCCCTGCCTACTATACATGTGTACATTGTGAAGATGTACTGTTAACCCAGGATGATACTGCAGAATTCTAAAAATAGAATCTCAATAAAAGCTTCTTCAAATATGGACGTTGGACAAATTCTTTTAATATCCCACGTGCAGAAAAGGAAAACATTCATTTCATTCCATCTTCAGAATAAATTAATCGGTTTGATAATTTGTTGTAACAAGCAGCCTCACTGGCTACACTAAACACCCTTACAAAACCCATACGATTCGTAAACGCTACGTGCAGGCAATTGGATTTCTGCGGTCTGTTCGAACACGCTCAGTGCCGTATTTCGCCTGGACGTGAGGTTCAGCCGGCTTTTGATTTTCCATTGTCTATTTACGCGCCTATTTTAGTGCCGTTACCGTGCTTTTATTATTTAAAGTTCACGCGCCTTCGACTTTGATTTGTTGCATACTTTGATATTTATTTGTGTAGACTTTACGACGAAGTTACTGTTGTTGCGTATACGGTTCGCTTATATCCACGTCACCATCGATCAGAAATAGAACTAATTATTCTCTAACTGGAAATTAAGAGGTTTAATATGGTAAGAGTGAAGTCTGTAATATATGAAAGGAATACTTTAAATATTAGTTAATTTATAATTTTTTTATATTCTTGGAAGATCGCGTGGACACTACCAGGAGTTAAGTAAAGTTAAATAAACCAAAGCTGAATAAACAAATAAAAGACTTCAGTTCCTGTATTCCTGATAACATATCCTGTATTCTTTGGCGAAGCAGTGCCAAATATTACGTTGTTTTCATTAGATTACGAAAAAACAAGGCTACCCAACGTTAGTAGTAATTACGAAATTACATATGAAACGTCTGATATGAAAAAGTCGAGGTTTTTCTCCTTGAAATAATCAATTGAACCGAACCATTAACTGTTCGCTGATCCTCCAAAGCAATTCTTACATACCTAGTACGACGAAAGTAATCGGCTGGATTCGGTTCAACTAGCGGTTGCTCAATTTCCAACTCATATGAAATTATCCAAATTTCCTGGGTTATTCGCCAGTTCCTCCACAAATTTCCTGCGCATTTCTTTACACTAAATGACACGAGTCTTTACTGTGCCATGGGAGAACTGATCTCCTTCGCATCTAAATGATCTGCGTTGTAACTGTTTCAAAGAAAATGGGAAGTACATTAGAAATTTCACCTTAGAAGCAATTTTGCTTTTTCCATAAATATCAAGACAAATCGCTCCATTAAATTCCCAATTGTCTATGCCCTGACCAAAACCGTAGGAATTTATACTTAAGAACAGATGCTGTTTAAGATAAACATTACGTGCTCTTTGGAGATCGTAAAATTCTTAAAATTCGTGATTGATTTGTGACAATACTCGTTGTGAGTTTCAAAATTCACTTCGAGAAATGCTCCCACTTACTATAAAGGACGAATATTGCAATTCGTTAAGTCATTCATTCACTTCCTTCCTCCCTTCTCCTCCTTCTCATCGCATAAGTACCACATTTTTTTTCCACGGCCGCTTCGATAAATAATAAATTTTACGTGATTAATGTGCTTTCACTAATTAATCAATTTCGTATGCAGGTATGTACGCCTATAAAACATGTAATGGACAGTGCCGTTAATAGATGGCGTTGGAGGTGTATGCGTACACGTTCCCCGTGAAGTTATATACTTGTATATATACTAGCACGTAAGCGGTGAAGGAATATATGTTGTAAATAACAAAGGGACATCAGCAACGATAACTCGAATACGTCAATATGGCCAATATTAAACATGGTTGTTAAAGTTAATTAAAAGTCGCACATAATTCATGCATATGCTTATTCATAATTTACTTTTTATGAGACTATATTCTTTATAACGTCAGCATTGGCACTTTATCACAGTTATTGTCTTCGTATAATTGTATTGCAGTAAGGACGTAAGTGACAACTTTAGAGTGAATTCTCTCATAACGTACCTACTTTCGATACAAATATTGACAAACGGCATTTACATGTTTCTAGGTGCTAAATAGTATTTAACAGCCATATTCATTATCTTGGCTCTATTGTGCGTATTCTCTAGAAGATGTTGTTTATTAGCAAAATGCAAAAGAGTGATGAGGTAATAGGTAAATTGAAAATTCTATATTTCTCTATTGTCAAGAGCAAGTTGTAATATGATCGGCATTCATTTGAAGCTATGTCGAAATTGAAATGGGTTGTTAACGTTTCTTTAGCAATTGCAAGGATCCTCTTCTAACCGCATGTAACATTTATTTCACTCTATCATCAACGAAAACCGAGTGTACCATTACTGTTGGATTCATAGCCCGGACCACTGGCGCTTCTAGATACAGGATAGAAGAAACAGGATTGCGCTGCTTAGCAGTTGAACGGCTAACGTAGAGTAAATAAGTGATTTAGTAGATCTATATAAAGAAAAATAACAACGGCCCCAAATTAGGTCATTGAGGTACACCCGATGACATATTGTACTCCGTTGAAGCGAATTCGTTGTAGTATCAGCGTCTCCCGCACATTTCGTCTAATAATTTCAAATTAAAGTGGTGGAATTGTCAATTTCTAGAAGAAAATTTCTCTTTTTGGCCTATTATCTTTGAAGAGTGGGCGGTAGAACAATATTGTAAATCTACTCGACGAGGGTAGTGGCGAAAATGGCCAATTACTTAGCTGAGTATGACCTAGCTGATCAACTGCTTCCCGCTCAGTTAGTTTTGCCTGCGGCGTGGTTTACGCGTCGTCGAGTTACCGCGCTAACTGTTTCCTATCACCTTCCCATCTCCCGAAGAAGCCTCATATGATTGTAGGCGAAACGTCGAATTTTCGTTTAATCGAATCCGGAACACGTTTAGTTTCAAACGACTCCGGCTGTTGAAGGCTACGTTATTATTTCATATGATAGTTAATCGTCGTAAATAAAATGAGATTTTAAAAATATTACTGACACTATTTCAGCAAATTAACAATTAATGATTCAAATATCTTACATACTAGCGTATTAAGGATACAATTATTTATTGAATAACACTACAATCTACAACATTAATTATGAGCCATAAACTACGCTGTCCTGATCTGTACAACAGAAAAAGAAATAAAAGTCGACATTATAGCTCTAATGGATGTTGATTCGGTAAATATTAAAACGACGACTTCGATATTATATATACACATAAAAGTTATAAAAAGACGAATATAATACGATCGCCAAGCTGAGCTTGGATGGATACCACCTATGCGTATAATTCCAGCTTTCTTTCCCATTTAATTTACCAATTTGTTTTTATTGCTATATTAGGTATGGTAATGAATAGCTGTATTTATTTTAATAGAAAATCTCGCTTTAATTGCCGTTAGATTAGGCGAGGTCGCCATCGGCACCTTTGTCTTTAATAATTCGGGTCGTCGAAACGTTCTTCTCTCTTTGGATTTATATAGCGTAGTGATTTTTTTTTTAATAACACAATGGGTGGACGACTAAACTTAGCGACCGGAGAATGATATAAAACATTTGAGGCGGTATTGAAGAGTTTTATGGTCGCACGAGCGCCTGCATATTTTAGAGATTTTAATGTGCGGCTTTTTATTGTTGGTGTAATCGTTTACGGAATGAATTCGTTTCTAAACGGACGAAATGGAAACCTTCGCTGCTATAAAGGAATTTAATAAACATTGGGATGAAACACCTTTTGCAAATTATAAAATATATTTTCCATCATTTATTTTGATTTTAAGAGACAAAATCACGCAAAGAATGAAAATTGATCTAGATTACGTTGTACTTAAAAGACGCAAACTAGCGATACACTACACACAGCATGAACGAAGAAACTCCTTAGAATACGGCTAATTTATTCTAGAGGACCTTCGACGGACTTCAATTATTCTAGTGCTCTTGAGTAAAGGCAAGTTACTTTAAAGAACGGACGGGCTTGGTATAGGCAAAAATCTTTCGGCACAATTGTGAAAGACGGCCAAGCATATGGCAATATCTTGGCGCTGCTCGATGAGGTATTTGGTAGTGATCGTGGAGAACTTAATTGTTCTCTTATGCGACAACATCCATTTATGTTTGAGGCTACGGTGTTTTTTAATGTACAATAGCCGCGCTCAGTAATCTGAGCAAACTGTCAGGAATTCCCAACTTGGTGAAAATCTCCAAATTCCATCGTTGGAAGAGTTGTCGAATCCTTTCCTAATGTGCACAATGAAAGAGCAGCTCCAGAATCATCCTCCACCCCGATACGCAGTTATCGCAGTCCGTAACTACGTGTTCTGAATTGTCTTTTAAATCTTTTTTCTATAAAACGGAATCATAGTGACAGAAGAAATGAACCAGTTACAAGAGAGGTCATTAAGATAGCTCAAGGCTCTAGAAAATAGTACCTAAAGAAGTACCTAAATAGTGGATGGCGAACCCTTCTTAAAGTAGTGTTTCCGATATTACGTCTAGTTTGATACAGGTCTCTGCCATATTGTACTGAAGTATTCAAACGTCCGCAATAATATGAGATTGTATTCAAGTTATGAATTAATAATTACCATTGGTCAAATTTTACTTTTGCTTTTGGTTAATTCTTCCAGAGATAACAATGATAGCAAACAGTTTGCGAATTTCTGAGCATAATTGTTTGCTATCATTACAAATCCTTAAAAAAGCCTCTCAAGGATTACCAGGAATAAAACTAAATACATTTTCCATAAACGGAGAGCCTTCGAAAGAATAAAATAATTCGTCAAAAATAAATAAAACGTTTAGAGTTGTAAGCAATTGATTAATTTCTAGAGGATGAAATATTGAAATAAATCAACCTTGCATGAAGGAACTTGATGCACCATTACTTAGGTTCAGTATAAAGACGAAATTAAGAGATATAATAGAGGTACTGAAGCTTGTAACTTACTACAAACCCGTATTACACAGTAGGACAAATTTGTCCCGTCAATTTCCTTAACGTTAAAATAATTTTCCTTAACAATCTCCCATATAAATAGAATGAAAGCGTAGACGAACTTAAAGCATAAATCTTAAGTTTTTGTGGAGAATTGTGAGATATAATACATATGAAATTCTACGCTGCTTAAATGTGGCTGAACCACACACGAAGGATTTAATAAAAAAGACAAACAATGAAAACAACCGCGACACGCAGAACGAGAAATAAAAATGGATAAAGGAAACAAAAGGAAAGCGGAATAACGAAGGAAGGGCAACAACGGAATAACGACACTCGGTATAACAAACTGCCATTGTAGGTACATACACGAGTACAAATATGCACAAATAATATGTATGTGCGTGTACATACGTTTGCCAGTGGTAGGATGACAATCCTGTATGCAAAATAGAATCGCGACTTACAACCGTATAAATGGATATTATGTCGCCTTGGTTATACATCTACCGTATTCAGTCGGTGTCTATTCTATTAAGTAGCCTGGAATAGAGGGTATACCTGGTTTTCGTTATCAAGCGGAACATGTACTCAATAGACAACATATAACAAGATAATTTACAAATTTTAAGATGAAGGTGAAACGATCGCATCATCATGCGATTATATATAATCACTGCTCTCATATTTTTGGTTAATTCAAGATATCTGAAAGGTGAGACGTCAGGGGATAATACGGCCCTTCAAGGAATAAGAAACTTGTATTATTAGAGGACATAAATTCGTATAACTTGAATAAGACATAAACTTTTGTTCAAGTAATCAATCTAAATTTGAAAATGTGTAGCTGTTGGGTGGATGATGATGATGTTACTAATGGAAAACTAAAATTAAATCGATTAAAATGTTATTTTTTGTTTACTTATTGGCAAGCGTTAGAAACTTAGTTTACTCAGGGTGTCATACGTGTTATTTATTGAAGTATGTAATGGAGAGGTGCAAATAAAATAAAGTCTCAAAGTTCACGTATTTAGTATCAATCAACTCTTTCATAACATCTCCAGGATATCAGCAATTAAGGTTCTGAAACGATTCCTAACGATAATATTTACTGAATTTAAGCTATTTAAACACTAAAGGAGATATGCCTCTTTAAATACTTATTAAATTAATGGAAGGAAATTTACTCACACTGTTTTTCCCAGCAAACTAATCCAGCACGTAATAATACAATAAAAATGAGTACAATATAGTTTTCTTTAGAATAGATTTGATCTATAATGGCAGCTATTTCTTGCAAAGATTATATTATTCTGCACTATTATAAAGATCATTATTTAATATGATAGATCTAATAGCTTTGAATTTGATTGAAGCCTTATTTTACGTAAAACGTAACATTTTGCATTTAGAGGCACGATGGAAGTAAATTTTTGAAATGATGAATAGGTGCAGATTCAGCACAACACGAAAAATAATTTAATTATTTTATTGTTATTCTGTACCTTTACTTGAATAGGTAACTTTTAAAATTGATTTATGTGAATTGAGTTGTAAACGTAAAACGCTTGGTAGTTTTGAAATTTTAGCGACCTATTTGTTTATATGCATAAACTTGCTACGAAATCCAATAATTTGTCCTGATTTTTTCAGTTCAATGAATATAAATACACCAAAACATCAAGATATTGACCTAGGTCACTACTCTAGTAAACGTGAGATAAGTGAACAATTCCTCGCTTTACAAGAATCACGTTCTTGCGAAGTAAACTGCCCAAAGATGGTAAGAATTGGAGGATCGGAGTAAGGGAAGAGAATTTGTCAAATGCTTTAATGAAGTTTCTTTCTTCGCAGAAGAGTAGCCTAATTCGAGAGCGGATATATTTCTTCTAAAGAAGGCTATTTACGCTAGATAGAAGCTGCGCTTAAGGCAGCAGTTAATATTTTGCGGAAAGACAATTCCGCGCAAACATTACATTAACGCTCTCTACTTTGCTACCCTACTTTCCTACTATTATCAACACTGTGAAATTATCAAATAAAAGAAAAGTATTGGACGATAACGTAAGAAAATATTTTCCATCTCTGGACACTGACGAATGTGACCGTATTAAGAAGCAATTTGAAGAAAAATTGTCTAATAATCCGTAAGTTGTGTTCGAAAGAGAGGAACTTGTATCTTTATCATATGACCGCGCTTTGGGAATGAAATACATTGAAATTAAACGTGATGAAGTCTGTACGTTTACTCAACATAAATATCCATGAATAATAAAAAATAATAATGTTTTTCAACTTAATATTTATGTCAAATTGGGTGTTCGATGTCAATTAACATAAAAACATAAAAAAATTAAAAGAAAGATTAAAAAAATTAGAAGAAATAAGGGTGGTCTTGTTTACTATATGTTCCAATCTGCAAGAAACGTGTAAAAAAACATTACACAAATTTCGCATTAATTGATTATTTACCTTCTCTTTCATTTTAATAAAAGAACAGACGACAAACGTGTTTCATTTTAACTAATGTAAATATTCCGCTCAAAAGCTGTTCATCTGACGAATCAATTGCTTAAGATTACTATTTTTTAAAGACTGTGAGGCTGTCCACAGAAAATGAAAATAAATGTCTTTCTTAGCTGATTGATAGAATTCTTGAACTATAAAAATAAATAAGCGAGATTGTATTCTTTATTTGAATGAGTTTTTGTCACGATACCGAGAATAGAAAACAATCCTAGATAGTAAGTCCGTCATTACCTAACGTATCTGCTTTCCCTTAATGCAACGTCTTTAAAGTTAAATAGCTTAAAGGGTTAATTATTTGCTTGGTAACCAGAATTTACTACAATAATCTGTCAGAAAGTACTACAATACCGGATAATAAACATGTATTGTATTCACGTCTATGTCCCCTTTCACTTTTATTAATTTAGCGCTGGTCTAACGCGATCCTGGATGTTTCGCTTAAAGATGAACCCACGGTATGCAATATACAGACACGGGACAGTCTATGTGCATTAAAAGTTAACGATATGGTGCTAACGTATCTCGTAGTTAGTTTTCTCACGATAATGCAATAAATACGGCTTTAAACAAAAATTAAAACCAAAGGAACAAGTAAAACGCGAACGAAACGAGCTAAAGGAAGGCAGAGATAAGAAAGTAAAACGTATACGTATTATACCTACGCATAGGAATGTGTGAATAAACAGCAAGGCGAATACAATAAATGACGGTAAATTGTTACATCAAATATTCACTGACCTCCTCAACATCCAACTTAGCCATCGCTTATTAGCACCGATTCTATAAATATCAGGCACTTCGCTGCGTAGACGTGCAAAAACCAAACACATCAATCACGTAAACATAACCTCACTGCTTCACACTGTTCGTCTTTTTGAGTCCTTTTATTTTTTCACGCGTCGAACATTCAAATGCGATGCTAAACAAACACTAATATGCACAGCTGGGCAACTGAAATTATTTAAATAACCATCAATATTACAGAGCACTTTATCTTTTCCACGTAAGTAATAGCGTTCATAATCGCCAGTTCGCCATAAAGAACATGGAACATTTTACCGAGAAATTCCTTCCTCTTTCTACGGGTTTAACGTGTTTAATATTATTAGTACTAAGCAGGTATACAACATGAAGAGATTTAAAATGCCCTGGAGTATAGTGGAAGGGGGGCGAGAAGTTAATGTTACCACCGACACTGCGCTAATGCGAAGGCGAGGGGCTGATCTCGGTAGTGGTGAAAATGGTATTGTAAACATCGAACTCTACATAAACGTGGCACTTTTTGAAAGAAAATTCTTGTGCTACGGTCCAATTGAGAGCCACTTCGGCGTGTAGAAAACTGACGGGGGGTTGATCGGGGTTTAGTAAAAAATTACCATGCCGCTGAGGTACCACCCATTTATCCTTTTGCCGTAAAAGGCAAAGGCGAAAGATTACTTTGTACTTCTACCTCTTGTTTCACTCAAAATATTTTACATCACTGTACCCATTTTATGTTCGCCTATATTTTCCATTAAATTATTTCATATATTTAGCTTTAGCAAATAGTTTTAAAGATATTTGCAAACATATTAGAACGTTTGGAAGGAAAGAAAAGAGATATTCAACTATGCGTAACATTGGCATATTTATATAAAAAATAGTTGATTTTTATGTTGATATAAGTACGTAAATGAATAAGAAACAACAGAAAGCAATAATGTACGTATTTCGAAACATACATCCTTCCTTGTTGTATCTTTCTATTTGTATATCAACAAAAATCAAAGGACGTACAGCATACAGCTTTGATATATTCAATTAAAGCTTAAATTGTAGAATTTGTTATAAAATATTCGCAATTCTTAACCCTAAAACACTAACTTATTTGAATAATGGCCAATTAAATAAAAATACAACAATAAACAATATCTTCCAAATTTTATTACGTATAAAAAAATTTCTTTTGTGATCATGTTAATCGTAGATATCGTCACGCTATAAGCAAAGAAATATTGATTTTTCTAAGTTAGTTAAATAATTTAATCTGAAATTTAATCAAGCAATGCAATGCAATGCAAGATTACGCATACCTTCAAACAATCAAACTTCATTTCGCCTTGAAAGATGATTTTTGCACCGAAATTTAGACTAAATTAAAGAATTATATATACCTTGAATCCTTTTTTTTATTATTTTTTTTATTTATTTTAACAACGATATGACACGATCCAAACCCGGAACACGTCCAGTTTTAACAGACTCTGGCCGTGGAAGCTTACGTTTTTACTTGTATCCTTTGTTCGTGTTGGCGATTGTGTTTCGAGTAACGAATTTATATTCAACTTCAATTGATTTTCTCCTAAAAATAGCATAAATGCGTGCCATGCGAAGACGCAACTGAAGAACTCAATGATATCTTCGACAGTGTGAGCAATTTTTAAAAAAAGAAAAAAAGAGAAGAAGTTACTTGGGCGTTTCCTCGGAATCATCGTTGAGTGGAGATGATTTTATCTTTTTAGATTTCCGCAACACGCCGAAGCTATAAAAGGATCGGAGATGCTCATACATTGATGATCAGCTGAACACTTTATACGTGACGCTAACGACCACATTCAATGCTGTAATTTCTAACATTACAATATATTAACACCAACAGAGAAGAGCAAACTCCGTGTATGCAAGGCACCAAAACATTCAGGATTTTGTTGCCTCTATTCAAATTTGCTTTTCAATAAGTTTGGTCAAATTTGTTCAAATTTAGTTTTTCGCAAATAAAGCAGCTAAGGTACGGAATCACATGCAACTTGCTTATTACTATTATTACTAAGGTACTGGCAATGAAATTAATATTAACTCAGCTATTTCGTGAAATGGTAAAAGTAAACTAACCATTGCGTCGCCATTGGATATCATTCCTATTATTTATCAAGTTGTGAGTGACACTAAAATTATCAAATCCATTCATCGAAGCTCAGTCTCAAAAAAAAATAAATGAAGCAGACATCGTCGACACAATCTCCCTGCAAGTCCGATGTTCCGTAAAGTAGCTGTTATATGCGCGAATATGGTGGCCCCATCATTCGATGAAAATCTCTGTCCTGCTAAACGAAACTTTGGGTCTAGCAAACAGAAAGATATCGCTGACAGAAGACATCGCTAACAGAAAGATATGGCAGATCTGGCCATGATGACCATTGAAGTTCGAGATGATAGAACAGACCTTGTTTTCCTTCAAATGTGACCGTTACTAGTTCTGGGTGGAATAATCTTCGGTCTTCAAAAGTGTACCCAGTAGGATATCCCAGTTTAATCTACAATTGTTAATCGACACCAAAATTCCGACTTACTCCGTTTAAAATGCTTCAACAGAGCTTTGGAAATGTTCATTCGAATGCGCTTTTGATCCCCAATGAACAAAAGTGGCACCCAACGCGTGATTAACCTTTACATGCCCAAATTTTCGACGATAAACATGTATTTTTTATAAGTTGTTGAGGCTTGCTACTCTCGTATAAGCAAAGAAAAATTGAAGCAAAAGAAAATCTAGTTAACAATTACTATTATATAAAGTAACTTATCACGTGCTGAGGAGAATATATATAATTTACTGTGGCTTCACCAAAATTATGCATATTTACATTCTGCTGGTATAATTTTGCTAGTTTACTACTTTAATGTGATCTAACTTCACACCGTAGCATATCCTTCCGAATGCACGATGCTCTACCACTTGCAAAGGAAAATACAAAGATGACATTGCCAAAGTTTTGAGCTGCTGAGGTGATCTATCCACCTAACTGATTATAAGTCAATGTGTAAACTGCACCTACCCGTAGTGCATATATAAACCATTAACACCGTATATATCACCTCTAAAGTATGTTCTTCGTTCCATTTACATACATTAACAGTGCGGCAATAATAATCAACAACAAAATAATATATCTTCGCATATTCTTAGATTGTTTGTTAATAGTGATCCAAGAAATTCTACTCCGTTAAGAAATCGATATGGATGATATACCCATAGTTATATCTACAGGTTTATGAGAAATTGTATTAATGAAGCCGCCTAGAACAGACCACTTACACAGTTTACACAACATACTTCTGTACTACTTCATTCTATTCTCCATTTCCCTTTATCCATTAACGCTCTCTATCATAATCTAAACGAAACTTTTGTTCGTCGCACGATCTATCCGTGGACGAATCGTATACGATCGAGGCAGGCTTTCCCGGTACGGTACGCGGCGCGGCGTATGCATATAGCGAACCGTGCACAACCCGGCGAGAAGAAGCGGGCGGGGAACTCCGGGCCCGCCGCGCCGTTCAGATATGATAATACGAATAGCAAATGAGCTGTCCACGTGATGAATTACATGGGATGCACACCTCCGCGCTGCACACTCCGGTAAATACTTTATAATTACATACCGGCCCGCTTTGATTCCGTACTCTAATGAACGTTTTAATAGCTGTTTAAATAACTCACCCCTACCAAGTATCGTAGATTTGTTGAGTTACGAACAAATACATATAAAGCATTACAGATTTTATGTACTTTCTACGATTCACTATGGATGGAGAAAAGATAATGCAAAAGCGTTCTACGCGTTCAGGCTTACTTTCATCAAGCGTTCGTCCATCAATTCAATCATTTCAATTTTAAGCACAGATAAGAGGTCTTCACTACTTAGATCTTTAGACTGTGAGTACAGCTTTGGAAATCTTAAAGAAAATTCATAGGTTGGAAACATCATAGGTTCATCCGCAACTTCGAAATTAAAAAAGATCTTAATATGCTCACTCTTATTGATTGCGGTAATGAACTAGGCAAGAAAACATGCCAACGAACTAGCGTTTCTCTATTCACAATAACCGACAGCCAAGCGCCTATAAAAGCACATATGCTTTAGACTAAAGCGTAGAAAAGAACCAAGAAACGTGCATTGGGAGACGTTCCTGGTAGGACCCACAAAAGAAAAATCAGTGGTTGGAAAAATCAATTGTTAGCCATGATAAAGTCCGACGTTAAATTGTGAACAGACACCCTAACTATCCACTGCCCACTAAACAAGAAACGATACAAAATGGCTACCTAAACCAGTATGTAGAGGATGCGTTGGGGAAGCGGATACCTCGCAAGCTTCTGCGAAGCATACAATCGTATAAGATACACTAACTTAGAGGCACGAAAGATAGACCTAGGAAAACTATTAAATGCAGAGTCGAAGAAAATTCTTCTTTAATTGTCATAGAATCCCTACGTCTACTTGATTGTTTTCAAAAGTATTCTCATGCGTTTTTTTCCCTATTGCTTCAAACCAATTGTCAAAGCAGTTACGCCAGTCATCAGTTGAATCAGTTGAAACTGCCTTTTTTAAGGCATGGACTGACCCTTTCGGCGACTGGAACCATTCATAAATGATCTCATCAGAACGGTACGAATGATGTTCTAATAACTCAATGTTGTGGTGCTCAAAAAACTCAATCATTTGAGCTCTATATAAACTCGCCTTATAGTAGTGGATGATCGTCCTCGGTTGGTTTTTCGAAGCACGAAGCACGGCAACCACTGCTGGCAAAGAAACTGTTGTATGCTAAACAGATCGTCACAACTCACGATGCTATACTTTTGAACTTCCGCTACTTTTGCGACGCCAATTAACGCGAGTTCATTCAAGTTCACCCAATTCATCGCCTAAAGTCGCTACGATTGACGTATTTAAAATGCTTAAAGGATGTGCCAATTTCGCTATATGTAGGTTCTTCCTTTGTCAGTTGGCACACAGCAGCGATGCTTTTTTTACTGCATTTACGAAACATTATCGTCCTTTTCTGCTATTCGCCAATCACGTATGTTTTCCATATGCGCTTCCTATTTTTCTCGTTCTTCCTCTGTTTATGTATCCAATGTAGTCACTGATCCTTTGTGTTTCTTTTCCAACAGATTTTAATTTTTAAAGTTTGCTTTGTAAGATAGTTACTCTTCTTTAGGCTAATTTCACAACATTTTTGTAATATGCATAGCAGCAGAGCTCTGTATTAAACATTAACGTTATCAAAAGCTGAAAAAGCTGGTATTTTCAATTTATTGTGCGAGTTCTTTAAAACGGCGGTTTAATGTATTATTATGAAGAATTATGCTACATAGCACAATTCTTCATTTCTCACCGCAAAAAGTGGATCGTATTTTTCATGGCTTAAAAGCATGTCGCTGTTGAGTCATCATATTTTGGGAGAGCCCCTGTAACATTTAAAACTTAACTTTTTTTCAAACAACAATAATTCCAAAATTACTGCCAAACCAATCTATCGAGACATATTTGCGCAAACATAACGACTAATCGTAATGCCGAAACGGTTAAGTTGTAAGAACAAGAAAGTACAACTGCAAAGTTTTTTCTTCTTTGAACAGACAGTATTTACGCATTATTAAATTTAATTGACTTGTTAAAGTAGAATTTAGATACAATATGCGAATTGTGGTACGTGGTTTGAATGTTTATGTCCGTTTTTATACGTCGCTATTGTTGAGTGTAAATAAAATGCGCTTAGGATTCGTAATAAAAACAGCATAAATACGAATGTTAAAAACAAAACGCTAGCAGAATGTAGTACGGATATTGTTTGCGAAACTAATTAAGGTTCTAATGGTTTAATTTTAATTATTTATGTTTGACATGAGCTCATTATTAAATAAACTGCACACGGGCGATACAGCCTGATTTATCTCTGGCTATTTTATAATTCTATCATTTTGAACATCAATTTCGTATTACTTCAGGAAAGGCTATTATGAAGGTAACAAATTTAATTAGGTACGTTGACCTGTTTCTTCAAATATTGCTTTCCTCTGTTATTGAAACATTAACATGACTATTACGTTAAGATTTGGAACACCGCAGACTTCCGGTGTTATTTCGACAATTTTGTAAAAATTACTTACAGCTTTGCCTTCAAGTATCCCCATAAGAAATAATCCGGGGCGGTTAAATCAAGGGATCGTATGGCTCAGTAGATATCACAATTTCTTTACATTATTCGGTAGGATAAAATTTCTCACAAAGTTTAAATCTTAGCACGAGGTTTCTGACATGTCACGGTAACGATTACCAGTAGCTGTTACACCATTACCTCAAAAACATATAACCTACTGATGCCCCTGGCCCAAATGGCGCACCATAATGATGGTTGGTGCATCACAGGAATACTAGAAGTGGCACCTTTATCAAATCGAAGTCGCGGAACAGCGGTTTGAAACCATAAATTTACAAGTTAGTTGGAATTTTAGATGATTTCTTTAATTTTTTCTACCGCTAGAAGCTTTCATTCATCCATACATCTAACAAAAGAAGTACTAAATAAAGGACAGGCTAATTACAAGGACACAAATAAAGCGGAGAATTTATATACCGTAAGTGAGACGATTTGAAATAATAGATGGATCCAACACTGTAAAAATATACAGCAAGAACTATTAAACGTTTTATTTTAGTGTAATTTCAAAAAAGGGGTACTATCTTAACGTATTTATGTTTAATACCTATTGGTAATAGAAGACTCATTACATGCTGTAATATTATTTATGACCTCGTCAAAATTTATGGACAAACAACCTAGCAGCAGCAGAAAACATAAAGGCGAATAATTTTTGTAACAGCAAACAACTTATATCGCTTGACAAACAGCTACCTACAGATTTTTCATAGAGAAACGTATGTAATAAAGACAGATATTCATCGAAATATAAATACATACGTATAGTTTGTGAAATCCAGTCATTAAGTATATAAATAATTCCGTGTAATAACGTTATCGACAAATAAATGTAAAATTAATTATTCACGTTTACAACAACATTTTAATGGAATATTAATCGCAGAAGAAGCTCATTAGATGCACAAATATATTATCGGATAGCTTATTTCTTACGAAATCTTCCATTTAAATCCAAACAAATCGATGAAGGTTGATCATTTTCATAAATATTAGTAATATTTTATTAAACAACCAAAATAGTTTTTATTTTTATAATTTTTAATTATTATTCCTATTTTAAAATTCCCCGGTTGGATAAAATAAAAATTCGTTGATAATATACGTACTACAGACAGCTGCTGAAACTTTTCAAGACCAGAGTGGCATTTTACTTCTCGATAATGGTTTTTGACATTTACACCGACTTAAATTATGTATAACCAGAGTTGGTGATTTTCATTTACCTACGCTTGTCAGTAAATGTGCAATTGACGCGTTAATGTTACTTCATTCAGCTATGCGCTGCTTTAAGAGAAAGCACGAATTATATACGTACGTCATTTGCGATTACTGAAACAATGTTGAACCCAGGTAGAGTCTTTCTGTTGGCGCCACGTTTCGTACGACTTTCACTTCCATTCAGCTTCAAATAATCAATGCAGAAGATAATTGAGTATTGTTAGAAAATGATACGTCGGTTAACTGCAAGCGATTGTAATTGCGCGTGGTTCTAATTATTAGATTTAAAGGTGAGGTGCAGAAATTGTAAAGTGGTCATAAGAGAAGCTCATAATGTTTAGCTATGAGAGAGCATTCTCGTATTTCCGTACACGTATACATATGTAGTTATTGATTCCTGCATCTTCCAAAGTGCATCTGTAAGGTGAATGTAGAACAGTTGTAGATCTAATATTCGACTATTTCGATAACTAGCATGTCAAAGTACGTCGATTCTTTTATGCCAAGCTTCAGATAAGTAATAGATTTTTAAGTGCTGTTGGGCGCAATTCTTGTCTCTGCACATCGTCATCAATAGATAACCTATTCTCTTTGAATGCATAAAACACACCGTACGAAAAACGCTCGCTTAACTGGAATCTAAACGTGCACCCGTCGATAAGCAGAATGACTCCTTATCGGAGATCCTAATCCAATCACTATCGAAAGTCTGCGGTTCGATGCCTATCCCCGAGTAAGCAGTCATTCTGCATGCTGCCGAGTGTACCATCAGACTCGCCTGAAAGCTAGAAGTTATTTATTTATTTCAGAAATTATTTCAATGTTCGTTCATTGAGTTTTTCAATACCGAGGGAAACATGGGTAGTTCATTCGCTTCTCATTCCTTGTTTGTAAGAGTCGTAAAATGATAAAATGAACCTCCGACTTTATTTTCGAATTATTTAATCTAATCCCCTCCTGTTCTTATTATTTTTTTTAATGTCATCGTATTCGAACTGTTTGCTCTATGCAAGTGATTACCAAATTTAAAGGAAAATTGTCAAGATCATTCGATTGCTCCACATTTACATACGTCTTACGATAAAAAAATCTTTCTTTTATCGTATCTTCTTCTGGTTTCTCTCTGACATTTCGACTAGAATATTCGCTGCCTCCGCAATTTTTTTTTTTTACACTGACTGATACACGAAATATTCCAATTTAGGTTGTTATAAAAATTGGAAAGGAGCACCCTAATTTTTTAATTTATTTGAATCTAAATATTGGGTTTGTTTTTATTTTTTTTTTTGTTTAATATACCTTCCATTCTTACTTCCTCTTGACTGAAACGGTTGAATTATTATAAATGTATTCTTTGGCAACTTAAAATGTATTTCTGAATTCGAGTCAATCTGCCAAAGTGACTACTTGTGCTACTCCAAGCAATTTACTTGTCTCATTAATAATTTTGATTAAGATGCAGTTAAATTACCGATACAATTCTGACGAATACAGTCTGTTCAATTTGGACACCCTGTCATATGAGTAACTTTCTTGTTTCTAAAGTTACAGAGACATTTAAACTACAAAAGAATTGATTTTCTTTGAATTCACCGCAAATGACTTAAACTTTGGTTTTCTACGTAGAACACCTTATATATAATCACATTTTCAGCATTTACGAGTCATTCTGCATTTGAATGCATCATTTTAGAAAACAAATTCTTTTTCTTTTAACAGATGGTTAGATTTCAGTATCATGAACTACGGCGATTTGTCGTGCCTCTGAAAAATAGAGCACAATGTGTGAGGCAGCCTTTTACGGCGATTATTATTTTGGTGAATCCATTTGCAAATTAAAACAGCACGAATTAACATTGAAAATGTTGAGGACGCTCAAAATTTGTTATTAGATAGCCTTTTTCGAAGAGGTGTTAGAAAGAACGTATTTTTGACTGTTGGAACAGAACCAAAGAAAATGCATTTAAAAGACGGGGAATTTGATAGATAACGGAGAAAGTGAAATTATTGTTCGTCAAAGATCATCCATTCGAGCAACTGCGGTCGAGTTAGGTTTAAGTAGTGATAGGACTAGAGGACTACTATCGTAACAAAAAGAAATGTAAACTTTATAAAATATATCAGAATAACATTTATATCCAGGCCTTCACAAAATTTGCACAACTGATTGTTGAATAGAAAGTATGAAAAAAATATAACATTTGAAGATCGCCAGCAAGACTGAAACTCGAAGAAATTTTAGATGATGAGCCATTTCAGGAAGGGAAAGACCTCATCCTTCAGCAGAATGGTGTTCCAGCTCATAATGGACGGTAAATTGCAATATTTTTAAACGAGGAGCTTCGCAATAAACGGTAGGAACTTGCGCACCGTTTGACCTGCGAAACCCTAAACTTGCCCTCTTTGGACTTTTGCTTGTGACCGGATGGCCGAATTTTAGGAAAAGTAGGAAGCAATATTTTAAAAAGAGCTAATCTGTGCTTAGTTCATAATGGTGAAAGTATTATATAATACGTTTAGATTAGAATTTTATTATATCTATATATTCCTCTTGGTTAGTATTTTCTATGGTTGTATTGTTGTAATTTATGCTTCTTAATACACTAAAAATAGCTCAAAGTTTTGGTTATTAAAGCGATGCATTCAGATGCAGCACAATTCATAGGTTTCGAAAAGGAAAACCCAAAGTTGGAGATATTTACGCAATACTGACGCAATCAATTGCTTTCCCGATATAAGATTTTTGAATCTACGGCAAGAAATTAACTTGTTTTGTCTTTGTACCTTCAGAAGCAAAAGAACGATCCATAGAACGAGATTCAAGCTGAACAGTTTTTAAGTTAATTCCATTAAATTCTCCGCTAATTTTCGCTTGTCTGGTGGTTCGTTGCGTATTTTACAGATTTACGTTCAAAAAAAGATAAGATGAAGAACGTAAAACGTCATTTGAAAGGGATATAATCGCTGAAAACAGGACGGCAATTATGGTTCATCGTATATACCATCATATCAACTTTACGATAAATTTCAAAACTAAAGAATCTCGAACTTACGTCCAGATTATCCCAAATAATTCAATAAACAACATCTTTTTGCAGTTATACTTCCATGTAAAGTAACAAAAACAACAAAAACAAAAATCCTCAATTTCATTACTCAATTCCCCGTGCGCGTTCTTCTTATTACATTACTGTTCGATATAACTGTAACCGGCAATAAGTGGATGCGAAGTATACGCAACAACTGGCAAACACATGACCAATACGAAAAGACCGGATATTGCGTGCCAACGATAGATTTGACAAAATTCACATTGGTCCTTCTCCGCTGCTCTCGTTTTATAATTTCCAACGTACCTTCTTTTCGATGTCTTCATCTCTCTCAGATATCGTACACTCCCCTAATCGCGTATGCGTGTACGTATGTGTATATGTATAAAACGGGAACTGCTAGGCACGTCTGTTTTTCTCGTACATATACGAAGAGGCCGCTTAATATATGCAAGATGTCAATGCTACTTTGCTGATGGCGATGTTATTCTATTTTATTGCCGGGCGATTTTATTACTTTTCAATCGATAGCCGAGTTTATGCACGCATCTGTTTATGGAAGATGCGAATGTGTGCGTATTTAAATTGAAAATCAATTAAAATATAGCCTGTCGACGTACTATTCGGTTGATTTATATCGGCACTTAGGCTTAATTGTGTTATAAACAATTATTTTTTGCCATTTAAATTGGAATCTATTAAACCTATTCTAGGTTTATTACCCCTGTATGCATAAATAAGCGAATGGGGCACTTTAAATTAGAAATTTAGCGCAGAGACAATTGTCAAAGATCCTACATTAATAGCCATCGTAAGTAGGTTGAAATATTCTTGATAGAAATAATTTTTGAAAAAATCTCTTCACTATGGCTTCAAGTACGTCTGTACTAATTTAAGTTTTGTTATATATTACGAATAGTCAAAAAATAGTAAATAGTGATCTCTAGTCTTCTCCAACATTTTTCATAGCACGCATGCTGATTTTGGACTAGTTTTGTACATATGAATAGAATAACGATCGAGGTAGAACCACGTTTTTAAAGCAGATAGAAGGAATATAAACACGAAATAAATCGGAGGGAACTAAATATGGTGACCTCACACTGACACTCGTGTATATCCGGGCATGCACAAATGTAATCCGTTTGTTACGGTCACCTTTGAATATTACATTGTTTTATTAATACTCTCTATCAATAATGGCTACATGTGCGGATGAGAGACCTTCCACTTGGCGCAGTTAACAACCCTAAAAAGTGAAGCGCCTGTCTGTGTAATAATTATATTGAACGTCGAAGGTTAACGTCATTAGTGCCGGTTAGTGCCATGTGGCATGGCGTTTACGTACGCGAGATTCAAGAACCCGTATCAGAATGTTACTGTTTCTGACCCATTTTCAATTCTTCAGAGGCTTATGTGCGATTCTCCTAGTCATGACGTTCTATTAGAGAAATTAAACCAAAGTGCAAAGGGACAAAACAACAATTTGTTTGTTTAGCTCATGTCGCTGTTCGGAGAGGACGTATTCTTCTAACAAATGGACACAAACAACCAGAGAATTTAGAAAAAATCGCCCAATCGCCCTGGATAAGTAACCTACCGACGCTATCGTATAATTTTAAAAGTTTTCTTTATTTTTGGGTTACCTATATTCCATTACAATTGCTTCCTCTGTAAGCAAATTAACGTGTTGTAGCGTTTAAATTTGACTAGTTTAATTGAGATTTGCTTGTTCAAAGGAATACGTGTTCTTATTGTATGACGCGTTACCACGCGTTTAAGTGCCCAGGAAAGGCAATGATTTTGCCAGCCATAAATAACATTACCAGTATTATTTACGGCTGCCAAAGCTATTGCCTTTCCTGCGGACGTAAAGTTGTACAGTCCGTACTTCTCCTTTAATGAAATTTTAAAGTCAATTTCAATTGGATCGATTTGACTTTTGTAAAACGTTATTTGCAATTCAAAATCTTTCTAAGCTGCCTTAGAGGGTGCCGAGAGGACATTAGACGCGGACCATCCTTGATTCATATGTGCAATAGAAGATGCATACTGCAATGACATAACCATAAAAGTGTTAAAAGACATCCTTCCAAATATTCATCAAACCATGCACAAGCGCGT